>CAIGQQ010035257.1:1990165-2043873 GCA_903798035.1 Danio albolineatus | reverse complement strand
TTTACTATAAAAATTGACCAACTCTCTGTGCATGGATGGAAATTTCAACAAGCATTATGCAAAAAGAGCAAATTACAGCACTTGTAAATCAGAAAATGGAACAATATACTTCATATTGGAGAAAATGGACCAATTATGCAACATCTCAGATTTTATTTTTAGTTCACATTTGCATATACTGTAACTGATGACTCCATACATGTACATGCTTTTCCTTTCCAGTTCATTTGTTTTGTAGTTTTTTATTTCCATTTCTGTATAGTTTTATTTGTTCTCTATTCCTATGTATAGCATATGCCTGCATGTGCACATCTAAGAATATAAAGTACATGTGGATGAATGTGTGCTTATACATATGCATGTATTCAGATATCTGACACGCATCTGATGAGTGTATAAAATTATTTGAAAAACATATATATATTTTTTTAAATTACAAAAAAAAATCCAATTCATAAAATCTTTCCTCTTACCCAGAATGAAGCTCATGAAGGTGTGGTAGCAGAGCAACAACATGTTACACAAGAAAGACCTAAACGTGTGGTCAGAAGAGCCCTCCTGGAGCTGCTGAAGACCAAACTCCTACAACACACACAAATATACAGAGGAGATCAAAATTACACAACAGTTTCCTACATTTTGAAGTAATCCTAACATGAGTGAAAGAGGATTAAAGCATACCTCATGTGTTACAATTATTTTGAAACACAGTATTAGAGAACAGATGCCTTATTTTCCTTAATGATCTGATCTGACAAACTCTATTTAACCTGACTTTACACACGATGGTCAGCTTTTCTAACGTGACTGAAACAGGCTGTCCAGATGAAGGATGACCCATTTAGTCAAGAGAAGTTGGTCATCAAAATCTGAGATTTCTAGAATACCTTACAATGTCTCAAACTCAGTACAGAATGAGAAAATAACCTGACTGTGAAAGAAATAGGAAGAGGACATATTAGCCTGTGGTCCAGTCAGCATGGAAACAGTTTCATTTTCCACTGTGGTGCTTCTAATGGAACTATTTGGAATGTAATACAAATGCGCCATTCCTTGCTTTGGTAATGCAACCGAGTGTTAAATTAAGTGTAATATAAACAGCAATATGGATGATGATGTTCTACTTTGTTGAATGATAATAAAATCAATAAATAAATGGCACACAATCATTGAACTGGTCCAGCATGGTTCAGCACAGTTGTCTAACCATGCCTAGAATTCCGGACAGTGGTTGTAAAGACAACTGTGAGTAATCATGCCATGCCATTCCTGGTTCATGTTGAAACACAATTGGAACTGTACCTGACTGGGGCAGCCATGGCATTAATGGTTTAGAGTTAGATTTGTAAGAGAAAGTGACTGTGAATTGTCAGAGGTGAGAGTGAATAACTAGCGCTCTCACAACCCTAGTAGGTTGGCATTTCTGTGTGGAGTTTTCATTCATTCATTCATTCATTTTCTTTTCGGCTTAGTCCCTTTATTTATCAGGGGTAGCCACAGCGGAATGAACCGCAAAATTACCCAGCTTATGTTTTATGCAGCGCATGCCCTTCCAGCTGCAACCCATCACTGGGAAACATCCATACACACTCATTCACACACATACACTATGGACTATTTTGCTAATCCAATTCAACTATACCACATGTCTTTGGACTTGTGAGGGAAACCAGAGCACCCGGAAAAAACAAAACAAACGAACACATAGAGAACATGCAAACTCCACATAGAAATGCCAAATGACCCAGCCGGCGCTCTAACCGGAGATCTTCTTGCTGTGAGGCGATCGTGCTACCGACTGCACTGCGCCACCGTGACGCCCTGTGAAAGGAAATGTGCTCCCTAATTAAGATGTCCATTGTACAAAAAATTCAAACATGCTTAAAGTTATAGTTTCCCTCAAAATAAAAATGTCCTCACCATTTACTCTACTCAAACAGATGAAAAATGTGGAGGATGATTAACTCATGACAGAATTATTGTTATATAGAACACAGAATCATTCACACTTATGTGCTTCACTATACATTCACACAAGCATAAACTTTCATTCTTACTCAGACAGACAGAAATAAAAAAAATAACCAAACTCAGATACAATTTCATTTGTACACGCCAAATATGAGCAGAGCCAAACTAAGCTTAATACTACACAATACTCACTTTGTTACCAGAAAAGCCCACAAATTCCAACAACCTGAGAGTCCGCGTTGGCAACAACGACAGCATCTGGGAGAAACACAGGTGAGGGGTTGAGAAAACACAAGCCTTGTCCTCGGTGAACTCAATGCTTGGATTCATAAATGTTCTGGGTAAAATGTAAGACGCAAGAAAACATATGACAAAAATGTACTCACCAGGTTAAAGGCCCCGATCCCGAGTTTAACACCTCCTTCAAAATGACCATGATTGTCACCTTGAACATAACCTGAAGATTTCAGGATCGTATGAAGCTCCCTTGCATTAAACACAATTGAAACACAAAATAAATAAACATAAAGACATACTTCCATATAAACACACACACAAAACCGTTCTTCAGATGAATATAATGATTAAAAAAATGAATATAAACATAAAACTTTGTTACTATTATTAATCAATTTTTATTTATTTTAAATAAATTAGTAGCATTAGATATTATCATTTTAAAAACTTGAAACCAGTGGCGCCTGCAGCTGTACATTGTGTGTACACTGTAAAAAAAAAATCCATAATTTTACATTTTTACAAAAACGTAAAATAACGCCCGTTAAATTACAGAAATACTGTAAAAATAACGGATATTAAATTACAGAAATCTACCACAAATTTAAATTTAAGGAAATTTCTGTAATTTAATATCCGTTATTTTACGGTATATTTCTGTCATTTAACGGGCGTTATTTTACTTATTTTTCTGTAAAAAACATAAGTAAACCATAAAATTCCGGATTTTGTTTTACAGTGTACCTATACCATGAGAGGGCACAAATTAATGCAGCTTTATTTTTTTACATAATTTAACTTGATTATTATACAAGATATACACTACAATATACTGAAAAAGCAAGAAAGAATGAGATTAAATAATGGTGCCTGTTTGTGTGTTTTAAAGTGTGTATGTACTTGCATGGTGGGAGATGGGTAAAGAAATGGCTTTCATTTTGCTGTTGTTTGTCCAAAAAAATGACAATTCAGATAGCTATTGTTTAAAACAAAGTTCAAATAAGTAAACTCTCTTTTAAACAGATAAACTAAATTAAGACAAAGGCCTAAAACTAAGACAAATACTGATTCCCCACACGGGGTGAAGACCGCAGTCTCATCAACACCCGAGCCAGGGGAACTCCAGGCCCAGCCTGTGTCTCATTCATCGGACAATGCTGATCCAGCTGTGCAGCCTCCTCGCACGGAACTGCTACCATTCAAAGTGTTTTAAACAATTTTAGAAATAAGGGATGAAGGGGCGGGGTGGTGCTGATATGTGCGTACCTTTGAATAAAATCCTGCAGGCGCCCCTGCTTGAAACTATGTTATTATTATTATTATCAATAAATTTTGATTGATTTAAATAGATAAGTAGCATTACCTATGATCATTTTAAATACTGTAAAGAAATAACATTAATTGAATTAAATTAAAAATTAAATTATTTTATTAAATTACATATTATTGCATATAAGGGCGCCACGGTGGCGCGTGAGTAGCACATTCGCCTCACAGCAAGAAGGTCGCTGGTTCGATCCCCGGTTGGGGCAGGTCCCGGTTGGGCCAGTTGGCATTTCTGTGTGGAGTTTGCATGTTCTCCCCGTGGTTGCGTGGGTTTCCTCCGGGTGCTCCGGTTTCCCGCACAGTCCAAAGACATGCGGTACAGGTGAATTGGGTAAGCTAAACTGTCCATAGTGTATGTGTGCGAATGAGAATGTATGGATGTGTTTCCCAGAGATGGGTTGTGGCTGGAAGGGCATCCGCTGCGTAAAACAAATGCCGGATAAGTTGGCGGTTCATTCCGCTGTGGCGACCCCGGATTAATAAAGGGACTAAGCCGAAAAGAAAATGAATGAATGAATGAATTATTGCATATATTAAATCATTTTTATGTAAAAAATGAATAATGAATATAAATGTTAAATACTTATAAAATCTTGCTTGATCTGACACTTAAAATGAGTAAATTAAAACAGATTCAGCTTTATTAACATTTTTTACCATGTCAAATTTGTTTATTATTATTTGCAATACTACTACAATAATTACTAATATTTTTACCTATTTTAATCAAATTGGAAATTTTTCAGATACATTTACTTAACAATAACAACACAGCAGCAAGCCTTACTTGTATATTTGATAGCTGTTTCTCACTTTCATTCCTCCCTTTATGAAGCTGATCATATTTTCATCCTGAAGAAAAACATAGTTAAGAGTATATCTTATTGTCTACAACAGTGTTTCCTTCACATTAATATCAGTAGGACAGACCTGAAGGAAAGTGAGTGCTGCCCTCTGGAGGAGGCATTCGGCATAGCACACTTCAGCATGGAGCTCCTCTGAGGAAAACACAAACGTAATGCTAATGCTTTAACAGTCTCTACGTCACACAGCCTTTTCAGAAAACAGCCACATGATCTGGTCACCATGGATGGAGGAAGTGATTGAAAAAACAGCGCTATCATATTAAAAGAAAGATTTCTAGAGGGATAGTTCACCCAAAAATTAAACCTCATTGTTTGCACTCCCTCCACATGTAAGTTTCTTTTTCTTGCTGAAGATAAAACACTTCAAACTAATTTAAAATGAGTTGAAACAACACAATTCTTAAGGTTTTGGAGGGGAAAACTTAATTGTTTTATGTTCAATTTAAATAAATTTGCAGAGCAATTAAGTTAAATTAATCAATTTGTGTTGGGACAACATAAAGGAATCATGTAGAACCTAGCATGTTTTACATTGAAGAAGATATTTTGAAGAATGTTGGAACCAGCAGCCATTTATTTCTTAATCTTTATAATAAGTAAACAGATAACTGGCCACCTGTTTCCAACATTCTTCAAATTATCATCTTTTGTGTTGAAAAGAAAAAGCAGAGGGTGAGTAAAAATGGTGATTATTATTTTATTTTTGGGTGAATTATCTGTAAATGGCAAGCTGTCATTTAGAGAAACATGAATATAACAGGCACTAACCTTCGGTGAAGTTTTTGCTGTTGAATGAAGACTTTTTGCGGTATCTGTAATAATACACACATCCTTATCAGTCTTGTCATAAAAGAACACAATGATGCCTCAGTAGTGGTTACTAGGTAACACACACTGTTGGCACAGTTGTTTGAGGCTGGTCTTGT
Source organism: Danio albolineatus (assembly GCA_903798035.1). NCBI lineage: Eukaryota > Metazoa > Chordata > Actinopteri > Cypriniformes > Danionidae > Danio > Danio albolineatus. The sequence goes on along the minus strand of CAIGQQ010035257.1, from coordinate 2,038,547 downwards.
GTTCTCTATTACAGTCCCAGTGTGTAAAAGCTGGATCCACTACAGCAGACAAACTTGCAGTCGACCCAATAGAAAAAAGCCCAGCTTGATTCATTGTATCCCTGAGGCCACATAAATAGAGCAGTTGGATCAGAGGAAGAGACAATGGCTGTCTGGTTTCTGTCTGCCTCTGAGGGACAAACACGAATTATTCTGTTTCTCCATTTCAAACTCTCATCTTTCTTGGAAGTATTTACGATGGCCATATATGTATATATATATTTTACACACACACAGTCCTCAGCATAAATGAGCATAAACGATTTTTTCACTATTTCTCAGTAATTATTGCAAATAATAATAATAATCAATATTGCTAATAATCTATGGTGCATTTTAACAAAAGAGTTTTATTTAAACAGTTGTATCCATTAAAATAAGAGTTTGGTCACCTAAAATCTTTAGGAATAAAAAAATAATACATTTAATTCAAATTAGGTATTGCAAATCAAACTACAAAATTTGCATATATTTTTGTTCTCTTGACAAACATTTTATTTAATATTTTCCCCCAACATAATTTGGGTTAACTAATTTTTGGACTAAGTTTATCTGTTTAGTTCCCGTTTTGGCTTCAGAAGTGATCTAATGTATATGCACATATATATTTTTGTGGTTATACCTTATAATAAGGTTTCATTCGTTTATCTATTTATATTATCGATTTACATTAGATAATGCACCATGAGTTTACATAAACTAAACTAACAATGAACAACTGTATTTTTATGAACTAACGTTAAAAAACATGAACAAATACTGTATAAAATGTATTGTTCATTGTTTATTCATGTTACTAAATGCATTAAATAACATTAACTAATACAACTTTATTGTAAAGTGTTACCATTATTGTAAACCCTCCAATAGAAAATATGAAATAAAAGAGAGATCTGTGAGTGGTGTACTAATTTATGATGATCACTGTATACACACATGGATTAAAAGGGGCCCCGGTGACGTTTTGACTTCTTTTTCACATTTAATTAGTAATAATGCTGCTGCTTGAGCAAAATTACAACACTGAAGTTCACTGTAAAGGTAGATATTTTCTTTTGCAGCATTTACTTTTTAAAAGAACAGTCCAACCATACTTTTAAATTCAATCATCATTTATTCATCCTTTACTTGTCCCAAACTTTGAGTGTCTTTCTTCTGTTGAACACAAAAGAAGATATTTTGAAGAAAGCTGAAAGCCTGTAACCATTGACTTTCATATCATGTTTGTCTTACTATAGAGGTCGATGGTTACAGGTTTTCAACTTTCTTTAAAATATCTTATTTTGTATTCAATAGACAAAAGAAACTCACATAGGTTTGGAAGCACTTGAGGGTGAGTAAATGATATTGGAATTAAAATGTTTGGGTGAATATATCTTTAATGCCTACAACAAATGGCTGGTGAGGACTACAATAGGTTATGTCCTGGGTTGGTGACATCACAAACCCTGAAATTGAAATAAACCCTACGCCCAGGCATGACATTATAATGGTGTTCCGAAATTTTCTGTGACTCAGAAATTTCTTGACACTGGACGGGGCACACATTAATATTCATGGGTTTCCTGTTAAAGAGACTCTGAAAATATTTATGGAGTCACAAAATCGTTCACAGATCACAAAATTAATTTTGGATTTTCGGCATCAAATGACGTAAGCTTCAAAAAAAAATTGTTCAAATATTCATAAAATGTTAGAAATGGTCTCATGTGTACATGTCACAGAATTTCTCAGTCACGAGACAACGTATACTAGCCAGTTAGCCAATCAGAACACAACGGGGCCAGCTAACTCGTGAGTAGGGCCAGAATGAATCTGCGAACATTTTTTGCTGTTTCTGCTGAGTATTTTGTTAAAAATCTGCGGATTTATGCGGAATGATTTTGGGAGTATCATAACTAAAACCTTAATATTTCAAAAAAAAGTAATACCCTTTTGTTTGTTTGATGTTTACAATGCAAATCTAATTAGATCCACTTTATTTGGTAAACAAAGCAAGTCTCTCATATAAAATCTCTAATAAAAGACAGAAAATATTACTTTACAAAATGTATTGTAAATAAATCATATGAATATTTTCATATTAATCAATATTATCACTGAAATTAGTTTGAAAACGGATTAAATATAAATTTACACACATTTACACCAGTAAATAAACATAATCAATGATGGGCTAAAAATCTGCGTAAATCTGCGGAATTCTGCGCGCGCAGATTCTGTGTGGGCCTACTCATGAGGAAGGAGTTTTATAGAAACAAAAAATTCAACAGGTGTGAAATATGTGAAAGATAATGCAATTTAAATAAAAACAAAGAATGAATTTATTGGAAACACAATGAAGTAAAATGATTGACCCCTCTTTTAAGTTTTGGAGTATGTATCAATAGTGCTACATATCTACCTGATTAGGATCAAAGCAGTGATGTATATACAGTACATAATGTCACAGAACTGGTTTTCTGGCTTGCATACTGTACACGGGGCCATTATTTGGAGCAGACATTGTATGGATGTGCAAAAAGCTGAAGAGCAGCTTTGAGATATGCGTGATCAGCTGACAGTGGCGTTCCAGAGCCACAGGGCCTGGATGACGTGGCAGAGTCACGGAGGGTGTGTGTGTGTGATAAAAGACCAGACTGTCACACCCCTTCAACACTGTGTCGTGGGTCTCTGAAATTCCTCTGCCATCTGGGATGTGGTGGCAGTCACTGCTGAATTCTGGCATTACGTCACCAATACAAATGTGACATAACCAACAGGAACCCAAAAATAACAGTGATTTGGTCTTAAAAAAGAGTAAAAGCTTGTTGTAGACACTAAAATTCCAGTATATTACTATATGTAATAAGTGCAAAGTGAATGGGGTAAAAAAATAGTTATCACTATGACACAGAGAGGATTTTGGGAATCTATTTTAGAGCATAAAAACAAATTTACACTTTCTTTTTAGAACAGAATGTCAAATTATATGAACATATTCCTCTGTAAAACTTTCAAAATACAGGGTCTCACTTTATATATGCACTTACTGTATGTACATACATGTATTACACTGTATATATTTTTAAAATGATCTCCATGTAATTACTTCTGAAATTAATTTCTGAAATTACATTTATAATTGCACTGTTTACCAATCCCTTACACCTTAAACCACCTTTAAATACCTCAATAGCATCATTCGTGTTGTACAATACAATATGAACACAGTGAGTTCATTGTACCTAGTACTATCTAGTCTACTTAATTTAAAGTGGGACTGACTATATATAGGAATAAAACTGTAACGTTTTGTGTGTTATACCGTGTCCTAACTAGGCATGGGACGATAACCGTTTTCAAAGTATACTGCGGTTTGAAAAAGTCAAGGTTTTCATACCGCCAAAATTTTCTGCGTTACCGTTCCTAAGGTATGAGTAAGTTTTTTTTATTTACCTTTGTTTTTTAGTTTTTTTAGGTGTAAATTGTAAAGACGTATGTGTTTTTGAAACAAATGAAGTTCACAAAAGTCAATGATTCACTTGAATTATTGTTTACAGCTCACTTGAAACATGTTTTCTGCTCCAAAATATTTTAAATGTTTCTCAAAATAAAATATATTGTGTTCAAAGGGGAAAAAGGTTTTGTTTTTTAGCCAGACATTTAAAAAGAAAATATTTTAGAGCAAACTGTGATATTTTTATCTAAAGTTATACCGTCAGAATCTTATACCGGCCCATGCCTAGTCCTAACTACACAAGACATGATGCTGTCGCCACTGGCTTGCTTGGATTGGTACTGGTGGAGCTGCGCATTGATGGATTTGCTCTTCAATGTTTGAATGTTCAGCAGTGAACATTAAACCACACTGGACTGAACTTTAACTCCAAAAACTGGACTAACGCAGTTTCAGTTTACTAGAACTTCTATGTTAAGCTGCTTTGACATGCATATAGAAATAAAATGATATAGAAATAAACATGAATCTAATTGAATTGAATTGTATGCTGAAACGTGATAAAGGCCATCTTTTGCATGTCAAAAGTAGTTTGTCCTAACCTTCTGTGAAAGTAATGTGCAAAGTTTCTGTTTTAGAAACAGCTTCTATTTCTGTGACGTCATGGTTGAACAATAGCCTAAACTACTATGATTACCTTAGGTGCTGATTATGGGCTTTACTCATTGTTACCATTGTAAGTTTGAATACCATATAACATGACATTTTTAGCTATGCCGAAAGCACCAGTGAATAGTTAAGCTCAAATCTTAAAAACTAAAATCTTAACACAGTTTAAACAAGAATGCTTGAACTGCCTGTGACTAGTGCGAACTAACAAGATCAGTCACTCAGAAAGTACTTTTAAAAATTACTGAAAGTACTTTAAATAATGTTTAATAAATATGAACTAGATTATAAACCTAGAATTATAAATTCAAAACTAGAATATAAACCTGTCCATTTCATTTCTGCACGTCTGAACGGCTGGTATTTAAATGTTTCTGTCATGTTGCATTTGATATGGACAGCCAAATAACTTCTTGCTGGAATCGTGTCGCATCTAATGTTGTTAGGACATGGTGTAAGCACTGCTAAAGCAGACATTTATGGGTCAGCGCAGTAGAAAGTTTGAAAAAACCTCTTTAAAAATAAGTAATTGCTCACACAAATTAATAAAGTGTGATAAAAGAAATGGTTAATGCTTAATTTGTATGTTTTCTTTCCATTAGACTTTAAGAAAAATACTTTATGAAAATCCAAAAAGCTCAAAAACTCAAAAGATTGCCTGAGAAAGAAAAGAAAATATATTTTTGTTTTCAGCGTCTCACTAAATCTATTGACAAATCAGATATTTCGCTACATCTGACAGGGAGAGATTAGGAGTGTTTGTGTTAAACCATCGTATAGATGCAAAGATTCCCAGAAACAGAATGTAAATATAAGCAGAATAACACACCGTTGACACACAGCCTGTGCCTCCTTCATTGTGTTTCCTGCAGCAAATATGTCCTCCGGGTTGAAGGTCATCATGGCCTGCATTTCCAGTATAGTGGCATACGTGAGCGCGTGATACATGCTGTCTTTATTCCTACCAAAGAGCACAAAGAAGATGCATTAGATCTATATATAGAACAATGAAGAGGGTGGTGTGACGGTAAGAGAAAATCCACCTCCAATACAGTCAAGAGCATTATCGGTAACCGAAACGAGACCTGGAAATGAAGGAAGGTGTTTGTGTAACCTGACCCTCCAGAACACAGTGTGGCAGCTTGATACTTATACATATAATAATATGTTTCTGTGGATTTTTTGCAGAGTTCTCAAAGTTTCAACCTATTTTCTGAAACCTGTTACAATTTAAAGGACCAAATCTGAATTTTCATCAATGTCAAAGGTCAGAACAATTGGTAATAACAAAACTTGACTTTATGAAACATTCACATGCATAAATCAACCATTTAAAAAAATGAAAAGCCCTTTGCATTAAAAAAATATGTTAATTAAAAAGTGCAAAACTGCAAAATTAAATTCTTATAAAAAACAACAACATTATTCTCATTAAAAAATAAACAGAACAGCTTTGTGCTGTATTGTGGCATGAATACATAACAAATTTTTGAAAACATAAATTTTATTCAGCATGACTTCTTTGCTGAAAACTGACATAAGCAAAAAGTAGCAACATTTGTAACTTTAATAAAAGTTTGTATGATGATTTATATGTTGACTAATGTATTTTTACATTATATTTTTTTTACTTTCTGTATCTGAACAATGTTAGACTCCCCAGAAAACCATAAAGCTGTTTATGTAAATTGTATAATTGCTCTGTTGAATTTATGCTTGTAATTTATTATATTTTATGCAGGTGTAAAGCATAAAAAAATTTTTTTTAGAACATCCCAATCAATCTAAATTAATGAATTCTATCCAAATAGCGCTATTAAAGTCATCTAGTTATATTCTTATAGCAATATACACTCACCAGCCACTTTATTAGCTACACCTGCAGAAATTGCGTGATGCTATCATGTCAATATGGACCAAAATCTCTAAAGAATATTTCTAGTACCTTCTTAAATCTATGCCACGAAAGATTGAGGCAGTTCTGAAGGCAAAAGGGGTCCCACCCGGTACAAGTAATGTGTGTCTAATAACGTGGCCGGTGAGTGTATATTGTGGATAAGCAGAATATCGCAATGTCAGATTTTTCCAATATTGTGCTCTATGTCATACCTTTACTGGACCCTCACACAGAAAACCTTCTGTTTAATTTTGGACAATTACCAAAAATACATTTAAAAAATGAACAAGATTACAAGCTAAACCCTTTTATACAATTATTCATCCATTCATTTTCCTTCAGCTTTGTCCCTTATTTATCAGGGGTTGTCGACAGTAAGAGAAACAGCGGAATAAACCACCAACTTATCTAACATGTTTTACGCTGCAGATGCCCTTCCAGCTGGAACCCAGTACTGGGAAACACCCATACACTCTCACATTCACATACACAAACACACTCATACCCTATGGTAAATTTAGTTTATCAAATTCACCTATAGCACATGTGTTTGGACTGTGAGGGAAACCGGAGCACCAGGAGGAAACCCACATGATTAGCGCTCTTAAAATATGAAATGGAGGACTGAATTGTCACATTGAGAAGCCCTGATTTATAATGTAAAATATGCTTGTTTTTTGTTGCTGTTTTATTCTGCAAACTACTGATGACATTTCTTCCAATTTATGTATTTTTTTATTTTAATTTAGGCCACTTTTTTGCCATAAAATATATTTAAATTCATTTTCAAACAACACAATGCCAAAGTTTTAACTTCACAACCCTTAAAAAAAACAATTATTTGGTTGGTTAACTCTTGATTTTTCAATCACAACAAATAAAAAAATGTTTCAGTTCCTCTTTCAGCACACAGAATAGGATAGAATGTGACACTACTGGTATAACATTCCTGGCCAGCAAAATGTCTGGATCAACAGGTTTACCACTTTACTTTGTAGAAGTGGAATTGGAATAATGTTGATGTGACAGTACAGGATTGGAGCATAGTTTCCAACCAAACAATACATTTTAGACCTCATTACCAATATTATTGTGATGCTTTCTTAATGTGTAATGGCTGCATAACATGCTAAATATGCAGGTAACAATATATTATACTATAAAAAATATACTACTATATAAACATCATGGTGTTTAATCAGGTATTTTCTTGTCAAAGTCACATCAGATGCCCACATTATAGTTTTAAAGATCGTCAACATATCAAGTTATGAAATGTTGCAGAAAAAAGCTAGCTAAACGAAAGTAACCAGGAAGATCATCTGTTGTTTTTCAGTTCTGAGCCTGTACAGACATGGATATGCTGCAGAGTTGAACGTTTCTTGATCGCTCATTCCGCCTCCGTTTGTAGCTTTCTCTGTGTATCTTTCGTTAGCTCTATTGGAGCAGCCCTGCCCTTCTGGTTGGAATGAGGTGCGACTAAAACAAGCCTATTAGGTAAATCACAAAACTGTGACTTCACTATATGCGTGTTCAAACAGCAAGCTTCTGAATGTAAACAGATGCTCTGATGGATTAAATAAATGCCTGACTTGTATTACGCAAGTTTGAATTGCACTCATAAATACTGACATCAGACACAAAATGTCTTTCACACTAAAATGTACACTTGTAGGATAAAAAAAAATGGCCTCTGGCGAGTAAATTTAGCTTGATAGTTGACTAGTTTTATTAGAAACTGCAAGATAACATAAGGTTATTATGATGATGACTAACTCAATGATTGCAATGAAGTGATAAACAAAACATAAACAAAGATAAATAATAATAAATAAATAAACACACACATCGATTTTATTGCCAAATATGGCTTGGTAATCATCATGACATAAATAAAAAATTGAAGTAAAATTAAAAATAAGAGACAAGAGTCTAAAAACAATTAAATAAAAATATTCATTGCAGTCCTATAATGCTATTCTGATCCTTAAAAACGTGTGGAAAAATAAAATATATATAAATAATAATTTACACTTTTACTAACACAAGAAACAAACCATAAACAAAATTAACAGTAAAGTCTAGATGGCACAGAGCTGTGGAAACGCACATCAATATAGCATAATTTTTGTGACACTGTACAACAATAACATTTTTACATTACTATGAAGGTTGGGTTTAGGGTAGATGTTGATAAAATATAATTTAAAGGGTAATTTCATGAATAACTTTCTATATAATTACTGTTGTTTCATTACTGTGATGGTTGGGTTTAGGGTTGGGATTGGGGCAGATGTTAATAATATTCAATTTAATGAATTATGGGCGACACGGTGGCGCAGTAGGTAGTGCTGTCACTTCACAGCAAGAAGGTCGCTGGTTCGAGCCTTGGCTGGGTCAGTTGGCATTTCAGTGTGGAGTTTGCATGTTCTCCCAGTGTTCGCGTGGGTTTCCTCCGGGTGCTCCGGTTTCCCTCACAAGTCCAAAGACATGCGGTACAGGTGAATTGGGTAGGCTAAATTGTCCGTAGTGTATGAGTGTGAATGAAAATGTGTGGATGTTTCCATGTGATGGGTTGCAGTTGGAAGGGCAATCGCTGCGTAAAACAAATGCTGGATAAGTTGGCGGTTCATTCCGCTGTGGTGACCACAGATAAATAAAGGCACTAAGCCGACAAGAAAATGAATGAATGAATAATACTTTGTATAATTACTGTTTTTACATTACTGTGATGGTTGGGTTTAAGGTTGGGGTGGGGTAGACGTTAATAGAATACAATAAATAGATAATTTAATAATTAAAATATGCCTTCTAGCAACAACTGGTTCAACAGGTGTGTCTTGATCATTAAAATCTATCCTCGAATGGCTAAATTGAGAAATAAAACAATATGAAAAAATATATATATTAGTTAAATGATGTGGTCAGTTAGGTTAAGCTGGAGCCTGAAGCCAACCTAATAATATGGATATACGGCGAATACTACAAAACCAACCTCAAAATACACAAAAGTACACACCTATCCACAGGAGAGATTAATGAGAAAGGTGAAAAGGCAAGATGTTGTACAACACAGCATTTGTGTGAATGCAGGGTGTGGTGTGAGGAAAAGAAAAGATCTGGAGGTCAATCTCAAGAGAGCTGAACTGATTCAATAGGTTTTATGTGAGATTTGCCTGAGAAACACCCAACGTACAGGAACAATTCAATATAAAATAGTACATTATGCTCTTGCATAGAAAGATCCAAAGACAGAACTTCTCTTATATCCATAATCGTCAGTCAAACAACAAACTACAGTAAAATGCAGCAGGTCAAACACACAGGTACCTGCTTCGTAGTCTGCTCAGAGCCTCTTCAAATTGATTTTGCAGGAACAGGTCCAGTGCAGCCATGCAGTCTTGAAGATCCGCTGACAGGTCAGGCTTTTCTGACCTGAAAAACATAATGGTTGAAAATTGTAAACAAATGTTGCTCTAAATAAAAAGCAACACCTGATGATTAATAACGATTTTACTCGCAATGATACCACTGCTATTTTTATAATGCCCTTAAAGCAATTAATTGTATTTTTAAATGAAATAAATCAATAAACAAATAATACATATTGATTAATAATATCAACAACAACAACAACAACAACAACAATAATAATTTAAAAATGGAATAGAATAAATACATTAAAATATATATAAATGTTGATTTATTATTAATACTTTCAATTATTATAATTTATTATTTTCTTGCTAATGGTAATGCATTTGACTGAATAAACAAACAAAAAAACAAATAAATAAATAAATGTTGATTTATTATACTTACAATTATTATTATTTTCTTAATGCAAAAGAAAAAAATTATAAAAATCATTTATTGCTAATGGTAATGCGGTGGCGCAGTAAGTATCGTGGTCGCCTCCCAGCAGGAAGGTCGCTGGTTCGAGCCCCAGCTGGGTAGGTTGGCATTTCTGTGTGGAGTTTGCATGTTCTGTCCGAGTTGGCGCAAGTTTCCTCTCAGTGCTCCAGTTTCTCCCACAAGTCCAAAGGCATGCGCAATAGGTAAATTGAATAAACTAATTTGGCCGCAGTGTATATGTGGATGAGCATCAGCTGTGTAAACATATGCTGGATAAGTTGACGGTTTATTCCTCTGTGGCGACCCCTGATTAATAAGGGGACTAAACTGAAAAAAAAATGAATGAATGAATAAATAAATAAACAATTAAATGTTGATTTATTATACTTACAATTACTATTATTTTCTTAATGCAAATAAACAAAATAAATAAATAAAAACAATACTTTATTGCTAAAGTTAATGCATTTAATTGAATAAATAAATAAATGAATAAATGTTGATTTATTATACTTGCAATTATTATTATTTTCTTAATGCAAAAAAAATAAATAAATAAAAACAATTTATTGCTAATGATAATGAATTGAATTGAATAAATAAATAAATAAACAAATATTTACACATTAAATAAATATATATATATATATATAAACATTGATTAATTGAGATATTCGTTCTACTACCTGAAATCTATATATTGTATACAATATATAATACAATATATCACAAATAAACTACTGAAACAACACATTAACACTAACAAAATGGTGCCATTTGGTCCGATCATTCCATACACACAAAAATCAGTTTGGGACAGAACCACTGTACTCTAAGGCAACACAACAGCTTGTGAAGTGACACAAGGAAGTAGTGATCAGGTGTCATGTTATCCGGAAAGCCACAGGCAGCAGGTCTTTCAAAGCATCTGCAGAAAATCGCACACTGCCCCCAAAAAGCCTGTTTCGTGTGAGTGTGAAGTCACTGCTTTACTGCAGAGAATATCCCTCCAGAGCTGCTCGATTTAGATACAGCAGCAGCACAGAGGCAGATGTCACCTTCACACACACTGAAACACCGGTGAACGAGTGTGTGTAGTGTCAACTCAAAAACATACTCAGAATGTGATTCATAAAAGAGAGTACATTGATGATGGAGCCAGAATGCATATTGTAGGAAAGCTGGAACATCTTTTGTCTCTTGAATAGACAGTAATGCAACTCAGATCTGCAAACTCACTCACTTTTAAAGAGATATTTCACTTGAAACTGAAAATTCTGTCATAGTTTAATCACTCTTCATTTGTTCAAAGCCTTTTTGTGTTTTGTTCCTCTATTGAACGCAAATGAAGATATTTTGAAGAAAGCTGGAAACTGCTAGCCATTGACTTCCATATTTACCTTCCATATTTATTTTTTCCTACTAAGAATTTCAATGGTTCCAAGTTTCAGCTTTTATCAAAATATCTTCTTTTGTGTTCAACAGAATAAAGAAACTCACAAAGGTTTAATAGTAAGTAGTTTTCATTTTTGGGTAAACTATCTCTTTAGATAAAATACATAATACACATCTGTAAAACACAAAATACACATCTGACCTCAGAAGACTACGTCGAATAGTTCGGACTGCTGAGCGAATCATTGGTACAACCTTCCCTACTCTCCAAGAACTGTACTTATCCAGAGTGAGTAGAAGGGCTGCCAAAATCACTCTGGACCCCTCACACCCAGCGCACTGCCTCTTTGAACTGTTACCTTCTGGTCGTCGCTACAGAGCACTGCGCACCAGAACAGCCCGACACAGAAACAGTTTCTTCCCTCAGGCAATCCATCTCATGAACACTTGATGATAATAATCGTGGAACCAATACCACTACTGCTGTACACTCTTACACACACATACACTTATTTAACAACACACTTTACATGCCATTTGCACATAACAAATACACTTGTTACACACATATACACTTATTTAACAGCACACTTTACATGCCAATTTGCACATAACAGCTGCACATATAATGTTGTATATAGTAATACACCTGTACATACACTGGTCCATTTGTATATTTGCATTTAACACTTACTTCTATTTTTTTGAATATTTTTATTATCTGTTTTTTGTCTTGTCTCTGTAATTCTGTTGCACTGTAGAAGCTCTGTCACGAAAACAAATTCCTCGTATGTGTGAACATACCTGGCAATAAAGCCCTTTCTGATTCTGATAATCATTATTTAAAGTAGACTGAACATACAAAGAATAATAATGAAGAATAAAACTGATCACGTTTACAAAAATAAGGGCTACATGTTAGACTTAATGCTATTGTTTAATTAGATTAAAACGAACTGAATTTAAACAAAAAATGTTAAAAACATTCAAGTTTCTATTAAAGTCTGGAGACAGATTTTTATGTGAAGAGCTCAGGACTTTTTGCCAGAAAGATAAAAAGGATGTACTTTTAACATGCTTCTGAGAGCCTTCTTTGTTTTATTTTTAATTTAATTTTGTTATTAAAAAGAAAGAGTGGAGCACATATCTACATATCCATCTGTCTACAGTATAGCACTGTAAAAGTACTTCCAACTTACTTAGAACATGAAGTAAATAAACAATAAACTTGAAACTTTAGCAAAGAATTTCTGAATTCTACACACAGTCATTTCATCTAAAATTAATAAAATACAGTAATTCACAATGTTTCAAAGATTATTTATTTTTATCTTGATTTTAATTTCATTCCACTTTCATTCAGTTAATCGTCTATATATTTTACTTATGCTTTTTAGACAACAATTAAACCTTTTTTGAATGTTCTTTTAAATCATTAGCAGTTTTTCTACAGTGTATATTAAACGTTGCTTTACAAGTTTCAACGAGATGTTAAAGTTTGAGGACAAAATTTATGGTGACTTGAGAAAGCCTGTTGGAAATAGTTTATTTAGTTAGAAAAAGTATCAAGTTGGGTAAAATAATGTTTAAGATCCCTGCAGTCAAGAATCTAACCCCTTTAAAGACTAAAACAAGCTAGTAAAAAGCTTTAAAGTTGATCCCTGTGGCTGTGTTTAATAATAGCATGATAATAGCATGATACTAGCATGAATTAGCATGTCGTTAGCATATTACTAACAGGAATTAGCATGTTTTTAGCATGTTTCCAACATGAATTAGCATGTGTTAGCATGATTCCAACATAAATTAGCATGTTGTTAGCATTATTCCAACATGAATTAGCATGTAACTAGCATGATTCCAGAATGAATTAGCATGTAACTAGCAAGATTCCAGAATGAATTAGCATGTAACTAGCATGATTTCTGAATTCTACAAACATGCATTTAATCTAAAATTTATATAATACAGTAATTCACAATGTTTCAAAGATTATTTATTTTTATCCTGATTTTAATTTAATTTCACTTCCATTCAGTTAATCCTCTAGATATTTTACTTATATTTTTCAGACAACACTTCAAACTTTTTCAAATTCTTTTTTAAATCATTTGCAGTTTTTTTAAAAGTGTATATTAAACGTTGTTTTACAAGTTTCAACGAGATGTTAAAGTTTGAGGACAAACTTTGAGGTGACTTGAGAAAGCCTGTTGGAAATAGTTTAGTTAGAAAAAGTTGGCTAAAATAATGTTTAAGATCCCTGCAGTCAAGAATAACCACTTTAAAGACTAAACAAGCCAGTAAAAGCTTTAAAGTTGATCCCTGTGTCTGTGTTTGATAATAGCATGATACTAGCATGTCGTTAGCATATTACTAACAGGAATTAGCATGTTGTTAGCATGTTTCCAACATGAATAAGCATGTGTTAAGCATGATTCCAACATGAATTAGCATGTTGTTGGCATTATTCCAACATGAATTAGCATGTAACTAGCGTGATTCCAGAATGAATGAGCATGTAAGCATGATTCCAGAATGAATGAGCATGTAACTAGCATGATTCCAGAATGAATTAGCATGTAACTAGCATGATTCCAGAATGAATGAGCATGTAACTAGCATGATTCCAGAATGAATTAGCATGTAACTAGCATGATTTCTGAATTCTACATACAGGCATTTCATCTAAAATTAATAAAATACAGTAATTCACAATGTTTCAAAGATTATTTATTTTTATCCTAATTTTAATTTCATTCCACTTTCATTCAGTTAATTGTCTAGATATTTTACTTATTCATTTCAGACAACACTTAAACCTTTTTCAAATTCTTTTAAATCATTAGCAGTTTTTTACAGTGTATATTAAACGTTGCTTTACAAGTTTCAACTAGATATTTAAGTTTGAGGACAAACTTTATGGTGACTTGAGAAAGCCTGTTGGAAATAGTTTAGTTAGAAAAAGCATCAAGTTGGCTAAAATAATGTTTACGATCCCTGCAGTCAAGAATAACCACTTAAAGACTAAAACAAGCCAGTAAAAAGCTTTAAATCCCTGTGGCTGTCGTTAGCATATTACTAACAGGAATTAGCATGTTTTTAGCATGTTTCCAACATGAATTAGCATGTGTTAACATGATTCCAACATGAATTAGCATGTGCTAGCATTATTCCAACATGAATTAGCATGTAACTAGCATGATTCCAGAATGAATTAGCATGTGACTAGCATGATTCCAGAATGAATTAGCATGATTCCAGAATGAATTAGCATGTAACTAGCATGATTTCATCTAAAATTAATAAAATACAGTAATTCACAATGTTTCAAAGATTATTTATTTTTATCCTGATTTTAATTTCATTCCACTTTCATTCAGTTAATCCTCTATATATTTTTCCAAGTCACACCATATGATTTTATTGTCACACCATATTACACACACCTTTTTGAAATGGTAAATAAACACATTTTCAAAACATTCTTTTTTTAAAAGAGGGTGATTATTAAATTACCTATATAATTAATGCATTTATTATTTTTAAAATAAATCTAACCATCTTTAATCATGTTTGACATGCTTTGCAAATTAAAATATGTTAAAATATAAAAATAAAAGTTTTTTAAAATTTACATCAGCATAAATGACAAGTAAAGAGAGGACACGAAAATATAGGCAAAATATAGGAGAGGAGGTCCTGAGGGAAAGGAAATCATGCCAGTATCCACATATCAGACACATACAATAGGTTAAAAGTCTAGCATGTCTAGTATAACACAATACTAATGTCAAGATGGTGGGGTTAAAATCTGAATGTTAATTTTTTACATTTTTATTATTATTATTATTTATTTTATTTTTT
Source organism: Danio albolineatus (assembly GCA_903798035.1). Classification (NCBI taxonomy): domain Eukaryota; kingdom Metazoa; phylum Chordata; class Actinopteri; order Cypriniformes; family Danionidae; genus Danio; species Danio albolineatus. The sequence goes on along the minus strand of CAIGQQ010035257.1, from coordinate 2,023,389 downwards.
TTACAAATCACTGTTCTATCACTATTTTTTACTATTTTTTATCACTAACAGATATAAAGAAAAGAAACGGACAGGACAACTCAGTGTATTCAATGTGCACTCCCTTCCTCCTTCAAAACAAGAGAAATTCAGAGAGATGTGGAGAGAGACACAAAGGAAATTCAGAAAATGAAAAAAAGAAGTGAATGCCATTATGAACATGACCCCTACATCTCTTGAAGGATCACTGAATGAAGATCTGCTAAACCAACGCTATCTCACGGCAATTCGTAACTTTTTAATTAGTGGCTAATTCGTATGAATTTGTACGATGTAATTCGTACAATTCAGTACGATTTGCTCATCAACCAATGACGGTTGTGTTTAGGGGTGGGGTTAGGTGCCACGCCTCCTTTTTAAAATTTGTACGAATTAGCCACTAAGCTGCCAAAACGTAAAAAACTTACATTTTCTCGTGAGATCAGGCTGGCTAAACTCTCTCAGATTGACTGGCTAGCATTTACCTGTAACATGGTCTGAAATGGTCATTTAAAATGGTCTTTCAGATAAAAACAGATTTTTTAAGATTAAAAGTGAATCTCTTAACACTACTGTTACTGTTTAACAATTTATACACTGATAAATTGTGGTGTAGTGTCATTCATCATTTAGTGTTACACTATGTCATTTGGTGTGACAAAAAGAATTGTGACAATAAAAATACTTCTTTTTAATTTGTGAACCATAAAAATTACAATCGATCAAAAAGAAAAGTATTAGCGACAATCACAAGCATTTTGCTTGATTTATTACAAGGTTTGTTAAAATGAATCTAAAATATCTGTGAAGACTGTGGAGAAATGTCTTACTTTGCACAATTATGTAGAAAATTAAAGCAAAATCTGATGAATATGCACTTAAAATATATATACATCTTAAGATAGTAATGTTACAGATTTATGGTGAAGTTGGTTACTTAGAGAAAGTATACATTTTCATTTTATACAGAATAATTCTAATGTCACACTATATGACAATTTTAGGCACAAATGTAGCAAATTGGTGAATATATCCTATTTCCAATACTAAAACTAAAAGACCACATATGTTTTTATAAATGTAAGAGTCAGTACAACACAGTGCAATTTTTGTAATGCTTAATTTTACAAGTAAATAAAAATGTAAAAAAATCTGGCTTATACGACAACCACCCATGTACATTTATTTGTATTGATGTATGCATTATATCATCCTTGCATCGAATACCAAAAAAACTAATTACGGTTTGTGCGAGGTGTTTGAAATGCAGAGTGTAGACAGGACAGTAAATCTGACATTGTTCTCTCTCGGTCTTACACAATTTTTTTTCTTTTTACATTTTTACAAAAATGTAAATGTAATGTCTTGTAGTTTCCTTTATTATTTCAGCCAACAGAAGTGTAAAAAAACAACAACTATTTGTTGAGCTGTCGCATAACTGCGCTCAAGTTTACCTAACTATGATGACTTCTGCTACAACCTGGAAAAGGGTGCATGTGTAGATGTTAGCATTTCTTTCTTTTGATGCTAAAAAGAAGCTAGCTGATGCAACATTTATGTCGATGTCGGACTACGTTGATGTTATCTATATGCATGTTTCGTCTCAGAGTCTGCATGCTTTGGATACTGTTTACCACGGAGCACTAAGATTTATAACAAATTTTAAATCCCTTACTCATCATTGTGTGCTGTATACTAGGGTAGGTTGGTCTACTTTGTCCATTCGTAGGCTCAAGCATAACCTTGTTTACAAGTCTATACTGGGTTTACTCCCATCATATCTACAGAATTACATTTGTAAAAAGCCTGTCCTTAACTATGGCCTTCGGTCACAGGATATTTATTTACTGTCTGTTCCTAAAGTGCAGACTGAGATGGGAAAAAGGCTTTTAAATATGCAGCACCCTTAGCATGGAATAATTTACAAAGTTTCAGTTTAAAGAATTGATTTCACTAAATGCTTTTAAAAAGAGTATCAATGATTTAGAAATTGAAACAGGCTTGTAGATGTTTTGAATAGTTAGTTTGTCAATGTGTGATTCATGTTAACTGTCAATTGTTTTTTGTTTGTTGTCTGTTAGACCCATGTGACATGTATACTCCCAAATCTTGGCCAGAACACTCTTGTATAGAGATTTTTAATCTCGATGTGTCTTTCCTGGTAAAATAAAGGTTATAATAATAATGAATTTCGAAACATTGGTGTATTAACACAAAAGATTGAAATACGGTTATTTACCATAGAAATAAAATAAAACAAAACATTTCTCACAAAATTCTGGTAAATCACAGTTGCAGTTTTTTATCGTACATTTTACATTTTTATAGTTTATAGACCTAACAGCTCACAAAACACACTTTTCATTCATTCATTCATTCATTCTCCTTTAGCTTAGTATCTTATTTATGTTATGGTGTAATGTAATTAAAAAAGGCTGATAATAAGTATTTCAGGGTTACTGATTAGAATTCGCCACTGAATATTTAATTGTACATTTGTATTGACCGTTTTTTAAAGATTTAGTTTGATGTCATTCTATTCTTACATAAAAAAAACTCTTAAAAATAATCTATATAAAAACATAATAATTATTATTTATTACATAATAATTATTATATTATTTTCCATATAAATGCATAGTACATAATAATGTCTAAATTTTGTCAATAATCAATACTTTTTTGTTCAAATTACAAATGAAGACATGATTATTAGCCCTCCTGTAAAATATAACCTCTTTTCTAAAAAACTTCAAAAGTATTTTTAAACAGAGATATTTTTTAACAAATTTGTAAACATAATAGTTTTAATAACTAATTTCTTTCGTCTTTGCCATGACAACAGTACATAATATTTTACTAGCTATTTCACACCATAATACATCCAGCTTAAAGTGCAACTGACATGTATACTGCCTAATCTTGGCCAGGACGCTCTTGTAAAAGAGATTTTTAATCTCGGTGTGTCTTTCCTGATAAAATAAAGGTTCTAATAATAATGAATTTCGAAACATTGGTGTATTAACACAAAAGAATGAAACATGGCTATTTATCATAGAAATAAAATAAAACAAAACATTTCACATAAAATTCTGGTAAATCACAGTTGCAGTTTTTATTGTACATTTTACATTTTTAAAGTTTATAGACCTAACAGCTCACAAAACACACTTTTCATTCATTCATTCATTCATTTATTCATTGATTTTCCTTTAGCTTAGTATCTTATTTATCAGGGATCTCCACAGCAGAATGAACCGGCAACTATTATGGCATTTGTTTTAAGCAGTGGATGCCTTTCCGGCCACAACCCAGTACTGGGAAACACCTACACACTCTCGCATTCATACACATACTATGGCCAATGTAGTTCATCTAATTCACCTATAGCACATGTCTTTAGAGCGTGTGGGAAACCGGAGCACCCAGAGGAAACCCATACCAACACAGGGAGAACATACAAACTCCACACAGAAATGCCAACTGGCCCAGCCACTGAGCCACCTAAACACACTTTTGTAACTATCAATTAAAAAAAGAGTTGTTTTTTCTTCCACAGGTCAGCTCATGCTAATAGAAAAAGTCCACATCTCAGCATAAACTGACAAACACAATCCTAATTTAAGAGCCCAGAAGATCAGCTCCAGTCTTCTTTCAGACAACGAGGAGGAAAATGTCAGAGAGATAAAAACCATCAAAGCTCATTGTATCTCTGCATAAGGGACACATTCTTCAAATGACTGCACCATTCCAAATTAATTTCCAAATTGAGTTGAAATTCGCAATGGTCTTGACCTCGGCCTGTTAAGATTACAGCACAGCCTCTCAATCTAATAAAACAAGACAACCACTTATAGTTCTCAGACCCTGAAGCGTTCTGTTGAAAACAACTATTCATAAAGCATTTCTGTATGTGGACAAATGAACTGGGAATTGAGAGTATGCAAAAAAAGACAATGACTTTGGCCTTTCTCCGCTGAAACAAATCGAATCAATGAGTGTGACTAAATTAGCAGCACGTCTTTGCATTCCTGATGATGGCCGCACAGAGATGCTCTTTATGGATCTGCTCGACCAATAACACTGCGACTTAAGTTGCTATCAGACCTATAGAAAGAGAGATGGGGTTTAGCTGTTGGGTTTCTTCACCTCCTAATGCCTGGAAGATGACTTCAACGCTGTTGTCTTACTGCTGCAAACATGAAAAACGGTTTCCGGCTTAAAAAATGTCTTCCACAGCATTAAATAATCTGAGAGTTTTAAGAGTTTTAGGATGGTATACAATAAAAGCTGGTCATCTTATGGTGTAATGTAATTAAAAATGGCTGATAATAAGTATTTCAGGGTTACTGATAAGAATTTGCTACTGAATATTGAATTGTACATTCACATTGACCGTTTTTTAAAGATTTAGTTTGATGTCATTCTATTCTTATACATAAAAAAAAACTTAAATATAATCTATATAAAAACATAATTATTTTTCCATATAAATACATAGTACATAATAATGTCTAAATTTTATTTCTATATATTTTGTCAATAATCAATACTTTTTTGGTTCAAATTACAAATGAAGACATAATTATTAGCCCTCCTGTAAAATGTAACCTCTTTTCTAAAAAACTTCAAAGGTATTTTTTAACAGAGACATTTTTTTTTTACATTTTGTAAACATAATAGTTTTAATAACTAATTTATTTTGTCTTTGCCATGACAACAGAACATAATATTTTACTAGCTATTTTACACCATAATACATCCAGCTTAAAGTGCTTAGCTACGTTCTAAAGGGGGCTAGTATTATTGACCTTAACAATATACACACCCAGGCAAAAGTTTGGGGTCAGATTTTTTTCATATATATATTTTTTTAATTTAAGAAAATTATTCTGTTCATCAAGGCAGCATTTAGTAAATGTAAAGAAAATTGTTAAATTGTTAAATATTTATTCAAATTTTAAATAACTGCTTTCTTATTGTATGTAGGTTCAAATGAAATTTTTACTCCAGTCATTATTGCTTTGATAACTATTACCATTAATAATAATAATAATAATAATAATAATAATAATAATAATAATATTAATTAAGAGTGATTTCTGAAGGATCATGTGACTCTGAAGACTGAAGTAATGAAGCTGAAAATTCATCTTTAAAATCACTGGAAATAACTGATTAAATTAAATTCTAAACTACTTTTGAACAGTTATTTTATAGTGCAATAACTTTTCTCAATTTGCACCGTATTTTTTTTTTTAATTAACGCAGACTTGGTGTGCAGGAGAAGCTTATTTTAAAACATTTAAAAATCCTACTGACCTCAAACCCTTGACCGGTAGTGTGTGTTTATATATATTTATATACACACATTTATATATTTTATATAATTATATATTTTTTACTCCAGCCAAACTAATCAAAACAAGAACAAAAATATAACAGGAAATACTTTGAAACTAATTCCTATTCGGTTAAACATCTCTTAAGAAATACTACAAAAATAAAGAGGCCATTTTCACAAGAGGCCATTTTCTTAGTTTTAAATTACATTATTTAAAAAAAACTATTTTATCCATAATTAAAACTTGAATGCACTCATCAACAATCAGCTTTTAAATCCATTACCCTCCTAACAATAGTATATTTCCTCTCTGACTCTCTGATACAGAATGTGATATCAGCGCAGGATCATTTGCATGAATGAACAACAGCGCATGCTATGAGTCTGGCTAGCAAAAGGAAGTAGTCTGAGATTTGTTTAGAGACTACAGCAGAGGTAGAAATGAACCTCCGCTCTCCCTGTACCATCTGCGCAGCTCTCGACAAACTAATTGTTGTGATGCTAAGCGATTCTGAAAAGCTGATGCCGCCCGGGAGCTAATTGACTACTGATGATCATCACCGGAATGATTGGAACAAACAAGCTGACTCTAAAACACACACACACACGCAGCACTAAGAGACCAAACAGTCTCACAATACACTTGATGCTATACACTCCGACAATAGATTTCTATAACACAAGCAAGGGCATCCAAAACAATTATACCTGTCTAATGTTTCCAAACCATCCCCGTTTTTCCGGTTCTGCAGCCTGTAAAAGCATTCCCCTTTTAAGAACGCTTAACTAGTCTTCAATCACTGCTAAAAATACACGCTCTTACCCGTTTGACAGAGTTTCTGCCTCTCTTGACATTTTCATCTGGTACAGTGAGATCGAGGAGAGAAGGAGACACGAAAAGGAGACGCAGAGTACTTCACAGTGTGTGTAAGAACAGGCCTTCGCTTTGGCTCCTGTCAGCAGAACAGCAGCTTCCCTCTGGCTACAGCACACACACATTAACGCACACACACTCTTTCACTCACTCAAGCTGCAGAGAGGACAGAGGGGAAAGGAACGCAGAGCTTAATAAGATTGGGATGACTATCACACAGAGAGAAAGTGAATATTCTCATTGCCCCTTTTTCTCTATCTCCCTGCCTACACACACACATACACAGGAACACAAGCACACACCACCACAGCCTCCTCCTCTTCTCAGTATCACCCTCATCCTATACACTGCATCCTGGACTCTGATTGGTCAATGGTAAAACAGAGGTGGTTTCAACTTTTCCAGGCTCCACCTACAAATGTTTGTGAAGTGGACATCACGCTTCTGTGGTCAAGTGACAATCTGAGCTGCACAGCAGTCAAAAACACTTGATACAATGACAGGCCTGTAAATCAGTGGAGATCATGAGACACTGAGGACAGCTGCGGACCGCAAAATCAGCACAAGGAAGTGACATGGCCTGTGGCGTGTTCAGGAGAAAAGGGAGAGGCAGTTAATATAAGAAATGCTTCTGTTTGGTATATATCATGGAACCACATGACAAAGCTGATTGGCTGATAGGATCACATAGTGAGCTGTGATGCTAAAGGCAGCAGGCAGGGAAACTAATGAAATCTCAAAGAATAATTATATTTTCGCTGTTTGAAAGTAAATGTGTCTTGCAAAAAGATTCAAACTAATTTTATAGATGTTTTTAAACGCGATTGTTGTTGGCACAAGTTTAAATAACAGGTTTCTATTACAAAACATATCCAAATGTAATTTATTCCTGTGAAGGCAAAGCTAAATTACTCTGAACGATGCTATTCATCAACATCGCAGACAGTTTTGCTGCTAAACATTTTCACAGAAACAGTGATGAATTAATAATGAATAAAAATTATATTATACATACATGGAGATGAAAAATGAAATGACTACTTGAAAAATCTCCCAGTTTCTCTGGGTTTATAGTTATGTGTTTGAGTAAGATGTAATATTAACTTTATGCTGTGAACTACTGATAGATTTCTTCCAAATATAAAATGTAAAAGCTAGCATTTAGATCACGTTTTGTTTATAAAAACTCAAAAAGATGTCATGTTTTTGGACATCTTTATATTCGTTTTTTAGACAGCACAATACCAAAGTCCATTTAAGACAAGTCATTTCACTCAGCGGCCATCTTTGAAACACCTCTCGGGCAGTATAGGTTTTGCTAGATCAGATACGACTGCGGCCAGAAGTTATCACAGTAATGTAAAAACAGTAGTCGTACCGAGTATTATTTATTAAATTACCCAATAAATTATACTTTAGTATTGTCTACCCGGGGTGTCATGGTGCAGTAGTTAGCACCATCGTCAAGAAGGTCGCTGGTTCGAGGCTCGGCTGGGCCAGTTCGCATGTTCTCCCCATGTTCGTTTGGGTTTCGTCCGGGTGCTCCAGGCTCCCCCAGTCCAAAGACATGTAGTACAGGTGAATTGGGTAAGCTAAATTGTCCGTGTATGTGTGAAAATTAGTGTGTATGGATGTTTCCCAGTGATTGGTTGCAGCTGGAAGGGCATCCGTTGCGTAAAAAATATGCAGGATAAGTTGGCGGTTCATTCCGCTGTAGCGACCCCAAATTAAAAAAGGGACTAAGCCGAAAAGAAAATGAATGCTTACGATTACATTACATGTTTGGAATCCCCAATAAGATTAAACAACAACTGTCTTATAAGTTCCATTTCTAAACATTCGAATCATACAAAAACTGCATTTTTCAGGTTGCCCAAGCTAATCCGCATGCGCACTCGAAAGGAATGAGATCACGACACCAACCTCATTTATGGCTGTTCTACAAATTATCATCCACTGGATAATGATCGTCTCATCGCGCTGCTCTTCTGAAGTAGTTCACAACATGGTCTTGATGGGGAATATCCTCCAGAAATAACAGCGACTCTTTAGTTGCTGCTGTCATGTGATGTGTGTTTGACAGGACGGACTGTACCTCGCTTTTGTTTATAGGTTAGTCTTTGACAATAGCAATGTTAAAATTTTAAGCGTTGGGAAATCTATTTGATGGGAAAACCCTGATATTCAAATCACAACATAATGAATTGTCATGAGTTTGTTTGAAAAAAGAAAAATGATTTTTTTAAAATCATTTTATGCTGTGTATTAAAGAGTACTTGCAAAAAACAAGGTTTAGAATTTCATTTTTGGGTAAACTGTCCCTTTAAGAAAACGCAAATCTGTTTTTCAGTGCAAAAGTCACATGTACCTACACCATTATATTGGTGCATTTCCAGCCCTCGATTAGAGTAATGATCATCCTTACTCCCATGACCTTCAGATTACATCTCCACTACATAATCCACTAAAATTAGACTGCTGTTGACTGAAGACCAAGCGTGATGGAGCTTTATACTGTACTGGGTTTAGTACAGCTGATGTGTGGAAGCCATCTGGAACAACTGAATAATATATGTGAAAGACGGTAGGAACCTGCCCTTTATGAGAACAATCATTAAACGTCCTCAACAAGATGTTACTTTCAGAGCTTGTCTGTGTGGTAGTGTGTAATAAAGGATCGAGGATATTAAGAACTATAGCCGGGGCCTTTATGAAAACATATTATTTTTCATATGCTATCAAACAATTTATACATCTCTAATAATTTAATACACATGCAATGCATTGTGGGAGGTAACACGACAGTGTTGTATTACCTGTCACACCACTGAGGCTAATAGGAGTATTAGTATTTGTTTCACATACACACAAACTCTTAAGATTCCAGATTTTTTTCTTTACCAAACAATGATTGTAGCAAAATGCAAAGGAGAGTTTGTAAAAGAAATAAGGAGGTGTAAACCTACCCGTAATCAGAGATGACAGAGTCCAATCCATCTTTCTCTATAATAGGTGACCTAATAAACAAAAGAGGAAACAATTTTAGAGTCACTGATATTATTATCAACTTCTTGTGTCAGATTTCTGTTAGATAGCAATTTATTTGATCAGTTAACAGAAAGGGTGTGCACAAAATTGTGAATAGCACATCTCCGATTTCCTAGGTTGTCTAATAAAGCTAAAGCTTTTTTGAAAAACACATTAACAGATGACTTTATATGATGACACTGAAACAGCCATTCTCAATAGAAAACAAATTCAAACAAAAAGGACATTTAAACTACTGTGTCAAATAAGCTTGATGATCAAACTAAATAATGTAAATCACAAAAACTGTCATCATGATGCCAATAGATTAAAAATTTGCAACATATCCACAGAGTGCTGATCTTAACTGACATCTTTCAAGTATTAATTTTGATACAAAGCAAAACATGCAGCACATATGTACATACATATCTATAGTACATAAATACACAAACAGAAGTAGACAGTGTCTGAATGTTCATTATAAAAGATATTTTCATTTTTTTCTCTAATTAAGGAAGACAAAGAACTTAAGTATATCAGGGTATTGAAAAGACTGACTTTTGTACATTAGTGAAAGTCTATCAAGGTAAGGCAAGGCAAGTTTATCTATATAGGACATTTCATACTCAATGGTAATTCAAAGAGTTTGCATAAACAGAAATAAAAGAAAGAAGTATAAGAAAATAAAAACAAAGAATAAAAATGATTAAATACAGACTAAAATTTGTTAAAACGGGTTTTAAAGGAAGGAAAAAGAAAAACAAGTCAATAGAGTGATATGTCGGACGTAGCACAGTGCTCATTCAGTGAAGGCACAGCTGAACAGATGTGTTTTAGGCCTTGATTTGAATGAACCTAATGTTGGAGCACATCTGACCATTTCTGGAAGCTAATTCCAGCAGGGGAGAGCGTAGTAGCTGAAGGCCGATTCACCATGCTTTGACTGAACCCTTGTAATTTCTAGGTTTATTTGATCCTAAAGACCTGAGTGATCTGTTAGGTTTGTATTCAGTGAGCATATCTGTAATGTATTGAGGTCCTAGGTCATTTAGTGATTTATAGACAAGTAATAATACTTTAAAACCTATTCTGAATGTAACTGGGAGCCAGTGTAGAAACCTGAGTACAGGTGTGATGTGCTCTGATTTTCTGGTTCTAGTCAGAATCCTGGCAGCAGCGTTCTGGATGAGCTGCAACTGTCTGACTGTCTTTTTGGTAAGGCCAGTGAGGAGGCTGTTACAGTAATCCAACCTGCTGCTGATAAAAGCATGAACTAAGTCCTTACTGGGAACAAAGCATCTAATTCTTGCAATGTTTCTGAGATGACACTTAGTATGGTGATTTAATTATGACTACTGAAACTCATATCTGACTCCAGAATAACACCATGATTCTTCACCTTTTCAAGATTAATGCAAACATGAGCAGTAAGTCGCTGGCTGCAGTTCAATTGACTGCCACTAGCTTGACTGTAAAAAAAGATTTGTACAAAAGGACAGTTCACCCAAAACTTGTTCATTCCTTCTGATAAACACATATTTGGAAGAATGTTGGTAAACTGGTAACCACCGACATCCATACCGGTTTCCACCAGTCTCTAAATCATCTCCTTTTGTGTTTGTTTTTCAGTGAACTATCACTTTAATTGTTGTCTGTGTAGAAGACAACATATCTTGTGTAGAAATGCATGTTGGTGGGACACTCACTGAGATGGAGACGTGGGGCTGTCCAGTGACTCTTCAGTTTTGAGTTGATTCCTAAAAGCAAATGAGAATGTGAGCGAAATCTGGGCTTTTTTCTTAATTGTTGAGCCATTATGGTCTCAAGATCCTATTTCATCAGCTTTTAACAGTTGTCCTAAACATGACACCCAATGAATGACTCATTCACTGTTATGTTAACACAACCTTCTATCTACAAAATCTCTGTGCACTACATACACACATTTACTTTCACACCAACGTTAGTGTTCAGGAAATAAGATATAGTTGTATTTAGAAATTCATAAAAAGAAATGAGTGATTTGGTTTTAGCGGAATGAACTTTTTTGTCCTAAACTACGATGTGTCAGGAACATCTGCTTGTCTGTTATAAAATAATAAACACAGTTAAGCATTAACGAACAGCAGCAAGCAGAACCTGTGATGTCATTGTTTCTTTATATGAGGGAAGTTCGGCTGAAAGGACAGATATCATCCAATCAGCTCTCTCCAAATCTCATACATGTTATGACATCACATGCTACATTGTTGACATATGCCTTTTGATTTACCTGACACTTACCATGTTGTTATGGTTCACATAACTTTGGAAAAAAAACTATTAAAACTTTCTTTTACTTATATTAATCAGAAAAAGTCAAGAAAATCCAATGAAGCCAAACTATTACTTCATGACAATGACAAAATAAACCAAAAAGAACTATACACAACAGAAACTTTCCATCTTTTTAACGTTTCCTTTGTAATACCAAACAAAGTCACTTTATAAAGACTTTACATGTTATATAAAGTCTTATTTATTTTTTATTAAAGCAATGAATTCACAATTAGGTGGCTGGCATTGAATTATTGTGTGATGTTGTTTTTATTAGGTCCAATCTGCCTTTGGAGTTTCTTTCTTCAGATGATGTCTATGTCTATATATTTTAAAAGCTAAATAAACAATATATAACACTATGAAACCTGTACAATATAAACTGTATGTGATATACGAATGCAGTGATTTGTTAGTACACAACGTTTATCAAGCAAACGCCTGAAACCATTGTATTGACATCCGTAATTCTCACATTTATGCAAATTGTCTTCCTGTATCTAACTTACCGCACAGTTTCCGTCTACCTGACTACAAAGTGAAAGATGACAAACTTACTTTTGGTCGTCATTCTTCTTGTTTCGTCTCCAGAAACTCATCCCAGAAAAAAGGGGAGGATTGTGAATCCAGCAAGAGCGTAGAGAGTGTGAGAGTCACCTGGACATTCGTTACCTGTCCTCGCCTACAGTCCGACAGGTGATCGCTGAACTTCTGCTGGAGAAGCAACAGCGGCCGTGAGTGTCTGTGCTGGGTTTTTTTTAGCATGTGAGGCTGACAGGGAGGTGTGGAGAAACCCATTTCCACAAATAAAGAGATCCTTTGCGAAAAATTGCTGGAATGCCGCGCTTCAACTTCCCTGGTCTTAAAGTCCTCCGTATTCACATTCGCGGTTAGAAATTTGACGCAGGTCAAGCAAAAATGAAATAAGCGAAAAAAACACACATCTATTGCAACAATAAACAGATTTAAAGACGATGAATACTAAACATGACTAAAGTAAATACATAATAAATACAAAATAGACATTTGGATACTTTTATGTTGTTCACTCCAAAGGCCTATCGTCGCTATGGTATCAGGCAACGCAAACGAATTAAAATATGGCGGTCAAAAAAAATCTAAAAGACGTGGCTGAGTCGGTCTATTAACGTTGAATCAAATCTGCCAAATTTATCCCATTAAAAATAAATAAATACCCTGCTGAGGAAAGCAGCTTAAAACAGCCTAGTTAGCTGTTTTTAGTTGGTTGACCAGCCTGGTTTTAGAGTGGTTTTGGCCATTTCCAGCCTGGTCTTAGCTGGTCAGGCTGGGAAATTACCAGCTAAAACCAGCTTAACCACAGCCTGGCTTAAGCTGGACATAGTTGGTTTTGACTGGGCTCCCAGCCTGGCTTGGCTGGTCATCTTCCCAGCCTGGAAATGGCTGAAACCCCTCTAAAACCAGGATGGTCAACCAGCTATAACCATCTTAGGCTGGTTTAAGCTGATTTCAGCAGGGTTAATATTGAAATGTCACCCATAAATAGCACATCTCCCCACTACACACACACAAACAGAGATTAAAATAAATATTATCACTCAATTATCCCCAAAAATACCAAAAAATAAAATAAATAAATAAACACATACGTGAAATACACTTAATGGGTTAAATCAGGTAGAAATGGCTCAGCAAGGTAATAATTGCAGGTACCACTTAACATTTTACTGTATATGAAGTTGAAAAAAAGGAAGTCACGTCATGACTGAGGTAAATTGCAAAAATACACAAATAAATTCAACTTTTTGTACAAATCTAGTTTCATTAATGTTCATACACTGATACAACACTCATAAGAGAAGAAGCACCATCATGTTTTAATAGTTTAATATTTATTATTTTAATTACATGTTACTTAACATATTTAAATTGCCTCCAATAAGGGACATTAAAAAAATAAAATACAATTAGCCTGTTCTTAAAAGGCAGTCAGTGGCCAACATATAAGTGGTTTTCTTTTAGAGGCACACAAAGCTTATACTTACATACATACATACATACAAACATGATCAACAACAGACAGAGCGTAAGAGATCTTTTTAACAATAAGCAGGGCTGGTAATGAAGAAGCAGCAGCCATAAACAGAAGGCCAAGCATTGGTTTGAAATGAGGAGTGTGAACATGTTTTTATTGTTTAATGCTCTATTAACAGTAGTGCTCGGAGTATTTATAAACTGCATTTAAATGTGTGAGAAAAGCCAGATTAGACACGAGGTTTGCGATTCCCTTCTATCATTATTTTCACATATTTCTGAAACCAAAGCCAAGCTAGATTTCTGAACAAGGAGAAAATGATTAATGTCAAAAGGCAATACTGAAAATATCGGACACAGCGTTCAAAAGGTAGCACAGACTTCCTAATATAAAGTCTGTGTGAAAGAAAACCTTCCCAAAGCAAATCTATTGTAGTCACCAAAGACTCCAGAATCCACCAAAACCCATGAGACTAACCCGAAGGAGCAGGTTCTTGTGTTTCAGGCAAAATGTGTTTCATCTCAGTGGCTCCACCTTCTGGTGGTGAAACTACACATTTATATACAACTGAAATGATCACAACAGGTTACAAATATTGGTAGCAAGTCTAAAGTCACCATCTGTAAGGCTTACGCTGACTTGTGCATATTAAACGAGACCAACTGTGCACTATTGATCCCCAGAGTGTGTTTTAAGTGTCTTTTGAAATGTGGCAGTGACTGGATGTTGTGCAAAAAAAAACGGTAACACTTTACAATAACAGTACATGAATAATGATTTGAACTAAACGTTACTTTATTTTGAATTAATGCTGAGTTAAGATATGCTCTAATCATGAACTAACTATAACTACAACATGAGTCACATGACTTAATTACTTGTTGGTACATGATTGTTTGTTAATTAATGTATTAACACCACATAGTTTATGCTTAATTAAACCATCATGAATTTATGATATGTTAATATATAATTATGTTGTGACTTTACTTGGAGGGGCACATCATCATTAACCCATTCTTAACTACTCATGAACTCCTTCTGCACATCCAACTAGTGAGTTTACACCGAATAACAATAGAAAAGTGTTGTGTCAACATCAGCATGCACAGGAGTTCATGAGTAGTTAATGATGAGTTAATGGTGATGTGCCCCTCCAAGTAAAGTCATGACATAATTATACATTAACAGCTCATGAGATGATTTTGGTTACATTTAGCTTACAATTAATTGTTAATTAATACATCAATTAACAACATGTACTAACAAGTAATTGATGTAGCTGTTATTCACACATGAACTCATGTGACTTATGTTGTAGTTAAAGTTAGTTCATGATAAGCGCATACCCTAACTCATTATTAATTAACAATGAAGTAATGTTTAGTTTACATAATAATACATCATTATTCATGTACTGTTATTGGAAAGTGTTTCCAAAAAAACTAATAAAAGGGCAGCAGCTGCTCAAGCCAATGATTCTTCTATCCGAATCGACACTGGAAACATTGCATTGGAGCATCAAGAAGAAGTGTAATGCTATGAAACTACTTAAAAAGATTCAAATTGTTGTCTTGGGTTCACAGATTTTCTCTCGCCAAGGCAAGGATGAACAATTAGGCACTATAAAAGATATTAAAGCCAGCTTAAAAATGGCTTGATTTTTATTTATTTATTTAAAATTCAATTTCTGGAACTAAGATTTGTTCCAATATTTTGTGCCACAATCACATTTTTAAATCACCTTTAATCATATTGCTTCGGCACTTGTCATCAGGAATAAGACAAAGGGCAATTTTTGAATTATTACTTAAACTTCATGTATTCTACATTGTTTTTTTTTTATACATGTATAAAATAGGTGATGTTTAGGATATGAATACACCATAGTATAAGAGTACTGACAAACAATTCACAAATATGTACAATTTCATTATTTATAACAGATATTTATAAATTTGCGACGTCAAAAAAACAACTCAAGAAGTTTGTCATGATTTTGATTCTTCAATGAATGAGCTGGAGTAAAGATTATAAAGATAAAACTTTTGTTCGTTTCTTAATGTCATTAATGCTCTCATTTAGTAGGGTAGAAATTCAGCTCTGTTAAAAAGTAAGCACCTCATTTACCGCTGAAATTCACAGGTCAAGTGGCAGATATGAGGTTTCTATAGCATGTAGGATATGTTCCTGAGAGCAGACAGACATGCCCATGATAAAAACCTCGTGTCTATTGCTGAAACTGTGCTGGGGAAAACGTGAACGAAGCTGCTCAGTTTGTCTGCCTGAAAACTTCGAACAAATCAGTTTAATATTGGCCAAAAGAAAATGAGAACGGCACTCGTTACACATTTCGTCACAGAACTAAATACATTCACTGCATTGATAATAACCATATAATATGCTTCAGATAAATGAGGGACAGATTTGTTCAGAAACACTTGTTCAATTAAACTGAGAATTAAATGATCTAAATAGACAGCGGTACATTACTTGAAGTCTTTAGATTTGAGGTGTCTTATTTAAAAACATAGGAGTCACACCAACATTTTCAAGCCATAGGCTGAAGTGAGTCTGTTACCTTTTCCTTTGTCCCGACGTGACCTTCATACTTTATCCAGCCCATATCCAGACAACTGGAGAACTCAAGAGGGATGATTATTCACATGGCTGGAGATGAAGGTGGAAGGACAGTGCTATTGGTGGTTGTTCCAGCTCTTTCCTCCTTGTTGAAGGGGCTCTGGTCTTAGGAGTGGTGTTCCTCTTGGGTCAGGACAGCTCAGATTTACTCAGGGCGATGGCCAGCTCCAGATCCTCCTGCTCCTGTTGGGTGAGACGGGCCACGCGTTCGCGCTCTTCTCTCTCACTCTCCCGCTTGGCCCACTCTATCATGTCCTCCTCCGTGGGATACTGCTCCACACACACAAACACACAGACACATACACACACCATAACCCCATCAGACAGCCTGGCAAATTGACATCTGTCTGAAGTAACAGTTAATAAAGAAAAAGGGGTCATGCAAATACAACAGACACATTTAGAAATGTAACAAATTCAAATGTTTACAGCCTGGTGAGGGTGAGGTGCTACAATTATGCATAGTAGTTTCATTAACTATACAAATGAGATATCTGCCGTTTAAATTTACAGTTCACTCAAACAAATTTAATCACTCAATTTAAAAATGTTAATATATTCAAATTAGGGCTGCGCAATATATCGTTTTATCACTGATATCGCAATGTGTACATTCACAATAGTCACATCGCAAGATCTGCAATGTTACGTCTGAATTACGTTGACCAGGAGCTACAGAATTGTATTTATTTTACTGTATTTATACGATCTATGCCAAAAAACAAACTAACAAACAAACAAACAAACAAACAGTATTCTTTCTTAGAATTTTTGTCTTGTTTCTAGTCCAGATATTTTTAAATTTCAAAGCAAAAATAAGATTAGTTTACTTACCCTATTGGCAGATAATTTAGCCTGTTTTAAGGAAAAACTGTTCTTATTTCTTCTGAAGGTGAAAGCAAAAATATTTTTACTAGATGTAAGAATTTTTAGATATTTGGTCTAGAAACAAGACAAAGCAAGGAAAGAAAAAGATTTTTTTTTGCATTACAATTATTCAATTTCTGTACCTGAATACAGTTAGAGTTCCCAAAAAACATCAAATAAAGCTATTCAAACTATTTTGTGAAACTGCATTCATGTTGCAATATTTATTGCAGAAAAATGAAATAATCGCAATCTCAGATTTCCAATATCATGCAGCCCTTATTCAAATCAGGAATTTAGTACTTTTGTTTTCTTTTATCATTGAAATGATATTTAAATCTCTTTTTAAAGAATGTGTAACTATATTGCAGCCATGGTTGTCTTTTTCTTTCTTTTTTTACAATATACAGTTGAAGACACAATTGTTAATTATTAGGGCTGTCAAAAAATTAATCGTGATTAATCACATCCAAAATAAAAGTTTAACATAATATTTGTGTGTGTACTGTGTATATTTTATTATGAATATATAAATACACACATGCATATACTTGATAAAATGTTGGTTTATATTTAGATATATAAAAAATATATGTGTATGATACAAATTTTACATTTGAATATGATGTAACTACTTTGATGTAACTTTTTTATATATAGTTTTGGCTTCTATGAATGTGTTTATCACATATACATAATAAATATATATAACACACACACATATTATGTCAAAACAAACTTTTATTTTGGATGTGATTAATCACGATTAATTCTTGGACAGCCCTATTAATTATTAATGATTATTATTCATTCTTTGAAAACTTTCAAGTTATTTTTAATGGAATGGTTTCATTTTAAAAACACAACATTTTAATAACTGATTTCTGATAATTAAACTTTGCTAACTTTTTATTTTGTTGTGATGACTGTACATAGCATACACTTTATATTAAATGTTAGGTATATAAATAAATATCAAAATTATCTAATTAAATAAATGCCTTGCTAACTTAATTTCTCGAAAATTTTGTCGATTAAAAAGAGCATGTATACAGCTATATTTTGCTTGTTTGACACATTTAAAATTTGTGGCGAAGAAATAATTATTTATTTTTGGTCTGGTCAGAGATAAATTTGGTAAATCCTTAATTTTGAGCCCTGAAAAGTCCAGTGAAAAAATAAATAAATAAATAAATAACTGCAATGCAGCACAACCCATTTGCTCATCCTCATTGAGCAAGCTCATACACAACACATAGAACAGTGAAATGAATGAGGGGGCATGTGGACAATTTTTGCATGTCAAAGTCAAATTTATGCGTATAAAATATATTTTCACAACAACAAAAGTATGGCTAGTGAAAATGGCAAGTGGCTAGTAATGTTGGAAATCTACTAGCCACAGTTAATGTAAAGCCCTGTATACATACATGTATGTATATATGCACACACGCACGCACACACACACCCATATATAAATATAGAATAGGTAAAACTATGAGAAATTCTTTATCTGTTTAACATCACTTGAAAAAATTACTTAAATTTCCAGGAGAGCTAATAATTTTGTCTTCAACTGTACACATTTTGTTAATTTAATTGCATTTTTCAAGAAATTGCAAAAGTTAAACTATTTCTTAAGTACAGTTTGGTCAATGTGAACATCAACCAAAGCTTCATCATTAAATTAGGCATTATCTACTGTAGATCTGAGCGTTCCAAAAAACCTGTCTCAATAAAAGCAAAATGAGGTACAAAAATCCCACAAAGACCAACATGCAAAAATCACTATATATTGAAACATAAAAGGAACAGTGCTAATGTGGTACAGCTACTGACACAGAAGGATGGGAGATACAAGATGTGTGCCATGATGCAATCCATAAAGCTTCTCAGCTAACATCAGCTCATAAGCCTGCAGACACATGAGACTTAAAGCAAAACAAAAAGTCATTTGTTAACACAAATAACAAATAGAAGAAATAAGCTTAATGATTACTCATTTAATTACTGTTGTTTAAGTCTGATGTTTTATTCGTCTGATGTACTCATGTGTCTAGGCCTGGATTGCTCATACAGCCCATCATGAACATGCAGGTATTTCACACAGAAGTAAAGGTGTAGACAACAACGGATCGAGAGATGTGATCACTACAGTTAGCTGGGAAGCATTTCAACACAAATCATGAAAACAAAAAGACGACGTCTCTCTTGAGGTCTCTTCATTTGCAAAGAGTTCATAAGAGCCATCATAAGGCTTAATTTATTGAATGCATCATATTCTAAAGAAAGCTCACATTGATGCGTTTTAATTTTAAAAATAATAATAATACAGAAAGGAGCCAATAAGTGCTGTTATAACTTAGCTGATTAATGAATTTGTCATATATAAAAACAAAACATACTGTATATCTTCTAAAAATAAAAAAAGGTGGTGCAGAGAATGATGGGATGCAAATGGAACCAGGAACCAATGTGTGGGAAGTAGCAGCCCAACAGAACAGGTGGACACAGTGATTAGTTCGTGCAGTGCAAGGCAAGACAAATCAGTGAATAAAAAGTACGACAGGGCAATAAACGTGCAAGCCTCAACCAATGGTGGAGAACATGACAAAAGAGCACGGGGGGTGAATTGAAAACAGCCAATAGCAAGCAGCCCCACCTCTCCTTCCACAGCCAGTGAGAACTTATGTGTGATGTTAGGAATACTGCGAAGCCATAAAAATGTAGGTTTAAATAACACTGGTGTTTTGTTTTAGTAGAAGCGTCAGCCTTGATTAAGTTTCACTATTTGATAAATAATTTCATTACAAGCTCAGGTGTATTTACAAAAAAATTCAAAAACAGGAACAGTGACAGTTTTGAGGCTTTCACAAAAAAGCAAGAGTCGTCAAAATATTGGACGAGGAGCCTTTCCGGGATAACAAACAGGCTGTGAGGGGTCGAGAGGTCAAGGCTGCTGCATTGCGCAGGTGAAATGTCAGGGTCACTACTGGGGGTCAGGAGAGGGAGAGGGGGAGGAGCTCACTTTGTCAAAGCTGGCGAATCGGTTGGGATCGCACGGGGCTTGGTGGGGTGAGGAAGGGGCGAAGGGGTCTGGTACCGAGTCTTTAGCGGGAAGGGAGGAGAACTCTGCTGATCCCTGTGCTTTGAACAGGCCGCGGCGGTGAAACGACTCAGACGACTCCGATCGGTGGATGTTGGACCGCTTACCTTTAATACAAACACATAGAGACAACACAGCACTCAAATACAGGTGACATTATGGATCCTGCTGGTTTATATTCTTCTGAACAAACAAATATGTCAATCTGGCTTATTCAGACTGGAAATGTGCCAATTGACTGGCAAAAAATAACAAGAAAAAAATAATATGTTTTTTTTTTAAAAGTCTTTTGATTGGCAACCTGATGATTTTTGCTTTAATTCAGTAAGCAATGCAATGATTTTAATGTGAAAAGCCAAGTGCACTAACATATTGAACAAATATTTTCTTTTGTTCATTTAATGACTTTTCATTTAATGACAACATTTTCAACATTAAATTAAACACTGTACTGACATGACTTTGTGTTTGGACAGTTTCCATTATAACTCACATTTAGGTGATTTTTTTTAAAAGTTTGATATGTTGTAAAAAGTGATAAAATGATCAGAGAATGTTTATTATTTTCATTTGTAAATACTACTATTCAAAGCTATAGTAAACTATTTATCTATAGTAAATCTATTATTAATGTACTATGGGCAATACTTATTCCACCTACAGGCAGAACGAATTAGCTTTTATTATGCACGTCTACTGTATCTTGTACATCTATGTTTTAAGCAAAATATTTCACAAAGCTAAAGTACAATTGTATATTTTTTATTTGCAAGTAAATAAATATATCAATACAAAACAAACAAACAAACACAATGAAACACATTTTTTTAAGTAAAAATAAAATTAAATTATGATTTACAAAAAAAAAAGGATACAAAATTAATAAATAAATAAAATAATTTGCATCAGAAAATTTGTTTGTAAAAAAAAAAAAGGAAAAACAAATTGTCAACCCAAATCAGCCATGAAAAAAAAATAATTCAAGGTCAGTGCATCACTAGATAAAGCATAAAATCCATTTTACCTGGGGGTGGAGGTGGAGGTCTGGTTGGGGTTCCTGTTTTGGGTGGTAATGCTGGCGGTACGTCTGACTGGGTGTCCTCCTTAAATAAATTCTTGTTTGTACTGGAGTCGAATGGATCGTTGCCATTAGACTGAAAGGCAAAGGAGAAGCTCAGCGGCTGCAGCCCATATTCAGCCAGGTCCATTTAAATCATATAGCTGGCATCTTCTGTTTCACGTTTAGGATCCTTACCTTTGCTAAGCTGCTGAAGTCAGCAAAACCTCCGCCAAACGTCTCGTTGCCAAATACTGCAGCAAAAGGGTCTGAAACAAAGTAAGGTATAGCAATTTTTGATAGTCGATGAGCAGAACCGACCACATGTAGGTAGTTGCAAACATTTCAGAAAACAAGTCTTTTTTACATAAAGAAATAATAAATGCTTTAAATAAAGAGTTAAAGGACATAAGCAGTTGGTTCACTGATACAGTTTCCCAAGTTAAAATCAGGAAATGTCCAGCCAATCAAATTAAACTGCCATTTATTTGTACATACATCTCTGAAAAAACAGTGTACAAAAAATCATATTGCAAATTTGAAGTAGAAATATTCATTTAAATGGCTTAAACTTGCTTTTATGACAGATTTATTTATTTATTTACATTAATGCACCATAAAAGCTGGATCTTGGGGTTTAAGAATCAATAGTGGATTAACAAATTACAGAAATCTGTATTGTAGATCTTGCTCTAATACCTCCTTTACCTGGGTCTGAGTTAGCGACCACTGTGGTTCCTCCAGGAGCAAAAGGATCATTGGCTGGTGCTGGTACATCTCTCTGAAAGGGAAGAAAAACAATCGTACAGGTCCTATATCTAATCAGTTGAGGCAAAAGCCATGAAGAGTCCAAAACCCAACACATTTTATATACTGCATAAAGCTTTAAAGCACTCACCGCAACCATATCTGATCCGCCAAACGGGTCGTGTCCTGTGCTAGTCGAGCTGAAGGGATCAGAGTCTGCCAGGGCGTCCATTTTGGATCCAAATGGATCAGTGTCTTGGAGGTTACCACTACTAGAGGCGAAAGGGTCTGGAGTGACTGCACTGGTGGTCTTGGATGTGAATGGATCAGGCTCTTTTGGGCCTGTGGTGACAAATGGGTCAGACGTGCTGAAAGGATCTCTTGAAGGGAAACTGCCTGAAGACTGCTTGAAGAAGTTGTCTGCCGCAAATGGGTCTGTGCCTTTAAAAGGGTCCCCGCCGAAAGGATCTGGATAGCAAAACAACATTTGTAAAATCTGCAAATAGATATTTTACAAACACTTGTAACATGGATACGTAAATACACACCTGAAATGTCAACTTTTGAGAAAGGATCTTCAATGAATGGATCACCTGCAAAAAAGTTTAATATATTTACTAAGTCAACTAACTGTTAATATTATTTCAAATAACACGCAGTACAATTTTTATGAGGGCAATCTAAACAATGGCTGTTTCTCAATTCCAAGAACGCAGAGAACGGACTTGTGTTCTTGTGGAGACAGGTCTTGCCAGGTCACATCGCAAGAACGAACTCGGGAGACCACGAGGAGAGAGAACACGTCCTGTGAGAAATGAGATGCTGCGTTCTTCTTGATGGTCACATGACCCTCACGCATCTTTAACCAAAAATTACTTAAACATTATAGCCTTCATACAACGATTTATTGTTTCCCCCCGTTTCACAATATATACTCTGCATGAAGACTTTACAAATATACGCTGCACATCACACATAACACAGATTTTATTGTGAATTTTAACAAATAAATACCCTTAATGTGTTTATGCCTTTATTTATTTTTTATTAAGCTTGAGACTTTCACCGTTTCATTTAGGAAAACTCCTGAGGTAAATAAGTACATCTCTGAACTTATTGAATAAAATGCTGTGCTTCCCACCTTCAGTTGCAATGAATTCTGGGACTTTCAGAGTGAGTTTGGTGCTCAAGTCTGCATCGGTGCGTCCTCAATACTAAGAACACACTCCTTTCTTGCGGTCTTGAGTTTTGGAACTGAACTTTGGCAGCTGATGATGACGTTGCACGAGAACACGAGGACGCAAGACCGCTGAAGAACGCATATTGAGAAACAGCCAATCTATTTTTCTAAAGATTTTAATTAGTAAAAAAGGAACACTGCCCCTTTTTCACTATCAAATCCCCTAAAGATAAAAAGTTGAGTTTAACCATTTTTATTCCATTTAACTGGTCTTGCGGAGCTTTTTTGCTATGACCCATTTTTTTTACAATGAGATGCTAATGGTCAAAACTGATTCATTAATCTGATTTAGGATGAGCTAAGCTAAAAGTGCCCCTGCCAGACCAGGAGATTGGCTGCATAGAAAAAAAATGGTAAAACCCAACTGTTAACTCTAGGGGAGTTGTAATAATACATCATTTATTATAGTCATATTGACCATTTCATACAGACATTTTTAGCAAATGTTTGCAGCCTTACAAACAAGAACAGCATGTTAAAACATATATTTTTCCATTTTTATTTGAGATTTTTTCATGTATCATAAGGAACTGTCTGATTGTGTTTTGTTGATGTTTCTACTGTGTGCTGATCTTACCGTCAGTGAAAGGGTCAGACTGGAAGAAGTCAAGGCCAGGCACGCTGGGCGGGTTGTTGGGCGGCATTGTGGATGGCTGAGCAGCTTCTTTCTTCTCTGGCTCCACAGTCTCTGCCTACAAGACACAAATCCATTAGCATAAGTGTATGAACTCACACCTACACATATTCACTGACAATATGGCCAGCACATCATCTAAAAATAATACACCCATCAGAGTTGGGGGTATAGTGTAAATCTCCTAAAATAAAATAAAGAGATTACTTTTCATTTTTAGGTAATTTAATTACAATTACTTTGCTTAATAACTACATAAATACAACAGTTCTGTATTGTATAATAACTTTTTAACTAAAAGAAGGTTACATTGGGGGCGCCACGGTGGCGCGTGAGTAGCACGTTCGCCTCACAGCAAGAAGGTCGCTGGTTCGATTCCCGGTTGGGGCAGGTCCCGGTTGGGCCAGTTGGCATTTCTGTGTGGAGTTTGCATGTTCTCCCCGTGGTTGCGTGGGTTTCCTCCGGGTGCTCCGGTTTCCCCCACAGTCCAAAGACATGCGGTACAGATGAATTGAGTAAGCTAAAATTGTCCATAGTGTATGTGTGTGAATGAGAATGTATGAATGTGTTTCCCAGAGATGGGTTGTGGCTGGAAGGGCATCCGCTGCGTAAAACAGATGCCGGATAAGTTGGCGGTTCATTCCGCTGTGGCGACCCCGGATTAATAAAGGGACTAAGCCGAAAAGAAAATGAATGAATGAATGAGGTTACATTGACAATTGCACATAAAAATATATGGTAAATATGAAATATGGTGTCATTATTTAGAAACATTTTGTGTTCTGATAGACATAAATCAAAAATAATAAAGCAGAAAGGCACTGTTTGACTTTTTTGGATTTTTATGTAGTATTGAGTCAGCTAATTAAATTATGTAATGACTAATTAAAGACTAAATAATTAAAAAATGAATACAATTTTAATAATGTAATTAAGAGTAAATTACTTTTTTAGTCATTTACCCATTCTTGGTACCCGTGTATGTACAGCTGAAGTCAGAATTATTAGCCCCCGTTTATTTTCCCCCCAATTGTTTCTGTTTAACGGAGAGAAGATTAACACATTTCTAAACATACTAGTTTTAATAACTCATTTCTAATCACTGTTTTATTTCATCCTTGCCATGATGACAGTAAATAATATTTTACTAGGTATTTTTCAAGACACTTCTATACAGCTTAAAGTGACTTTTAAAGGCTTAACTTAAGCTAATTTCAACTGTATGTAATGTAACATGAATGCACAATTAATAAATAAATAAATATACATATATTTATATGTATTTAAAATAATAGTTAATAACTGCAATAAAAACATTAACAATTCTGAAATTCTGATCAACAACTCTGATCCTTCGTAATTATCGAACCTTTGGTGTGCTGGTGGCAGGACGCTCTTCTATATTCTCCTTCTCTTCATCTACCTCCGCCTCTTGTGTTGTGTTTTCCTATAACCAGAGAGGCATAAACAGACCAGTGTATGATAATTTATTTGTTAAGTAATGCGCAAGTGACATTCTAAATATGCAATAACAGGAAGTGGTTTCTGACCATGTTCCCCTGAGGCCAGTTGACAGAGGTGGAGCTGATGGTGGAGAAGGCGCTGTTGTAAAGATCACAGCTGTAGAGTTCAGGTTTAGTCTCCTGCTCCTCTGGGCTGCTGGACAGCTCCTCTGCCTCAGATACAGGCTGCTCCTCCGTGACCCTGAGCTCCTGTGGCTCATCTGTGGACGACTGCTCCTCTTCATCCTGGACTTTGTCTTCTTTGGGTGTCTCTGGTGGCTGTGCTGTAGGTTGAGGCCACTGCAATGGCTCCGGGTGTTCAATGGAAGGTGCTGCTCCATTAACCAGTACTGGCTCCTCCAAGATTTTCCAAGTAAGCCGTGCAGTCACTTCTCTCTCCTCCATTTTAAGTTCGGACAAACGCTCCTGCTCCTATGGAGACCAAAAAACCCAATATATTTAGTGAAACAGCCATTTTTAAGCAAAATAAACAGTGTGTGCTTATTAATGGGGATAAAAAACAAAACAAAACAACAACAAAAAAAACACAGTGGCAAACAATTAAAAAGCAGAAATAGGAGGACTACTAGGATTTCTTTAACCTCTTCGCAATAAAACTGAACAGAAAGGTTTAGCAAACAGACCTTAGATTAGTCATGTTTGAATCTTATCATGGCCTATGTCTTCTTTGGGTCTCACTAATAATAATTATGATATTATTATTATAGAAATTTGAAGACAAATCATGGTCTAATGATAATAATCATTTTCATGACAGACTGGGATGTCTTTTTTTCGGTTTCTCTAATAATAGCGATATAAAATTAATAATAATAATCATACTATTATTAATATCAATAGATATTAATTTGATAGATATCCAAGACAGAAGACAGATCATGGTCTAATGATAATAATCATTATCATGTCAGACTGGGTTGTCTTTTGGGATTCTCTAATAATAGTGATAAAATAACAATAATTCATTCATAATACAATTATTATTAATATTATTAGAGAAATTTGAAGACCAGAGATCATGATTTAAAAATATTAATAATCATTTTCATCATAGTGTTATAAAATTAATAATAACAACAACAACAATAAAAATAACAACAGAAACCGTTATTATTATTACTATTATAGAAAACTGAAGACAAAGACCATAGTCTACTGATAATAATATGTTGTTTACTTCTTGTCCTCCTCGTATAATTGACCTTAATTTATGTTATTTAATAGATCACGTTAATAAGAGCTGTTGCAACAAAATAAAAACATTAAACTGGGGGTAATGTGTGTATATATATATATATATATATATATATATATATATATATATATATATATATATAGTAAGATGTGACATTACAACACAAATAAAATAAAAACATGAAAAAATAAATATTTGGTTTCTCTAATAATAATAATAATAATAATAATAATAATAATAATAATAATAATAATAATAATATTTAACATAAAAATAATAAGAGGATAAATTTTATTATTTACTATTTTACAAATAATTACTATTAGATTATAAAAATAATTTTTAAAAAAAGGTTTATGAGCATTATATGAACATAATAATATGATCAGCATTTATATTCATCCCCACAGAGTATCATTTAGAAGCAATTAATACAGGTAAATTAACAAGTCCCAAAGTAACGGTCAAAATCTAACAAACAAACCTGAACAATCTGTGTGTGGGATTCTTTGACGGCATCCTCTAGAGGGCAGAGTTGAGCACGAGCGGACTGAACCTTCTCTCCCAGCTGACGCGTCTCCTCCTGCAGATGGAGCAGCTCTTCTCTGGCTCTGGTCAACTCCTCCTCATAGTCACTGATTCTCTGCTCCTGCTCTGAGTGCTGCACCTGCAACGACTGGATCTGAACATACACACAAACACAGACAAGTGAGAAAGAGCAAAAAGCACGATCCGAGATCAGTGTACACAGTGAACTGCACTGAGAGTGCATTTTTCAGAGTTCATACACTTTTCCATGACTTTTCCAAAATTTTGTGGGTTTTTCTGTTTTTCCAAAACTTTTCCAGGCCTGAAAAATGCCATGTCAAAATTCCATGATGTTTCCAGATTTTCCAAGACTGTATGAACCCTGATTTTGATCAATTTAAATGGAAAGTGAACTAGTACTCTCTTTCCTTTGGTATACAAACTTGCATATGGAAATGTAATGCAAACTTGCATGTGAGATTAGGATCAGAAAGTTCAAACGCATTCAAAATAGCATGCAAAAGTGCGCACTGCCCTTCTCATTCACACTCATACACTACGGACAATTTAGCCTACCCAATTCAAGTATACCACACGTCTTTGGACTTGTGGGGGAAAGCGGAGCACCCGGAGGAAACCCACGCAACCACAGGGAGAACATGCAAACTCCACACAGAAATGCCAACTGACCCAGCCAAGGCTCGAACCAGCGACCTTCTTGCTGTGAGGCGAATGTACTACTCACTACGCCGTGGCGCCCTACTCTAGTTTTTACTTTAGTTAATTTCTAGTTATCTCAACTTAAATTAGTCAGACTGACTAATAAGATTACGTTTAACTTTGTATAGCTAATCAAATTTAGTTGAAACCTGATGAACTTGTTAAATTAAGTTAAAGTAACAAAAACATTTGTTGTCATGACTTCGTCTTATATATATTTTTTTAAAGTGTAGATTTAATCATTCAGATGTAGTATTTTCTTTGAGGCTGAAACTTCAAAGTGAAAATATAAATTACCTCACCTCTCTTATTAAAATTATTATATAACCCATTTCAGCTTTAAATGGATTTTCAAGAGCTAATAAGTTCAATACCTTACTTGTTTTACCTAAAACAGTAGTTAATTAAATATCGCAAAATAACGAACCCTTTTATACATTTCCAGGTATCTCAGATGGGAAGTTGTCACAGTTGAGCAAACTTAGAGGGGAGTGAACGAGAAAGTACCACAATTCCTATTTTATCAAATAATAAACAAAAATTATCCACAATGGTGTTTTAAAAAAACTATCCAATAATTAATAAATAAATAAATACAATTGTGAGACTGGTAAGAGCAATCAGGGAAAAAAAACTATGTTAAATTTACTGCCCTGCCTTTAGACGCTGCATTAAAAACACCTTGCATTCGCAGTTATTGGATGCACAGATGATAAAATACAAAGTATTATAAAATGTATTTAAAAAATAAACAAGTAAATAAATTAATTAAAAAAAATAACCAGATATTAAAAACTTTGAAGGAATTAAGTTGCCGATGACCAGTGAGCTCATCATCGTCTTGTGAACAGGCTCCATATATTATGTTTGATCGAAATTATTTTGTCCGATTTGTTGTGAATTAGTTTTTATCAAATTAATACATTAATAACAATATACAATTTAATGTAATTAAAAAGCACATTTTCACAGGACACGTTCGCAGGACTTTTTCAGGACTTTCAAGTAAATTTTCATGACCTAATGTCTAAGTATATGTGGTAAATAGTATTAGTCTAAATAGATTTGTCTATGTAAACTTAGTTAGATAATGCTTAAACAACACTAATAATGTATTAATTTATTGTTTTTGCCAAACCTTTTCCAGTACTAGAAAATGTCATGTCAATATTCCATAACTTTTCCAGGTTTTCCATGCCCGTATGAACCCTGGTCTTTGGTTTTTGGCTAAGTGCTTCCTAAATTTTCAGGTTTCAGGCTTGATATTGTTGTCTCTCTCTTACCAGTTGGCTCTCCTGACTGCATTGCTGCTGAATGAGTGTGAGCTGTTCCTCTAGCGAGCGTTTCTGCTCATCCAGCCTCTCCAGCTTCTCCTGCACTTCCTGCCGCTCGGCCTGCAGGCGGCCCAGCTCATCCGAGCCCTTGTGAACCTCCTCCTGCAGGTCCTGAGGGAGAGAGACGCTTCGTTTTCAGACTATCACCACATCTTCATCGATCTAATAATAAACAGTCCATCACACACAGAAGTGGCAACACTGCAGAGAGATAATGCTGCTCTTAAAGCGAAGATAAAAAGGGACTAGGAGGATAGATATAGAGATAGTAAAGTGTTTAAACCAATTATAAAAGGCACACCAAAAGCCCAAGTATACAAAACAGAAATGAAACAGAAGTGAGGTTTTACTCACCCTCATGTGGTTTTAAACCTTCATGAGTTTTACAAAAGAAGATATTTTTAAGAATGTTGGTACCGACTGACTTCTACAGTATGATAAAAAGGCAATGGGTACCATCAACAAACATTCTTTAAAATATCTTCTTTTGCATTCAACAAAGAAAATAACTTCTCAACATGTTAAACACAGAAGTAAACAAGCAAATTACACAAACAAATCAATTCTGATCCTTATACAAAGTGAAAGTGAAAGAACAAGACTATATTATATTGTTTATATTATATTAAATTAGATTATGTTATAAAATATTATTAAAAATAAAATACTTAAAAATAAAATCATTTTTAAATAAAAAAATAAAAAATAAATTAAATAATTAATAAACAATTAAATAATTAAATAATAATTGTTTATTAATAATTAAATAAACAAAAAATAAATAAATAAAATAAGTGCAGGTACACTTGCTTCTCTATGTAAAGTATAACGTTTCACCTCACGTAGGCATCAGAGTTGAGCATCAGCTATGGCTATAGTGATTTCATGGCCTTTATTTTTTTATTTTTGTCTGGCACATTAATGAGACCAGACATACAGACAATATTGCATTTATGTGTTTTATGATCTGTGTTCACAGCCTCAGTGCGCCCTTGTGCCGATACTACTATAATGCAGACTTCAGAGCTGAATATTTTCCACCAGCACATGAGGGAAAGTGTAGACATGTAGGAGGACTGTGAAGTCTGAGGATGCCATCTGTGACAAGGATATGGAGTCTAAGACCACGCTGCAGCTTATTCTGGCCAAGAATCGCCCACTTTATCACGAAGGCGAGGTCTGAATAGGCAACAAACCAGTTTCTTTATGTTGTTTGCGACTGGTTTACTCGAAATAGTTTAGGCCATAATAATAGAACATCTCAATACTCTCTTGTTGAAATGTTGGAAACAACTGTGCTGCTTAACATTTTAGAAGAAAATTATTTATAATAACTATTTATTATTACAGTTATTATTATTAATAATGACTTTATACATTTATATTACATTACTTATATTTGTGTAGGGAGTCTGATAACTGGAACACTGGTGATTGAAAATGAAAATTATAAAAATTAACATGTTTATTAATGTATTTTTCTTTTTAATATTATTTCACAATTATTACATTAACAGCTTATAAAACGATTTAATTCTTTCTCGCTCTCTGAAAAAAATCTATCAAAATAAGGAGTTTTTGATGTAACAGAATAAGAATATATATTATATACATTTAATGTCAAACTTATTAGAGCTCCTGTGAATTTTTATATATTTTCAAATATTTGCCAAATGATGTTTAACAGAGCAGGGAATTTTTACCGTATTTACTTTAATATTTTTTTCTTTTGTTTTATTTCAGCTAGAATAAAAGCATTTAATTTTTTTAAGACATTAAGATCAATATTATTAGCCCCCTTAAACAATATTTTGCATACATGTACGTGTGTTTTTTTGTTTTTTAACATTCATTATATGGTCAATAAACTGTTGAACGGAGCAGCTTCTGTAATGCATATTCTAGAAAAAACAATGGAAATACAAAAGATGCAATTTCCTTCACCTTAAGGTACCATTACAGCAGTGGGCGACAGACTGAGTGTGCCTAAAAATACCAGGTCTCCAGCAGCAGAACGGAGTAACTGCTCGAGGTGAAGACGGAAACATTCACATGTCTAAAGCAGAAACATCTCCTCATCCAATCAGAAGCGGCACTGGAAGACGACAGACCCCGAAATAGAATCTATTCATCATCCCAGGTTTAAACACAGCAGCGGCTCCAGCTAAAACTCGACACACGCTCTTATTGAATTATTTAACGCTTCGAGCTCACTACAAGCCCTGCATGTTTCAAGGCTAATCTATTAGGAGTCTAAACAATTATTGATCGCATTTATAATTAGTAAGAGGCCCTTTGCCTCTAAAAGCTTAAAATAAAGATTTCTAATTCTCTTTATTTTGCAAACTTGCATTGGTGAGATCAATAATCAGGACTACTTTTGACTCAACATTTGGGGCTTAAAATGGACATCTATTGAACTCCAAAAAGATTGTAGAAATTTAAGAGCGAGATTCATTTTAAGTAGGCTTTTTTGCAGATGCGAGTGATCACGGGTGTTCCAGGCACATTTTCAGATGCAAAAAACAACAACAACAAAAAAACAGCAAATCAGCAGGATAAGTGGCCTTGTTTGATGACAGGAAAGGAGAACCCTGGAGAGCGAGACCAGCTGTGTTGTCAATATACCGTCTAATATCCATACACACACACACACACATCTGACTGTTTTCCCTTCCTGTAAGCTTACACACATGCTATTGTTTTTCCGGCTCATTAGGTATCCATCTGTCAATGCATTTTAACATTAGTGCTCATGTGCATCATCGTTTTAATGAATGACAGGTCTCAAAACAAAACAAAGAACAAAACATTTCTTAAAATAAAATAAAAAGCGTCTTTGTCGTAATGAATGACGTTTCAATATAATACTGCTAGCGTACGTCATGTCTCAGAATAAAAAAAATAAATAGATGAATTTAAAGTGTCATTGTCTTAATAAACGACAGGTATCAAAATAAAATAAAATAAAATAAAATAAAATAAAATAAAATAAAAAGTCCTAATGAATGACATGTCTCAAAATAAATCAAAATACCGCTGATGCATGTCATTCTTTCAATGAATAGGATCTCAAAAATAAGTCTGTCTTAATAACATGTCGTATAATAAAAATGTTATTCTTAACGAATGACATGTCTCAAAATGAAATAAAAATGAATTAAGTGTCATTGTCTGAATGTCTCAAAATAAATTAAGTGCTATTGTCTAAACAAGTCTCAACTCTGAAAACTGGACAGACAGTTTCAATTTACTAGAACTTCTACGTTCAGCTGCTTTGACACAATCTACATTGTAAAAGTGTTACATAAATAAAGATAAATTGAACTGAACAAATGCCTTTTTCAAAATAAAACATAATACTGCTGATGCATGTCCTTCTTTAAATGAATGACGTCTCGAAATAAAATAAAATTCATTGTCTTAATGATTAACATGTCTCAAAATAAAACAAAAATAAACGCTATTGTCCTAACAAATGACATGACTTGGCATAAAATAAAAGTAAATTAAAAGCGTTATCGTCCTAATGAATGACATGTCTCACAATATAATACTGCTGACGTGTCATGTTTCAGAATAAAAATATTATAAAAAATAAAATAAATGAGTCATTGTCTTAATCAATTACATGTCATTATCCTAATGAATGAGACGTCTCAAAATAAAACAAAATACTGCTGATGCATGTCATTCTTTCAATGAATAGGATCTCAAAAAAGTCATCGTCTTAATAACATGTCGTATAGTAAAAATGTTATTCTTAACGAATGACACGTCTCAAAATGAAATAAAAATGAATTAAGTGTCATTGTCTTAATGAATTACATGTCTCAAAATAAAATAAGTGCTATTGTCTTAACGAGTCTCAAATCTGAAAACTGGACTGACAGTTTCAATTTACTAGAACTTCTACGTTCAGCTGCTTTGACACAATCTACATTGTAAAAGCGTTACATAAATAAAGATGAATTGAACGAATGACTTGTCTCAAAATAAAACATAATACTGCTGATGCATGTCCTTCTTTAAATGAA
>CAIGQQ010035257.1:1978881-1990155 GCA_903798035.1 Danio albolineatus | reverse complement strand
TCTCACAATATAATACTGCTGACGTGTCATGTTTCAGAATAAAAATAAAATAAAAAAATCAAATAAATGAGACATTGTCTTAATCAATTACGTCATTGTCCTAATGAATGAGACGTCTCAAAATAAAACAAAATATGACATCTCAATATAAAAACAAAATAAAATTCAGTGAAGTTTCACAAACTAATTTCGAGAGGAGCACATGATATGATTGACCTCAGCTGGTCTCTCATCTACAATCATTAGTCAGCCAATCAGATCAATTCAATCCCACTATAAGTAACCCAGCAGATAACACTCCCTTATATTTGCTTTCCGAAGAAACCCCCCATCCACCCCTTCTTCCCCCTTCTCTCTTTAACACGGGGAGCCCTCGAGAACTACCTGATCTTGTACTCCCCTTTACATGCTCATTCTACCAGGCGGGAGCCCTGGGCTCAACTATCTCCAAGCTCAGGGTTCTCTCCCGGGACAGCATGCCAAACCTGCTAACATTTGTCAAACAATATCTAAGTGTGAACTCTTGAATTGTCTTAATGACATAATCTTAAAATAAAAATTTTATTGTCTTAACGGATGACGTCTCACAAAAGAAAATAAAAAGAAAATAAATGCATAATTCTTAATAAACGTCATGTCTCAAAATAAAGTACAATAAAATAAGTTAAAACTGGCTTTAAATAAATGACATGTCTCAAAATTTAAATAAAATAAAAATTAATTCAGGTACATTTCATTCTTTTCCTGACTGACCACAATATCAACTAACCTGAATGCATTTCAATATAAAATCTAACTCAGGAGTCAAGAACACCTTCTAGCCTACGAAACGGCTTATTTTCAGCAAGATCCACAGGAAATTGAATTATCACACAGCGCAAGAGTGTGTGAGAGAGAGAGGGTGGGGGGCTTGGATCTCAACGGAAATGAAAAACAACAAATTTATGAGTCAGGAGCCAGTGCGTGTACAGTACATAGACCTTGAACTTCTATCAACTGCTGACAGACCAGCGAGGAGAGAACAAATCCACGACAGCAGGAGAAGACAGAAAGATGAGCGAGAGGACAAAACAGCAGGCTTCTGTTCGGCTTTTTATGGCTCTTTATTGAGCCAATAAGCAGTCAGTAAAATGTAGAACAGTAAAATCTATGCTGTATGAAAGAGTCAATACGGTAATTACAGTCAAACTGCTTTTAAACAATGATCATAAAAAAAACTAAAGGTCAAATAAAATAATTATACATTTAAATACATCCAAACAAACAATATTATGATGATTATACTGTAATTAAATCATACAAAATGATAAAAATAGAAACAATTAAGGCAGCCAGTTTCTCTGAAGTAAATATTTAACAATAAAATATAAAATAAAAATGTATTCATTTACATTTAAACAATAGATTATACAAATTCTTTATTTTTTAAAAGCTACTTCGGCATTAAGCCATAATAAATTTAAATTTATTGAAAATATATTGATATATAGCAATTGAGTAATATAGCAAGCTGCTTTTAAACATGGATAACCAACACAAAAGACCCCTGTGAGCATAATTACATACACATTTCATATCAGCATCAACAGCTAAATCAAAATACATTTCTTTGTGTTTTAATATGAATTGATTCTTACCTGGACTTCACTGGTCCTTTGTCGAATAGTTTCCTCCCTGTCTTTGATGTCCTGCTCCACCACGCTCTTCTCCCTGAAAGACCAGCACAGACATGAGTATTTAATCACAGTGGCGACGGCGGGTACAGACAGCCAGCCGCCGGGAGCAGGAAGAACAGCTTCTCCCTCCAGCACCATTTCTGACTTTGCTGCTGCTGCGGTGTGTGTGAGAGAGAGAAGAATGAGCGTGTCAGAGCTGCACATGAGCAGATGCTTTTCTGAACGTCAGAAGAGAGAGAGAGAGAGAGAGAGAGAGAGAGTGGGAGAAAGAGATAGGGAGGGTTTTTTGATTGTCAAAATCCCATTTCAAGGGAAACAATATTAACAAATTACAAACCATTTTTTAAAATAGTAAAAATCTGGATAAAAAATAAAATAAAAATAAATCAACTTAAGAAAAAAAGAAAAATACTTGAATAGAAAGTATAATTAAAAATAATAAGATTTTAGGACAATTTCAGTAAAATCTAAATCTAAATTCAAAACTATATAATTCATACAATTAAAATAAAAATATTTAATTGGACATAATAAAAACTGAAAATATAAAAGCTAAAATATTAAAATGCACAATATAAATAAATAGTAACTTAATTATAAATACAATTACTAATATGAATAATACAAGGTGAATACCACATTTGTCATTTGGTCGTTTTGAGGTATAACAATATAGCACCATTTCTGTAAATATATATATATATATATATATATATATATATATATATATATATCTCAGTTTATTTAGAACTTCAGGGCAAATGTTTGATTAAAAATGTAGAACTATAATGTAACGTGCATTTGTATAGCGCATTTATTGTGTATGGCCACACACCTAATGCTCTTCACAATCATGAGGGGGGGGGGTTCTCCACACCACCACCAGTGTGAGACTTGGACAAGCAAAAGACAACGGCGCCAGTGCACTCACCACACACCAGCTATTGGTGGAGTGGAGAGACGGTGGTAGAGCCAATTCGGTGGATGGGGATGATTGGGAGGCCATGATCAGTAAGGGCTGACGAAGGTAATTTGGCCAGGACACCAGGTATACACCCCTACTCTTTATGAGATGTGCCATGGGAAATTAAAAAATGCACTCAGTAATGAAGTTTGCACAGCACACTCGTGGTTTTTGCGATCATATAAATTGCGAAAAAGTACTACTGTACTTAATGTATTTTATGACACCACAAAATAAACCATAGAGAATAATATGAAACAATACACTTTTTATTTTGTCCATATGATATATATTATCATATTGCTTAGCACATCCCTATATTTGGGTGATGCAGGTAAGATAAAAGCAAACAATTCTATGACAACTGTACTGTGTTTTCTAAGAAAACTGAAATGGTGCTTGATAGTGATAGACCAAAGTATTAAATCTCTGGCCATTCTGAGCAAATTATATTTATAGTCCCCATGAAACCAAAATAAAGGTTTTTTTTTAAATATTAGAATCAGTATGTTAATCTTTATTCTACTGTGCTCCAAAACAGTGACAAAGTTCACATTCACAAAATGAAAACATCTAAAGTTTGGGGTTTGCCACCACCGCCTAAATGGAACAACAGTTTTTTGAGGTCACCTCATACTTCAGTTTCACATCAAATGTCCTGACCAATCAAATGCTCTACAGTATCTGACATGCCCCGCCCCATTCAAGATGCTTATTTGCTAGTGTGCTTGATCTCAACCACTCTCAGTGGCAGAGCTGTGCAACGCATTATTGGCTGAACAACGCATTATTGGCAGTTTTTTTAAAAGGGGAGGAGCTACTCTGTCCCACCCACTAAGTGTTCAGTGCCATGTAATACAAATGCAAATTATTCTGAAATGCTTAACTGGTACAGGTAAAATACTTCTTATTGAACATTTTTAATGATATTTTAGAGACAAGGAATAGTCTGTGTGTTGATATGCAATTGCAAGGGTGTATGATTTAGTTTGCGTTAGTCTGAGTGCTTACCAACCCAAGTCAAGTGATTCAATGGGATTCATTCTATGGGTGTATGGGAAATTCAAACAAGTCTCCTTGCTTGTCTGCATCACTAATCATTCCATTCAAATTATAATAGAGGTATCACTTTACGTGTAGACAGTCATTTTGAATCTAACTAAAAGGTTAATTGTTTCCTGTTGTTCAGATTATTTCAGGTCTATTCCACCCATTTCAATCCAATCACAAGTGAATTTGGATCAAGTTTAATTAATTTTCTAAGCAATTTAAACTTTCAAACATTTAGATTTAACAGTCTATCTAATATATCATTCTGATTATAAGCATATTCTTTTGGGTACATGTGAATTATGGATTTAAATTTAAACAAAATGATTACCCTTGGCTCACTGAGGTCCTTTGCATTTAAACAAGTCTGTTGAGAAAACTGAAAATTATTTACATTACTGAACTTACTGTTTCGCCAGGAGACATGAATTTATATTAATTTTTCTTTGACTGTATATGTTTTTTGCTTCTCAAAGTGTAGTTGACTAGGATTTTATTAATTATCAAGAAATGTGATTTTATAATAAAACATTCATCTTAAGGTCCAAGGTGCTTTTTTACAGGCATTTTTTATTTCTCTTTGCTATTTGGGCTTATTGGAACCTAATTAAAATAAAAGTATCATCTTTTGATATGATGTACTTTTAGGGAAAAGTATGTCCATGTACAGTATGTGGACTCGTGGTCCGAATTTACTTAAAACACTTTTTCCTGACTTTTTTTTAATGCTTATTTAACATAGATTTTTTTTTTACTTGCTTTGACTTGCAGAGAGTAAAAACAATTATTTTTTTCCATTTTGGACAGTTAAAAATAGTGTTTGGGTCATTTCATATGCTGCAAAACAGTTGCAGGATGACACTATGTTTTTACAAAATATAAAACAAAGTATTTTAAAAAGCCACTTAAGAGCTAAAATGTGCTGTCCACATATGTGCACAACCAAGCCCTAGGATGTTAATGCCATACAGAAAAAAAGAGAGTAATTCAACAGCATTAATTTTGCGGTAAAATATTCCTTTTAGCAATCTATAAGGTTACAAAACCACATAAGACTAACAAAAATCATTACATGCATTTACATGTTAAATCCATTTACAAACATTATCAACTTAAAAATACTGTATCAAATAGCTTTATGATGAAGCTGGAATTATTCTTTATGTGGAATTTCTCTTAGCAATCTATCAAGAGTGCAACTGAAAGATCACAAAAAGGAAATAATAATAATAATAAAAAAATAAAAAAATAATTTAAAAAAAAAATCACAATCATGTTTAATAAAAGACATAAAAGGATCTTAGATGAACTGCATAAAACTCAACGATTCCTCCCAGATTCTAACACGGTGAGTTCATGCTGCAGTCTTCCCAGCAACAGAGAAACTCACACCTATATGATCAAGAGTCAAACACACACACCATGAGTCAACCTCCCACAAGAAACACAAGAAAATAGACTAAAGGAGTGCATATAAATAATACAGAACAAAATAAGTCTTGCCAACAGCCCTCAATCCATCTAGAAACCAACCCTTGAGCAACTCGGATCAGCCCAAAACAACAACAGAGCACAAACAGCCTGTTATTGCTGCTCTCTTATTGGAAAGAGGGTGTGGCCTGTTCCTACCTGTCACCTGAGGTCGTCCGTTGCCGTGGAGATTTAAGGCAATCCCGAACCGCACGCATCATTTTAGTGGCAAACAGCAGCCCATCTTCCAGACTCTTGCTGTCTCCTATCCTTTCTGCTCATCACCTTCTGCTCTCTCCATGGCAAGCAGACTCATTACTTCTCACCTACTCTTTCTCTTGCACTATTTCCCTAAAGGAGGAAGTGAGAAGTGCTAAAACTGATGGTGAATCTGGCACTGAGAGTGAGTGTGCTGACAGATGAGGGTGTCTGCTTTTGCTCAAACTCTGTAATCCAGAGATGAAGGAAAAAAGCAGCGGTGGGGGCATCTTCTGTGTTTGTGTAAATGAGAGCTCCACCTCTCCTCTGTGGACTAGCGACTCCCATCAAAAGCAGCATTTGCTTCTCTGGAGACTTTAATGCTTACAGATAACTTGATGTAGCAAAGTAGCGTTCTTGAGCCATATAATCAAGATTATGTAAGGTATGGACTGGAACTTAGTGTTTCATTTATAAACAATCATTCTTTTGAGTGACAGTTTACAATAAAACTATTAATTCAATGCATTTATCTGTGAAACACAACTTTAGATTCAACTATCTAGTTGCATGGCTCAGGTTGAAAGAACGAGCTTTGGCATTGTGATCTAAAACAAATTGGCTGAAGCAAAATATAGTTACTAAATATAATTACTAAAACAAACAAAAACATAAAATTGAAATGTCTGCTTGGCATAATACACTGAGCTTTGCATAAGTATTAAGGTATTAAATAAATAGTAATTTTTAAATAGCTTAAGCATTAAATTAATAAAATTAAAACAAAAATAAAGATGACAAAAAACAACAAATAAAAAAATGAATAAAAATCTAAGCTAAAATATTAAAATGTACACTATAAATGAAAAATAATCTAATTCAAAATACAAATAGTAAAATAAATAATACATGGTGAAAACTATATTTGTGATTTGTATGTTTTTCAGATGACAGCACTGACATTCTATTTTTTAAAAGTATGAAATTATAAAAACTGATTATTCATTCATTCATTTATTTATTTTCCTTCGGCTTAGTGCCTATTTATCAGGGGTCGCCACAGTGGAATGAACCGCCATCCTATCCAGAATACGATTTATACAGCCGATACCCTTTCAGCAACAACCCAGAACTGGGAAACACCCATACACTCTCTTTTTCACTTTTCACTCTCTCTCTCTCACACACACACACACACACACACACACACACACACACACACACACACACACACACACGTTTGTTTTTGTTGAAAGTGGGTACATTACGGCCCAATCCCAGCTCTCCCCCTTAGCCCTTCCCCTTACCCCTACCCCTCGTTTTGTGCGTTCACGTCTAGGGGTAGGGGTGTCCCAATTCTCTTTAGCTTGAAGGCGTAGGCTAAGGGCAAGGGGTATACACTCCTTCGAACGAAGATTTTTCAGGACCACACTTCAAACGGAGGAGTAAGAAAATTTCCCAGAGTACACCTGCCACAGCGGCAGGATAGCTGAACGCGGAAGTAAGGAGATCCACAAATTCGTATTTTTTGT
Source organism: Danio albolineatus (assembly GCA_903798035.1). Taxonomy (NCBI): domain Eukaryota; kingdom Metazoa; phylum Chordata; class Actinopteri; order Cypriniformes; family Danionidae; genus Danio; species Danio albolineatus. Next base: position 1,983,265 of record CAIGQQ010035257.1, on the reverse strand, counting down.
CATTATTACAATTTTTTACGACAAACAAACAGGTTTTAATATATCCATAACTGCGTTCGTGTTTTACCGTCATGCTTTAAAAAAACGAAAAAAAAAAACAAAACTAAATTTCGCGATCTATAATCCATAATCATAACTCATGTACAGCTGTCCCACAACATTCTGACACACAATGACACCCGAATACCCTGTCAGAAAAGTCTAGTGGCTGAGAATGATCTTTTTACAGTCTCTGCTATCATTTTAATGTTGTTTTCGTGTGATTACATAGATAAATATGGCCACTGTGTAAATACACAGTACAGTTACGATCTTATTGCCACATTAGATCGTTATGATAACATAATATATGCCTTTAGTCATTTCCTAAAGATAAATACCAAAAAATAACACAACTGGAATAACTACAGCAGTCGTGATCGTCTGATCTTGTATGAAGCAAGAGATCGCGATGACATATGATGAGGTGTGCAGGTGTTGAAGTGGTGTCCCAATTCTTAGGGGAAAGTTTTGAAGCCCGTCCCCTTAACCCTCGGTTGTAAGGGCCAAGGGGAAGGGGTACAAAAATAGAATTGGGATTGGGCCTAAATGGGTTTCCATTCATTTTATACTGTCCAAACTGTATGTTTATATTGCCCTCACCCCATCCTGTGGGGAAAACCGGAGCACCCAGAGGAAAGCCACGCCAATACGAGGAGAACATGCAAACTCCACACAGAAATGCTAACTGGGCCAGCCGTGACTCGAACCAGCAACCTTCTTGCTGTGAGGCGACAGTACTAACCCCTGAGCCACCGTGTTGTCAAATGAATTTTTATAAAAGTATGATTTCTCACCTTCTGTGTATTATAAAACAACGAGGATGAGCAAACTATAACTTTATGTATTTATTTGTGTGGATAAATCATGCCTTTAACACGAGTGACGTTATTTTTCTAAACACCGTGGTCAACAATTCCACTTAATATGACCTTGCACATTACGATGACAGAGCGAGGCACAATAAGTAATGAGATACTCATTAAAGAAGCCATTCATCGGTTCAAGAGCATCTACCATCACCTGAAGACAGACTGATGTACAGTCACACACACAGATTACAGTCAGACCCACACTGTTTCTGTAGTTTCAGAAGCTCCTGTGCACCTGTGTGAGGGAACTGTTGGGAAACTCCAAACACATACTAAACTGTACCAGATGGCCTAATGTTACAAAAAATAGAGAAATGAAAATGCATGCTAAAAATGTCACAAAAAGCACTTTGTCCATCTATAAATAAACCCATAGGCTGATAAGACATTTTACATTCAGTAACTCACCTCTGCAGGTCCATGATTTCATTGGTAAGTGAGTCCAACTCTTTGATTGCAGAGAAATCTGCAGCCTGCACTGTGACAGCATTGTTCTGTTTAGGAGGAAGAATCGTGTGAGCATTAAAAAATAAAATTACAAAAGTTATTAAAAGAGACTTGAACTAAACATCTTTAAATGCTAAATTAGATCAGATCAAGGTGAAAACATCAGTGAGGGAGGAGTTTAGATAAACAAATAATAATAATGACCCAATATAAAGATTTTTAGACCTCTAAGATCTTAGGATCTACCACTTTATATAGCAGGAATACATTATATTAATCAAAAGTGGCATTAAAATGTTTGTAATGTTGATTTAAAAAAATTAATAAATGCTGTTCTTTCAAGGTATGGTTTTGATAAAGTTAGGCAGCCCAATTACTTTCAAGATAATAATCTTATGCATCAAAATAAGCATATAAGCATAATATCTGAAGGATCGTGTGGAAAATTAAGCTTTGCCACTTCAGAAGGTTTTTGAATTTGCCATATCAGCTTCTCTCAGCTTTGCCATAAATTAAAAACCTTTTTAATGCATACGTTTGAATGTTTTTCATTTTTATTTATTCCCAGGTAATGAGGGATTTCTGTCTTGATGGTGAAATTAAAGGATAGTTTAACCAAAACAGAAAATTCTGTCATCCTTTTCATAGAAATTAAATAAAAATAATAATAAAAGATGACAATATTATTAGTATTCATCACAGAAACAACATTTTTGTTAAAACATTATAAATGTTTTCGTTAGCTGAAAGAAAACTGTCACAATTCACATTAAGGTTTTATTAGTTAGCTGAATCAGCAAAACTAAAACAAACAAACAAAAAACTTAAGTATTTAATTAAACAAAAACTAAAATGAAAATAACATAAATACCAAAAACCCTTTTTATCACATTTTTTAGATTCAGTGATTCGTTTTACCTGTCGTGCCAGTCTATCAGGAGGAGGAATCATTTCTGGAGAGAGTGTCTGAGGTGGCTCAATTCCCTTTGACAGCTTCTGATTGATAAGATATAGAGCCAGTGCAAACTGATCTCGGGTCAGCTTCCCAACATCTCCTATATCACAAAGCTCCCTATAGAAACATGCAGAAAAGATAAGATATGTTTATTAGACATAAAAGGATAGTTCACCCCCAAAATGCAAATCTACTTGCCCCAAGTGGTACATATATACACACACACACACGCAATACATAAATACATACATACATATATACATACACTACATACATGCACTACATACATACATACATACACTACATTTTTATCTTGTGTTTAACAGAAAACAAATCCAACAGCTCAAGGGCAAGTTTTAATTTTTGAATAGAACTATCATTTTTGGGTGAATGATATATAATTGTATACCTTAAAGTCTAATTAGCAGGACTATTTGTCGAAGATGAAACAAATTAGAAAAATCTTAATGGAAGCAGCAGAATCTCACCAAATACGGGCCAAAGTTGCTGATGGCAAACCAGTCTTTAGAAATATATCTCGAACTTCAGCACCAGATACCAAACCATCCATGTCAGTGTCTGTCTTGGCGAATAAGTCATCGTATTTGGCTTTATCTGCTGGAGATACCACCCACTGCACACAGACACACACAGATACACATATTATATATATAAAAACATGACAATGGCAGCAAGCACCACAAACATTCATATAATTTCGATTAACAAACTGTATAAATTGATTGTATAAGCGGAGCAAACATACCTGTGATGATGTTGATTTTGCTGGCAGTGTTTTAGACCCAGAGTGGGCAGAGTTTCTTTCTTTATGCTGTGCTGGTGATGGTAGAAGGGGCACCACAGGAGGACTGGATGCTGGTTTCCGTTTTGATGGTGGAATCAGAGCGGCTGGGAGAGACATGGGAACCGCCTCAGACTCCAGGGCTCTGTACACTAAATACATGGCCTAAAAACACACAAACACACTGAGAATGTGAACTCTAAAAACTGGACAAACGTGCTTATTGGCCTTTAAATGCAAAGTAAGCAGTTTTTGGAAAAATGTTGATGAAAAAGCTTTCCACAGTGTTTTCTATAATCTGCGTAATCACCTTAAAGGCTTTGAATATAACATTTCTGTAAAGATGTTTTCCCAAACAGGATTTAATGCATTGAATGGGAGATTTCTTTTTTCCAAAAAGATAAGATTGTTTTTACAAAAGCACTTTAAACCATAGAATTGCATGTATGCATTACATCTCTCAAAAAACAGTCAGCTTGCACTAATTGCACAAAAAAGCTCAAATAAAATATTAAAATTGAAGCTAAAATAAAATATAACATGACCTTTGAAAACATAAACATTTGGTAAAAAAGAAAATATTGCTTAAATTAAAATGACATGCAAAACAAATCAAAATAAAAATCAAAAACACACAACAAAACGACTAATCGTTTGCTGACATGACAGAATGACAGTATTATGAAAATTTGTTGTAAAAGTAGCGTTTTTTTTTATAAAGAAACACTACCTGCTGTATAACCAAACATTTTAAAGAGACAGAGACCATTCTTGCCATTTTTAAGAACTTTTATTTTGAAATGTTTGCTTTTCAATCACCAATAAGCAGTTACTGTGTAAACAAAGGCATAAAACATCTCAAGATTTCATGCAAACATGCATCCCATAACATGAATATATAATGACTTAAAAAACGTTTGACATGACAAAACTCACCACAGCAAACTCATCTTTGTCCAGCATGCCATCTCTGTCAATGTCACTGAGCTCCCAAACCTATTACATACATACAAAAGAAATCAATTACAACATTTCACTCCATTATCATTTACTTGTGACTTATTTTTACATTTTCAAGAGGAAATGACAAATCAGCTCTACATCAAAAGTTTTGTTTATTATTATTCGACTTTTAAATGGATCGTTCACTCAGAAATGAAAATCCACTCACTAATAACCCTTTCGTGGTTCCAAATCAGTTATGAGTTTCTTTATTCTGTTATATATATCTGTATATTTACTCACTAATAACCCTTATGTGGTTCCAAA
>CAIGQQ010035257.1:1942878-1969417 GCA_903798035.1 Danio albolineatus | reverse complement strand
TCTCTTCCTCCTCCACCCTTATCTCTTTTTCCACCTCCTCCTTTATCTCCTCTTTTTCCTCCACCTTCATGTCTTTTTCCACCTCCTCCTTAATCTCGTTCTCCTCCACCGTCATGTTCTCTTCCTCCTCCACCTTCATGTCTTTTTCCACCTCCTCCTTAACCTCTTCCTCCTCCACCTTCATGTCTTTTTCCACCTCCTCCTTAATCTCCTTCTCCTCCACCGTCATGTTCTCTTCCTCCTCCACCTTCAACTCTTCTTCCACCTCTTTCTTAATCTCCTCTTTCCCTTTCTCCACAAGCTCCTTGTTCATTGTCACCCCTTCCTCCACCTCCTTATTCATCCTCCTACTCTTCTCCATGATTTCCTCAACAGTGATGTAGTTCTCACCATCTGTTAAAAGAGAAATGATAGCGGTTTACACGTCGTACAGTCATTTTCAAGAAGACCTTAAACTCCAGATAAGAGTTAAGCAAAGCTGAAGTGTGTTTATAACATTATAATATAACAATAATAATCATTTACCATCTGAGGATCTGAAACACCACATTTCGAGCAGTGATCGGAAAAAACGAGCCAGTCTGTTCTTTTTCTTCTTTTTGCTCTTATTCACATTCTGCTCATCTGTAAAAAGAGAAATGATTGCACAGTCATTTGAGAACAAATGTTAAACATGTATTTGTTATTCATCCCTTGTGTAAACCCACCATAGTTTTGCTTTAGCATACTTTAACCATCTATTTTTGCATGGTATTTTATTATTATTTCATTTTTATTTTTATTTTTATTCAAATAGCCAAATTCTTACTGAGGAAAGGTGAATGTATTGGCCAGTTTATTATTTGCTCATTTAATAAATGACAATAAGCTACAGTTCTTAAAACTTTAACAGATTGCTAGTTTTTTCTAATCATATATGATGTCGTAAATTTGTATTTTAATAATAGGTAAAAAAACGTTCATTTTTCTTTCTTATAAATCTTTAGGAATTATTTTTGATATATCAAAAAGTGCAGTTATGATGACCATCCGACAAGCTAATCCAGCTAAAAACAGTGCTTGAAATGTCACTAAAATACAGTATTTAAATAGAAAAAAAGGTGTATAGCTGCTTTAAGAAAGAACAACCCCTTTTACCAGGCAGGCTATGGGTCTGTATTTATTAGAATAGATTATAATAATATATTTATACCCCTTTTATGAAATTTAAAACTAGGTAGGCCTACACAAATAGTCAATGCATCTAAAACATGTTCAGAGGCATTTTACAAGTCACAAAAGTAAATACTTAATTTTAGTAAGGGATTTGAGACTAAAGCTGTATCAGAAAAGCTGCAAATGGGATTCAACATCAATTTATGTAATTTATAAAGAGACTAGCATTCACACATATTCAGCACATATTTCGTTACTTGTGAAGCATGGTATAACCATAAATAAATATTTATATTATATTCAAATATTAGGCTATTTCTTATACATTATATTATTTTAAACCACTAGAATGTCAATAAAAGTCACTTTGTTGAACCGTAGAGTTGAATTTTCAACTTTGAAAGTCGATAGAGACGAAATCAAGGTCCCATAATGCAACTCACAACCGTAAATTGACACGTGTGAATGACAAAATACGGAAACGGTAAATTAATAAAAAAAAATTAAGGGGGCATAATTAATATCGAATGGGGGAAATGCCTGAATATTCATATCACATCACAATAACTCACCTTTAGTGCCACTTAAGGGTCTTAATTTCGGAAAAAAGGACTTCTCCATCTTAACTTTTGCTTCGTCTTCGACGCTCGGTTTTTGAGGTTTGATCGGGTATTGGTCGACCTTCTTATCGGGATTTTCGGCTTTCGCCATTCACCGCTGAGATGTAATGACAGGGTACTTTATCGACAGTTTTGAATTAGTTGTATCACTGGAAATCACCACTAGCAGCCACTACAGCGCGCCAACTCCACCGCAACAAACCCACAAAGAACTTCAGTTTAGCAAGACTCAACGTAGGCTGCCGTTTGGAACTGCGATTAGAACACATTCTACGCGTCACCGCCCACGGCACAACGTTTTCTTTTAAATACAAATGGCTGAGGCTGAACGCAGATGGCTGAAAACATGTACAATTCAAATTAATTATCCACTAAACAACATTTGTCCTTTAGATTATTTATACAGCTCGGGTAAACGCTGTTTTGAGTGAATATTTCATTTCAAATCGACATACAGCATAATTAAGTACGCCATTTTGAAAATGAATATTTTCCTCCGTTTCTCAGTGATGGGCGATGTATTTTGGGTAATTTAAAGAAAACAGATTTATTAAACAGATATATTTATTAAAATAATATTTTAGTCACCAAACATACTTAGAAATCGAAAGATAATACAATTAAATTCAAGCAAAATATTGCTAAAAAGACACTTCTTCATGGGCTCTGGACCTGCCCAGTTTTGGAGACATTCTAGAAGTTTGTCATTGCAACATCTGAAATATTAAACAATCAAATTGTTCCTGATCCTAAAATTTGGATACTATGAGATACCAGTTCTCCCAATTGACCTACCACAGCAACTATTTTATTTTGCTTGCAAGCACGGCAGCTAAAAAATGTATACTTCAAAAATGGAAATCTGAGAACCCCCCTGAGAAAAAAACACTGCATTAATGAGCTCATATCTTATAGTACTCCTGAGAAAATATTGTACTCTGTTAGACAAAAGCCCGCAGACTTTGATTATATTTATTGTTAGTTTTCCTATTATTTTTTTGTTGTTGCTCTTACTTTCTCTTATTTATATTAATGGTTTAATTAAATGTTTTATCATATATGTAAATGTGCATCATATCTGGACATTATTGTTTCTATTTAATATTACCTTTTCAACTATCTTTTATGTAACATCAAAATGATATGTTCTGACAAAATATGTGACAATTATACCTTGTAAGGATGGAGTTGGAGGGGTGGGTTGTTTTTTTTCCCCCTTTTTTTATTTTCTTTTCATTGTTATTATTTTTCTTTTGCTAATTGTTAAAAAAGCTTTCTGATATTATCTGTATTCTTACTTTCCACACAATGTTATGTATATTGTCAATAAACATACTTATATAAAAAAAAATATTGCTAAAAAATTACAACCTGCAAAATTTAAACTAAATTCTTCAATGTTTTTTGTTTTTCTTGATTTTCCCCTATTTTAAATTTGTATTTAATATTTTTGTATAACACAAACATTTGGGAGTACTATTTTTTTGACCGTTATCTAGTTATTTTGTTAGATTAGCTCCAGATTTATGTATATGCTCTATAATGTATATGCACAAATATAATATTGTATAGCTTCCTATTGAAATGTGCATTTAAAGGTAGATTTGTGTGGGATGTACTACCTATATATGCTGAACACTGTAACTGTAAACAAAGGAACACAACAAATGAAACAAACCTCAAAACTGACATTTATTGCCTTAAATAATTTATTTTTAAAAATGTATTTGAAGTGTTCTGCCATTACCAGAGGAAAGAATTAATATTGTAATTTATAGTAAAGTATAGTTTTCAAACCATTTGAGTGAGTGTATTACACTTTATTTACAACAGTTTGCTGATGAATGCTACTGCATAGTATTGACTGTATAATAGTTAAAAAGTCTTTATAAAGTACAATAATATTTTTGTGAATGTGTTTGTAAAATCATTTGTTTACATGATTTATTTTAAATACAGCAATACTCTTTATTTAGTGAAGTTACGTTATTGTCACCCTTACCACAATTATGTGCACTTTAATCCAATTTTGAACACACAAAATTACTTTTCTAATTGTCTCAACTTGCATCCATCTTGAAAAAGCGTGAATGTGAGTATATGGGTGTTTCCCAGTGCTGAGTTGTGGCTGGAAGGGCAACTCCCACCTGCAGCTGCTCCACGATGGACATCCAGCATTCTCCAGTCTCCGGCGCCTAGACTGCAGCTCTGCACAGGACGTTTGGCCATGGAGAAATGGTCGTGCCCAACTGAGCCTGGTTTCTCTTGAGGTTTTTTTAATTCTTCACTTTCGCCAATTGGTGAAGTATTTTCCTCGCCGCTGTCACCACTGGCTTGCATGGTTCAGGACTTGTAGGGCTGCGCATCGATGGATTAATCTTCAGTGTTTGGACTCTCAGCAGTGAACATTAAACCACACTGAACTGAACTAAACTGAACTAAAACTCTGAAAACTGGACTGATACTGTTTACATTTTCTATAATCCATTTTCTATAATGTGAAGCTGCTTTGACATAATCTACATTGGGAAAGCGCTATACAAATAAAAATGTATTGAATTGAATTGGCATCCGCTGTGTAAAATATATGCTGCATAAGTAGGTAGGTCATTCCCCTGTGGCGACTTCTGATTAATAAAGGGACTAAGCTGAAAAGAAAATGAATGAATGAAATTTTGTGGAAACTTGATTAACATAAAACGTTTGTTCATTATATTTTGTCGTGTTTTTTTTCATTGAGCAAAGCACAAACAGATCAAAAACAACACAGCGTCAGTAATATTTCAGAAAGTCTGCTAAACATTTAATTTGATTGATTTACATTTTAAATATTAAAAAGTCACTGTGAAAATTTGATTGGTTTTCAACTGAATGACTAAAAAAATGATTATTGCTTTATATTACAGGTGTCAAACTTAGTTCCTGAAGGGCCTCAGCTCTGCACAGTTTAGTTCCAACCCTAATTAAACACACCTGATCAAACTAATTGAGTCCTTCAGGCTTGTTTGAAACCTGCAGGTAAATGTGTTGAAGCAGGTTTGGAACTAAACTGCAGGGCTGCAGCCCTCCAGGATCTGAGTTTGACACCCCTGCTTTATATATTCCTTTACATTAAAAAAACACACCAACAACAGTCTTGAAAACCTGAAACGGAGGATTATAGATAAATATTTGAAGGGAATGTAAAGTTTGGGCAAAAATTAATTGGCTAATGATTTTTACAAATGCATTCAAGACACTTGGATTGGGTATCTTACTCTTTTTGTAGTTTTATTATTGGGACAACAACTGTCATACCAGAGCTTTTCTTTCTCAATGTCAAGGAACATCCTTCAGAACACAAAAAGTATAAAATATATCTTTAAAAAAAAAAGGTCACAACCTATTTTGCTTGGAGAAGTGTCTGACTGAAGCAGTACAGCAGTGCAATCTTCACAATGGCTGGAGCAATCGGTTGGAAAGCAGACATGTTACTAGAACCATTGAGGAACTTTCCTCCAACAGCCTTGGAATCTTAGAAGCTTTGAGTTGTTTTCATCACCCCACAGATTCCCTGATTGCCACATTTGCTAAATAAACTCAAAGTAAACACAAATGAGATTTGAAGAGACCCAAAGGAACCACTTTTGATGTTGATTTGCTTAACCCAAACATTAGAATCAACAGGATGTGGAAATTCTTTAGTTTACTGCTTATAGCAAAGCAGGTAAGTGAACATTTCGATTTGTGTTGACCCGAGCTTGTGAGATCCTCTGTGTTCTCAGGAAACTATGACAAAGATTTGTTTAAACCTGATTACAAATAGACTGATAGAGAGAGTATGAGGTTATGAGTCGATAATAACTCTAAGACAAACACACACAAACAAAACTGCGTCAAGCCAAAATGCTGTAGAGGAGATGGCGTCCATCTAAACCACTTTCCTACATTCTGTTACGGGTGTGAAATGGAAACAAAACAGTGGCAAAAGTACCTCAAAACTGCTCCACATTAATAACAAAAATAAACGTAGATCGAGGTAATCTGAGAATTGTAGCTACCAGCTGATGATGGTTATGATTCAAGTTTTGTGTCACAGAATTGCTTAGCAAGCAGGATATCTGATATCATTTGTAAACAAGAGCGCTAAATTCCTACGATATTACGTACATGGATGGGTCTGATTTCTCATGTTAGCATCCTTTTACTCTCCCTGACTGAGACGCTTGGAGGCTTGACATAACGTGAATAAAAATGACAAAGTTAATCTATAAATATGTTTATAGTAGTGAAAAGGGACAAAAAAAAAACAGCAGAAAAATCCATCGCACAACCAAAAATAAAAGGAATGTCCAGCATAAGTCCAGTTCTCTCTCCTGTACCCCATCAGTCATGAGGCATTCTTCATTAGTTCCTGTTGAAATCTACAACTCGTCTTTGAGTTTAGAGTCTGTTTCCTCTTCCTCGTCCTCCTCTTCTTCTTCTTCCTCTTCCTCCTCCTCTTCTTCTTCCTCTTCCTTCTCTTCCTCCTCTTCCTCCTTTGCCTCTTCCTTTCTTGACTTTTCTTCTTCGTCATGTTTCTTTCTATCTTCCTCTTCTTGACTTTCCTTCATTTTCTTTTCAGCATCCTGAAAAAGAACAACATCAAACGATGAATTACTTCAATCAAGCAGGAATTTATTCATCAGGAATAGTAAGAACAATAGGAAAAAGGTGTACTTTTGTGGCTCCCCAAGTCTCAGTGCCGACCTCTTCTGCCAACTTGGGGTCGTTGGTAATTAGGAAGTTGTCGAAAATGGTGCCAGACTTCACCTAATGAAATTAAGACACCAGAGTCAATAAAGTTATTAAATATCTGATAAATTGAGCAGTGTTTGGGACGCAAAGAAGGAAAACCGCTAATGTACCTGCCACAAGTCTAGTCCGATCACTCCGATGCTGTCGTATTTATAGATCTCGCTGTCAGCAGTGTATTCTGGGTTATCAATCTCAGGGTGCACCCATTTCCCCTTGTAAGCAGGATTGTCAATCTGGCGGGGTTTCCACTCACCCTTCAAGAGATTCACAAATCAATTTAGGAAAACAAACAGCAAACAACCCAGTATTGGCACAGACAAAACATATTATTTTCTTCATGTTGTTTTTCTCCAATCAAAACTTCTCTTATCATTTCATTTACACAAACCCCACCTCTTCTTTCCAAAAATCAAACTGAAGCTCACGTTCAGATGTGCCTCCAATAAAACAATCAACAATGGATAAACAGAATCAAGATGCCATCTTACATTTTACTGCTATGTATTTACTCTAATGGTAAACTAAATATCTGTCGCTACTTCTGTTATATCAAAATTAACTGTAGAAAAAAAGACATGGCTTTATGAAATTTGCTCTACTTTTCTTCCAAATCGCTTTTAAAATCTGTGTTAAATGAGAACTAACAGTGTTTATTTTGCTAGCGCACCTTGTTATTCTTTAGGTGAACAATTAGTCTTTGCAAGTTAATCCACTGAAAAACTGTTTTTAAGACAATATTTAAATAATAACTGTTGGTAATCTTCAATGAAAGTCTGATCATTTGCTTCTCCTCTTGGATTTGCAGTTCTTCTCTGTTGACATCAGTTTGACACCTTCAGCAACCACCATATTCTTAACCACTGCTATGATAATGAGCAAAAAACAAGCCCCGCCTCCTACTCAATATTCTGTTACAGTTGACAGCACTTCAACATACTGAAATAAAAGCCTCAGCAACTTAAAGCCTGGTTTATACTTCTGTAACGAGTTGCCATGCATTTATACTTCTGCGCGCTGTTTGTGTTGCTCTGCTATAAAAGTTCCGAAACGCTAGCTGGCAGTGAGGTTGTTATGTTGCTCTGTGTCGGGTTTTGTTTTTTCTGAACGCTACCTTAATGTACAAGCAGCTAAAACTAGCTCACTCTAAGGCAGAAACTGGCAGACGTGCAACAACTTTAATCATAAGGTAAACACAAAACAACAGTTTCCATCTGGAGCTCCTTCATGTGATTTGACACTTGTAAACACGAGCTCAACAGGTTCGCACGCCCCTGCCCCCATGCCCACACTCGTCAGCGATACAAAGCCGACCAATCACAGAGCTTGTACTGTGTGTCGTTTCGATGTGTAGTTAAATTTTTTTTGAGAGGTGCACGTCAGCGTCAGCCATGGCGAGGGGTATGCGACTGTGCGAAGGCTGTGTTGGAGCATGCGCGTGCACTTGACACAAAAGTATAAATCAGCCTTTAGACTATAATTTCTAGTTTTTAATCCCTATTCATTTTTTCTGGACTCCATTTCAGAAATCTTATGATTAAATGTTTTCAAGGTTGACTACCCCACAAGATTCATGCACACTTCAGTGTAAAGAATTACTTTTGACTTACTCATTCAAAAAATATAGAAAATTCTGTGACAATCCACATTATAGAGTTAATTCAGTTTTATGTCTAGATTCTGTCGCTTCCACATCGTGGAAATCATAGGGCTGTACAAAGGGAGGTAGGGTTGTCAAACATATCAAATTCAGTACCAATCAAAACCAAAATGTTAAAAACTTCCATTTCCAGCTAAATTTTGAGCACTGTTGTGCTTGCTTTTTAAGGGATAGTTCACACTCAGATTTCAATTCTGTTATCATTTACTACCTCTGTGCTTCTTTCTTGTCAAATAAAAACGTAAAACAAAAACTGTAAACATTGACTTCAACAGTTTTTCCAACAAATGTAAAAAAAAAAAAAAAAACTCAAAGATGTGGAACCACTTAAGGTAAAGAAGTAAATAGTGAGTACATTTAAATTTTGGGGTGAACTACCCCTTTAAACATTGCCAATTGGACAGCTTCACCAAGTGTGAACACAGATACATGGAAGCTGTCGATCAGCTGATCCTTTATATATCTACACAGATCAGCTGATAGATGCAGCTTTTCAGGCCTAAAACAGAAAGTGATAAAAACTGCTTAAAATAATGAAAATCATCATTCTTTTGTTGTTGTTTTTGTTGTTGTTGTTGTATAACATCATATGCAGTTTTCCACATGTTTTAGAAAGTTTCAAGGGAAAAGCAAGCGATTTGAGGGTCTCAAGAATCTGTGATCACACTTTTGGCAAAAGTGGTGAATCGATGACCTTCTGAGCCAATCATAGTCTAGTTGAGGAAGTGAACACAATGACCAATCAGCTGCTTTTAAGAACGAGCTTAAGAGTGCTCGAATTTTTGTAGGGAAAAAAACCTTACCAACTGGTACTGAAGTACCGAAAACCCTAAAGAGAGTCAGAACTAAAGAAATGAGAGTACCTTGTAATCAGGATTGGTGACCATTGGTGGCTCCCACTCTCCGTCCATCTCTTCATCCCAGTCATCAGGCTTCTTGGCATCAGGATCAGGAATGTTCTCAGGTTTGTCCCATTCCTACAGCAAAACACATAGACTGTATTAGAATAAAGATATACATTTCAGAACAACACTTGAAATGCAGTGTATGCAACATGACCTGTGCATGTTTAGCCCAAATACTGGCTTATTCAAGCAGTTCATCTGTTTTGTGATAAACAAAAGCGAGGCCATGTTTGGTTTATGAAAACTGTCCTTACCTCTGGTTTCTTGTCTTCAGGGTCATCAATCTTCTCCCTCTCGTCCCAGTCTTCAGGCTTTTTGGCTTCGGGATCTTTGATCTTTTTAGCAGGCAGGAAGTCCCAGTCTTCTTCCAAAGATCCAGATTCGACCTTCTTATTATCGATCTTGACTTCATACGTGTTGTCAGGATTGACAATTAATGTGTACAGGTGGCTGTATTCATCATCCTAGATGATAAAATATGCAGGACATGAGACTGCAGGACGAATGCCATAGTGGATTATGGGACAGAAAATAAACAGGATTACCTTGCATCTAATATCTTTGTTGATCAAATGATTTTTGCCTTTGTAATTGAAGATAACGTGTACTTTCTTAGTTCCAGGGCCACAGATGTCAGGACCTAAAAGAGATAAAAAGGCATTAGGGGTGCCCAAATAAATCGATGCATGTTTCAGATTTAAGACGCCTATCTACAGAATAAGCACTGACCAAACATGATGTTATATATGGAGTCTCCATGCATGTCTTCCTGATTGAGGTTTGATGGGAAAAGCTTGATGTAGCCTCCACCACAGTCAATGCTCTGCTCATGTTTTACAGTAAACTGGATCACGAGAGGCTGATCCTTGTTGTTGAAATCACCAAAGCGAGCGGACATCGCGTAGAAATGAGCATCCTGACTGGTCTGAAGACCTGCAAGATCACAAGAAGATATCTGAGTAACAGCAAATATTATTCAAACTTGTTAGCTATTAAAGCCCACATGAACTGGAAGTAGATTTTTTTGGTATTGTGAGACAGTTCCTATAGAAACGGAATAATAAATTAAAAAACAGTGGGTGTGGCTAGTTTTCACTGTGAGCTGGTTGGATGTAGTAAAGTAGGCATGTCATTCAGAAAGATCGGTAAAAGGGTTTCAGCAGTTTTTACAACCGAACAGACACTTCCTCCTCCTCGCCATTTCTGTTTGTTATCATAGCGCTGTCAAAACTTGACAGTTGAAGGGGCGTGGTTAAGTATGTTAGCCAACATAATTAAAGATTATGAGGGCAAACTATGTTTTTCCCCCTTAATGACAAGCACAGATGAATTGTTTACTACAAATTCAATATGATTAGTTTTGATTTCATTTGTACTTTAAAATCTCCATAGCAATCATCTGATGAGCAGGGCTGCCACTAACAATTATTTTGATAAAAAAAATCTGTTGACCGTTTAATTAAGTGGATTAAAAATACCAAACTATTTACTTTAGGGCTGATATTATTTTTTTTAATTATTATTTATTAATAGCTAAAAAAAATTATATACTCCATTACTTGCAAACAAATTATCGTACATTCAGCCTAATGTTGTCCTTCACACAATGTGCAATTTTAAGTCAATGAAGATATATTTATTATATGCATTTATAAGTAAATTAAATGCACTACATAACCTGCATTATGTATTAAAGTTTACGTTGACTGCTTAGAAGTTAAAAAAAGAAATACATTTAAAATGGCCATAATGAACAACAAATGTGCATATTAGATGTAAACTGGTACACAAAGGTATAATACAACTTTCCAATGCAACATTTTTCAATTTAGAGAGCAACTGACATTACAAAAATGTCTAATTTTGGTATTTACCCTGCAAAATATTAAAGTAACTTAATGTAAATTGACATTTTCTATACATCTATAAGTACATTATAACATACCATCGTCGCTTAAAGCGAACATATATGAGCGAAACCTCCAAAAACACTCCTGTTTGGAATGAATGCAGCCTTCCAATAAGTGATGAATCATGATTTAAAGTACACATTATTTTGAACAAAACTAGCTTAACTGTGTAAATAAATTCTACTAGATGTGGTCTGTGCTAGGGCTAGTGGACTCTGCAGCACACGTGGGTCTGTAATGTTTTGAAACGTAGTAAATATCAGATGGTGAAACATGCCTGCGGGTCACTAGAGCAGAGAGTGTTACGTCACATACAGTAGCCCCTCCGTCCGCTTATTATTTAGTGCTTAAAACAATGCAAAACAGAGGAAACCACAAATTCAAACTTACAGGCATCAGTGATCAGATCACTAACAGAGCGACACTCACCCTTATCTTTCTCGGCATCGCCATAAAATTTGCCTGCAGAAAGCACAAACTTCCCATAGTCGGTCTTATGCTTGGATTCCACCCATCGGCTCCTCCAGCTGTCTGAAATGACACGGACATGAAGTTAAAAGCATTATTAGCATGCATATATGCATAATAATGAGCAATATTCAATTCAATCAAGGACGTTTGCTGTATTGACGGTCATTCACAGATGCTGCATAGACTATTTTGACTAAACAATTTAAATCATGAGAAAAAAAAGCTAGTTATCATAACATAATCATTATTATTATTAATATTATTATGACCATTGTTTATTGGATGCAGCATAATTATTGGCAGGCCATTAGAAAAGGCATAACATTAGGTGACTCCACACAGAATTTAAGTTGACTTACAGCACATGCCACAGAACATTGACATTAATCAAAAGCATAATGATTATATTCTTACCTCCGTCTTCAAATTGCTCACGGAAATAAACAGTGGACTCTGCGGTTATTAAAGCGACGGACACGGCCATAAACAGTAGGGATAACGCAGTCATATTTGCGCTGAAATATACCTCCCTTTAAGGGACGTAGAATAGTAAAATATAGAGAAAGATGTGTTTTGCTAAGAGGTATGAGACTTGAAAGAATGATGCGGTATGTTTGGATCTTCACATGCCTGCAGAAATCACCGTTCACTGCTATCTTTCGCACAGTCTCGCCTCTAGGCTGGGAACAGATGGCTGCCTCTGATTGGATGGCACCAGGAGACGACAGCGTCACGCCGCTCAGCCAATCGGATCATTTGCGGAGTCCCGTGGAACTTCCTTCCTGGCCAATGCCGGCTGACCACGCGTTTGGCAGGCACTAGTGATGGAAAGACTCATTTCCGTGAATCGGTTCAATGAACCGGTTCATAAAGCGAATTCAGCTGTTATGTACGTGTTTTACGTATTGCCTCTGATTGTAGAGCCTCTAACCAACACCTTCCTGTTTTATCATACTATATTTATGTGCTACTATTCTGCTTTCTTCGATTTCTTGTTAGTTACGTTTTCTTGTTGGTCTATTTTCCTGTTTGCAGTTTGTTTATATATATGTTTGTAAAATTCTCTCATTCTCTTACGTAGTTAATATTCATTCATTCATACATACATACATGCTGTCTGTTCTGCATTCATTTTCCTTCGGCTTAGTCCATTCATTCATCAGGGGTCGCCACAGCGGAATGAACCGCCTGAACTTATCTCAGCACTCCGGTAACACACCGCCATACACTCTCACATTCAGACATGCACTACGACCAGTTTAGCTTATTCAATTCACCTCACCTATAGTGGTGGAAACTGGAGCACCCATGCGAAAACAGAAAAGACAACTGACCCAGCCAGTGTTGTGTCGATTCCTCCTGCCTCCCATTCAAACAGTAGGTAGCACATTTTATTGAGGCACTACGCTACCCATTAGATTTTGCTACCAGTGTAAATTTGAATGTGGAGTAGTGTGATATGAAGCTGTAATATTGCCCTAACCTACCTAATCCCTAACTACAACCTCAGATCAATTCAAATACAGTGTTGGTAGCATAATCATCTCATTGGTAGGATAAAATGTCAGGTCCAAACCAGCAACCTTCTTGCTGTGAGGCAACAGTTCTAACCACAGAGCCATTGTGCAGGCTTATAATTTACTAATGTGTCAGGAACAAAATTACACGTGATTTACTCCACTGTAATTTATTAAACCAAGCAAGGGGTTAAAATAATTCTAGAACAAGTAAAAGTTTTGAGAGTTTGGCACATTTAACATTTATTTCTTTCTCTGTAGACAAATATGTGTAACAGGATCATTTCACCATTTCCCCCTGGTGTCTGTGTCCATAGTAATGCAGAATTTTAGCTTGTCAGCCAAAAATAACAGATGGGTCAAACGCTTAGCTGAAAGACAAGCAGCTAAATGTCCGAGCCCATTTGGTATTACTTGTCTGAAATTATAAAACCTTTACAAAAGTAGATATTTTCAGCTGGTGACATAAAAATAAAGACCAAACACTGCCCTTTAGTTTTGTCAAAACTGTTGGACTGTTAAAAGTCACACTTTGGGCTTTCTAATAAAACCATACGTTTTACTTTTAAGAAATGACTAAAGATGCTTGTACCCTCTGAAAACACAAAGGTTAATCTGAGAAATCGTCAAACTACAGAAAAATGTGTACATATAAAAAAAGTGCATTACATTAAGCTTCATATTTAATGTAACGATTCCTTCCGTCTCATTTCTTTCTATATGCATACACAATTCAGTAACATATATTCACCTTGTCGCCAGCTAATACATCACTTCCACATTTTCAAATCAGAATGTGTTCAGAATACAAACATCAATGAAAAACACAAAGCAACCTTTAACCTGTTGTGTGCCTGTTTGTTTTTTAAACGGCAACGATACGACACAAAAAGTACACACATGTCAAACACAAGATTTTTATGATCATTAATGCAGACAATGACTACTGAAAAACGCCAAAATGAAGCAGAAGTTAAACAGCAACTTCAAAGAATATTTTAAGGTCAACATAAAAAATGTAGTGACACGCAATATAATTTAAAATGGTCTCTCAGCTTTCAGTGAAAAAAAAGATGCATTCGCAATAACATACTAATATGGAAAGCCTAGCAGATCCAGTCGATTCGTTTGTTCTTCTAGAATATCTGGTTTAACTCAAAAATACATACTGTTGAAGTAATATGTTTGCAAACAGCAATTCCATCAACTTTAAAAGTAAAAAAATAAACAGTGTTGTGGCTATGGCGTATGCTAGGCCTCCGCTTAAAGTACATTACTGTAAATGCACAATTTTTAAAGAGGTTTTGTTGCTTAAGTACACATCAATGCATGTAAACTGTAGTGTAGATAAAAAGTTCTTAAAAATATAATAACAGTAGGGGTTTGCTATGAACAAGGCCCTCTGTTTCTGTCAAGAGTGTAAGATACAGAGTGGAAACTCCGCTTTTTTGTTTCGCTTGCATTGTCAATGTTGTATAATGTGCATTTCGGACATCAGCAGTCATTTCTGCTCCATTCAAGTGTGTTGTTCTGTGTTTCTTTAATGCCGTTACGGTAAAAAGAAGTTGATTCTTTGGGGGATGGATTTGCAGCCCTGTGCAGAGAAGAGTTTCTCTTCTTTAGGAACATACAGCATGGCTTTGGCCACTTCGTCCAGCGTTCTCTCGTCCGGTTTAAGGCCACGAGCTGCATATGCGTCCTGGGCACACAGCTTCACATGACGGTACTCCAGCGGCAAGAACGGTACAAAGAAGTCAATCAGATGGCCTGACATCAGCTCGCTCTGTGCAAAACCTCCTGCAAAGGTGAACAGATGTTTAGAATACCACAGACTAAAACATACATCTCACATACAAGTCCTAAACATGCAAAAGACTTTTGCACAATATATAATCAATCAGATCCTTTAATGAAAACAAACAGAAAATATAGGAAATATGTACAAACGCACAACATTTCCTCTTCAAGCAAAAGTTTGTGTTTAATGTGGCTTCCCTTGGCACCAAGAACAGCTTGAACTGTTTTGTTCTAATTGTCCTGATTATCTGAAATAATGTGCTGTGCAATATCAGGCTTCTTTTAGCACTTTCCAGAGTTCTTCTTTAGGTTTGGAGTGTCTTATCTTTCTTTTTCTGCCTAGGTGATCTCATACAGTCCCTATAATATTTAGGTCTGGACGCTGTGGAGGCCATTTCATGACTGTCTGTGTTTCATCAGCTGCTTTCTTTCTCCAAATGGGATTTCACTGCAACTAGCAGATCATTATCATGCTGAAAATGAAAACTCTTACCATCAGTTCAGACAATATTGCTAACAACACTGGTAGAAATTCAGCTCAAACCAGGACAAACAGCCTCTCTCTCTCTCTCTATATATATATACTGTATACATATACATATATATATATACACAACAGCCTCTCTCGCTCTCTCTCTCTAAATATATATATATATATCATCAGTAAAACACTTTTGCACAAAGCGGAGATCTGTTGTATAAGACTGAAGGGCTTCATTGTGTAAGAACAACTGCCTAGATGTACATTATTCTGCTTATTACATGACTACTTGCCACAAAATTAAACAGCTAGGAACAAAACAGATCTAAACTGTAATAATGTATCAACTATTAATAAAACATAAACCTAAATGCTGACTTAAACAAACGTTGAATGGAGCGTACACTAACCTACTAATAATTAAACAGTCAAGAACAGCAGCGTGATATATAAGCCGATAAATAAACATATGAATTAATAGTCAAGATGACTTGAAGTGCCCAGGGGAGCAGTGTTATTAGTTTCAGTGGTTATCTCGGAATAACATACTTTAGGATGTCATAATTGACCAATCAGTATTAAGCATTCCAGTGAGCCCTGTGAAAAGGATTTTTAGCAACTACATGTAAAGGTTGTGTGTTATGATGTGATTGACTGTGCACCTTCTGCCTCCATGGCTTCAGCCCGCAGAAGATGTTCCAGGTCCTCCATGCCAATATCTTCCCTGTTCTGTCCTGAGTGCCAGAAATCTAGAGCCACCTCATTGATGGCGCCACCACCGATATTGCTGAAACATGACATTTCAAAAAGCATTCGTTGATCTGTATGCTCTTACTCTGGGTTATATATTGTAAAAGTCTCTTCTGCTCATCAAGGGTGCACTTATTTGATGAAAAGCAGAATAAAATTGTAAAAATGTAAGATGTTATAATCTTTATAGTTATTCATTCATTTTCTTTTTGGCTCAGTCCCTTTATTAATCTGGGGTCGCCACAGCGGAATGAACCGCAAACTTATCCAGCATATGTTTTACACAGCACATGCCCTTCCAGCTGCAACCCATCTCTAGGAAACATCCATACACACTTATTCACAAACAGACACTAGGGCCAATTTAGCTTACCCTATTCACCTATAGTGCATGTCTTTGGACTGTGGGGGAAACCGGAGCACCTGGAGGAAACCCATGTAATCATGGGGAGAAAAACATGCAACCTCCACACAGAAATGCCAACTGACCCAGCTGAGGCTCGAACCAGCGACCCTCTTGCTGTGAGGTGATTGTGCAACCCACTGCGTCACCGTGCGGCCCCTCTTTATAGTTATTTAAATGAAAATATTGTGATTTTTATAAAGACAGAAATTAATACTAGATATAATAGAAAATATAAATTATTAATAGAAATTAATAATAGATATAACACTGTGTTGATGTTTAAAAATGTTTTAAAGCACTTTCTGACAGTAAAATGTCAAAATACGGGTGAAATAGGGTGTCATTCAGCATTACATAAAAACGAAAGTGAAATGGCATTTATTCTGAATGTTACTTTTAAAAATATTTTAAAAATTAAATAAATAAAAACTATCAATAATAGTGATTTAAATAAACAATTACATTCTAAATGATACAAAACTGATAAATAAATGAATTTTTGCTCAGAAAAAATATATCGTACACAGGATACACATTATTATATTGTTTTGATGCTTGGAGACTCCTTTTCATACAGTCCATAACCCTTACAGAAACAAAAAAGTTTATTAGATGATGCAAAATCTAGGTGTATACAAACAGTATCATTCATTCATTTTCCTTTCTCTTAGTCTCTATTTCAGAGGTCGCTACAGCATAATGAACTATTACGGCATATGTTTTACACAGCAGATGCTCTTCCAGCCACAACCCAGTACTGGGAAACACCCATACACACTCATTCACAAGCACTAGAGCCAATTTAGTTGATTTAATTCGTGGTTGTCTTTGGACTGTGGGGGAAACCTGAGCTGTACAGTATCAAAAAATATTCACTGTATGTACAACCACCAGTAAAAAAAACACATACCAACCTTAAGAACAGAAATATGGCTCTCCTATAGCTGACACCATCCACGTTATCATAGTGGTCCATGTAGGGCTTTATGGCGTCGATGAGTCCCGGATGAAGTTTTTCAGCCTCATCGAAGATAAAGAGAGTCTGCGGGCAGCGTAGAACCATGTCTCGAATGGCTTCTCTCAGCTGGCCCTGATCACAAATACAAACACTGACCGTGACGTTCAGAATTCAGCAACACATTCACAACAGATTTCTCAGAAACATCCATCTCGCTTTATCTTAATACTTTCTATGAGGTGATATGCAATGATCAGCTTTCCATTCTTACCTAAAGAGAATCTTAAGCAACAAAAACATGAGTCCAAGGCACTCGAACAGTATCAGGCTGTTTTTTAAAATATTTTTTTTTAAATAATGATCATGCTAATAAAGGCTTTTTAACTTTGAGTGCCTTGGAGTTATGATTTTGTTGTTTATTTTTATGAATACCTTATCCAAAGAGTATCATGACTAGAGCCAGACGGAATCTGCGGACATTTTTTTGTTATTTCTGTGCAGAATTTTGTTAAGAATATGCAGATTTATGCAGAATGATTTTGGGAGTACCATAACTAATACCTTAATGTATGAAATAAAAAGTAATACCTTTTAAAATTTGATTTAATGTAATTAAATGCAAAATTCAATTAGATCCACTTTATTTGGTAAACAAAGCAAGTCTCTCACATAAAATCTCTACTAAAGGACAGAAAATATTACTTTACAAACTATATTGTAAATAAATAATATTAATATTTTCATGTTAGTCACGATTATTACTGAAATTAATTAAAAAACAGAATAAATACAAATTTACACAAGTAAATAAACAGAATCAATGATGGGCTAAACATCTGCAGAATTCTGCGCGTGCAGATTCCGTGTGGGCCTAAATCATGACATTAATTACCCCTGAAGCACTTTTTGCTTGATTTTGGATTTGTAACTAATGAGAACAGTTTCAAAGTCTGCAAAGACAGAAATAAATAAATCCCAAATGCGAATTAGGTGCATTTCCATCATGTTGTTAGAGCAGCCGACGGTAGTATTGGTAACCTAGTAACCAACAGTAAACAAAGCAAGCAAAATGGAGACAGCTGTTTAATCATGTGGGTGTAATGACAGATAATAAGTCAGAGTTTTTTCAGCAAATGATTTTGCACTTCCCATTGTTACTTTAGCTAAAGAAAGAGTGTAAAACTTCTTTGCAAATTAAGAGATTTCTATCAAATATTTGGACTTTCTTGTTTCTAATACAATACTTTAAAATGCACATTAAATGGACAGTTCATTCCAAAATGAAGTTTTACTCACTATCTACTCACCCTCAAGCTGTTTGCAGCTCTTTTTCTGTTGAATACAGAAAAGATATTTCGGACAATGTTGGAAACCTGTGACCATTGACTTCCATAGTATTAGTTCTTGCTATTGTGAATGTTAATGGTTACCGGTTTCTAACATTCTTCAAAATATCTTCTTTTAGGCTGAGACAAGTGAATTTTCAGTTTTGGGTGAACTTCCCTTCACATAACACAGGGTGATGGAAACCCAGCTAATGAGATATTGATGCAAATCTTTTAAATGAGATTAGTCAGCACCATTGTCAAAACTGGAACCAGAGTAACAAAATAATTTAAGATCACTTTTCAAAAAAATCAGTACACCCAAAAGTTCACCCAAAACTGAAAGTGATGTTGTCTTTTGCTTACCCTTCACTTGTTCCAAAACGGTTTGACTTTCTTCTGTTTAACGAAAGCTGAAAAAAGTTGAAAACCAGTAACCATTGACTTCCATAGTATTTGTTTTTCCTTTTATGGAAGTCAGTGGTTACTGGTTTTAAGCTTTCCTCAAAATATCTTCTTTTGTGTTCAACAGAATAAAGAAAATCAAGTTTGGCACTGTAAAAAGTGATTAGTTACTTAAAGCAAGTAAATCAATTGCCCTAAAAGCAAGTACAATTTGCATAATTATTAAAATTAAGTCAACTTAACAGCTCCAAGTTACAATTGGTTTACTTACATTATGTTTGTGAAGTCAACCTGTTGCTTTTAAGGCAGTTGGTTTACTTGCTCTAAGTAACTCATCACTTTTTACAGTGTAAACCGTGAGTAAATTATCTCTTTAATATGTTTGGAGAGAATATAAATGACATTTATTAAACATGGGAAATAAATCAAGGAGGGCATACAATCAATCAATGGTATACAAGTTAAACTGAAGTTACGGTAGGTTGTAATTAGGGCTGCACAATATATCGATTCAGCATAAATATTGCAGTGTGCACATCCGCAATAGTCACATAGCAGAAAGTGCAATGCTGAGTTTATATGCTGGGATTATAGTTAGGCAGGAGCCACAGTTCAGAACACACAAGATTTTTGGAGTCACAGAAGAGTTTAACCATAATGAATTGAAAGCTTTTCATTAGCATATGTTTTTAAGGCCTCTAACCGTGTAAGCAGAGATTTTAAAATATTCAGGCACATGAAATAGTACTGTTTGCAACTAATAAAGATGTCTTTATTGAATTAGTCATACAATGAAGACTATACAGTGTTTGACTTTATAAATAACTCCATCTTGTTGTACAGTCGGTGTTGATACAGTGTACATTTGGTCATTCTGTACATGAATAATGTGATATAAGATATTTCACTTCTATCTTCTCAATAATATTCCAGAACAATCCCTTAATCTTCCAGAATAACCCAAATAAGTCTAAATTGTTTAATTATTTCCAAAAAGAGCTATTCAAGCTGGTGAAACAGTATTCATATCACAATCTATATATATCGCAGCAAAGCAAAATATCCCAACGTCCAATTTTTCCAACATCGTGCAGCCCTAGTTATAATTATTATTTGCAGCACCTCCTTTAAATATATGTTTTTTGTTCTTTATATTAAAGATGTTAGGTGACACCACTCTAACAATAATGAATATAAATGTGTTATTAAATCATTTTGTAACATTAATGAATATAAATGTGTACGTTTATATTATAAATCATTTTGTAAAACCATTTTGTGTACATTTATAAACCATTTTGTAAAAATGCAGCAACATACAGTAATCAAAATTTGAAGTGGTTCTTATCCTCTCGCAGTTGTCCTAAAACTATTAAGCAGTGGCAATTCTTGTCTTAGGCTAATTTTGAAGAATGTTTGATCCACTTTAAATACTGACTACTGTATATAGTCTATATTTACAGAGAAATGGATCAATCTCAAAATGTCCACAAAAGGTTGTACTCATTTATCGTGGGCACCCGTATGTGCAGATTTCAAACTATGGAGCAGGAAGCAATTGTACCATGTTTGCTGAATCAGGTTTTGAGCTATCCAGTTATATCAAGGTTGAATTGCATAATGTTCCCCAGAAACCCAAATACTGATTGTATTGGACCTCTGCCTAAGCGGACTGCATTGCGTTGCACTTCAGTTTTTAATCTAAACATATCCAAATGCTTGAATTATGACAGAACTAGCAAAACATTACACTGCTGGTTAAGAATATAATGAAATTAAAGACCACAGATGTATCTGTAACAGTGGATTAAATCAACAGAGGACTGTTGAATGAGAGCGGTTGACCTGGACAGTGATGTGGATGTCAAGCGGTGAAACTTTGCTCACCTTGTACACGTCCACCAATCTCGCGTGAGGGAAGTGGAATGGGGCAATGAACAAACGCACACATTCGCTCTTTATACTGTCCCGGTACAGGTTGTCCGCGACTATACGGGCCACAAAGTTCTTGCCTGTCCCAGACCAACCGTGAAAGGACAGAGTCAGAGGTTTGTTGGACTCTGGGTTTTTGATGAAGCCTTGAATCGCTTTCAGAACCACAGACTGGGCCAGGTGCTGCCCATGGAGCTTCAGCTGGAGATCTCGCTCCAATCCTGAACATAAAACAATGTACATATGTCAAAAAACTAATCTTTTTGTAACAAACAAGCAGTGTTGGGTATAAAAAGTAAGTATATTCAAAAAATAACTTGACACTTACATTCACATATATACAGTTTCTTTTATTTAAGTCACTTAAGTGTAATATATGCATTTGTGAAATATGAATATATAATATTTGAATTGTAATTTTGTAAAATTGTAATTGTAATTGATGTGTGTTTGGTTCATAAAAAATTGTAATGATTAATCACAAATCTAATATATTTCAGTGACATTTCAGTAAGGGAAAATCATATATTAAATATTATAATGTTCTATGGATTCAATATTACAATTATGATCACTTTTATTATTTATTTATTAAGTACATGTTTGAATAAGATTATGGTTTCTTTTTTACATAAATATATTTTGCACTGATGTGATTTTAAAACAATTAATATTTTATTTCACAAAAACTCTTTAAAACAACATTTATTTTAATTACATTTGGCATGTTTCGTATTGGGCGCCACGGTGGCGCGTGAGTAGCACGTTCGCCTCACAGCAAGAAGGTCGCTGGTTCGATCCCCGGTTGGGGCAGGTCCCGGTTGGGCCAGTTGGCATTTCTGTGTGGAGTTTGCATGTTCTCCCCGTGGTTGCGTGGGTTTCCTCCGGGTGCTCCGGTTTCCCCCACAGTCCAAAGACATGCGGTACAGGTGAATTGGGTAAGCTAAATTGTCCATAGTGTATGTGTGAATGTATGGATGTGTTTCCCAGAGATGGGTTGTGGCTGGAAGGGCATCCGCTGCGTTAAACAAATGCCGGATAAGTTGGCGGTTCATTCCGCTGTGGCGACCCCGGATTAATAAAGGGACTAAGCCGAAAAGAAAATGAATGAATGAATGAATGTTTCGTATTACATTTATTTTGACAAGCACCAAATGTGTTTCATACGGGATATAATAAATATCATTTCAGCACATTTTCAGATTATTTTAAAAACATCCTCTTTGCACAACTATAAAATTATTATATTACTATAAAACAATGCATGCATTATGTTGATGGCCTTTTACCTGTGATGTTATTTGTGATCCTGCAGTCTCCTGAATCGCAGCACTGACCCACGCTGCAGTACCAGGCTGTCAGTATGCCAGTGTAGTACTGGGGAAACCCTGACCAAATGTCCCCAGTAGGCACTGAGAGCAGAATGTGTTACATAAGTCTGCAATCTATTACACTACAATTATTACAAATACTGCCAACATTTCAAGAGGATGAGAAATAAACATAAGTGAAACCAAAGGAACTTGTTACAAAAAAATGTTACAACCCAGAATTAATTTATAGTTTACCATTTATTCACAGTGAATTAATGCACTTATATGATCACAAACACTCATAATACAGTATTGTTTATTATTGGCCGGCATTTCCAACCAAATGAACGGGATTTTGGTTATCAACAAAATATTTGTTTATATAATTAAAAACGACGTTTTATCTCCATGAAATCATTATCTGTCAATATCCGTCGAACTTATATTATCTTTACCTTGTTGAGTCGCGTCATCCTGATGTGGTTGACAGTCTCCTTCCCAAATATTGCAATAGATGTAATTGAAATAATAGGTAGAAACATTTGAGATGCTTTCGAATTGGAAAAAATCCGCATTAGCCGAAACAGCCAGGAGTGATGACACGATTACAAAGGGAAACATCGGTGCCGACGAAAAAATATAGCTTGTAAAAACTGTAACATTGAGCTAAGGGATGTAACGGCAGCGTCCATTCAGAGGCACATCCGAGTCTCACTGATGACAGGCCGCAAATGAAACTCGACGTCACAGTCTTCATTGTAATAGTAGAAAATGGGCGGGACTTTTGGCAGTGAAAGGGTTTATTTTATAATAATTTTCCTTGCGTTTAAAAAAAAAAAAGGAAATATGGCGAGTCATTCATTAATACAGCTATAACGTTAGTTTAAATACGCGTAAATTTTACAAAGTAAAAGCCACGGGGTTATCGTTACTTTTCTCAACGCTAGGCAAACACACTTGACTAGGGCATCTCCGATTAGATTTTCTTGTTAGCCAGCCAAACAGCAGGCGTGTTACAGCTTTATCAGATGGGTTTGGCTAAATCTTCAATTTAACGCAATCGCATCCCAGGCATTAACGCACAAATTTACTATGCCCAGTATTATAAACTGCAATAACCTTAACAGATTTGGAAGTAAAATTAGCTATGCAAATTTTAAGTGAAAGCATTTATATTTTACACACAGGGTGTCTACCCCTTTACAAAGTCAAATTTGAGCCCCATTCAGTGCAACATGTTATACAAACATTCTAAGTGCATTCTGTAAGATCACACAAGTATTAAGCCACAAGTTACACACTTAGTATTAAGAGTTTGGAAGCTTCAAGAGCCATTTAAAAATCCTTTAATTTTTGTTCTGCACAAAGCCTGGGAGGGAAAAAAAAAAAAAAAAGAAAAAAAACCTAGTCTTCTATAAAAAGAAACCAGTTAATTAAATCAAAGAAAAAAATGGGGGGGGGGGGGTGCGCTTTGTACTTAACAAATAAATGCATTAAGGTACACATTTAACAGTTTGATACATTGATCAGAGACACCAACTTCAGATTAATACCACTTTATTGAAGGCACATACAGGGAGAGAACAGAAGGGGAAAGAAAGAAAGAAAAAAAGGGGGGGGGTTGTGCTTTGACAATGCATTAATATTTCACATTGGTTTAATTGATACCCCAACTTCAGATTAATACCACTTTATTGAAGACACATACACAAAAAAAAAGAGGGTGCGCTTGACAATGCATTAATATTTCACATTTAACATTGGTTTAATTGATACACCAACTTCAGATTAATACCAGTTTAAGTCACATGCAGGAGGGGGGGGGGGAAGGAAGAAAAAAAAAAAAAAAAAAAAAATTCACTTTGAGTCAGCCAGATGCAAGCAACTTCATCCTGCAAGGAAAGCACAAATTTAGCAACAATGCATTCACAAAAGGTTTCAAGCCAAAAAGTTCAGGTTAACCTCAGAAATATGGAACGGTTGGGGTATAATCATTAGGATTCATTTGGCAGAATCATGTCATCATAGGTTACAAGACAAACAGATCACAAACATGGGGAAAGCCATACCTGCAGACCTCCTTTCCAGACCTGCAGAGGATGGTGCCATTGAGCCATTTGAACACCTTGAGAAAGAGGGAAAGACAATTGGCAAGTGTCACAGAATAAATGCTGGGCCCAGCCCAGTGCTTGGGTTTCAGTCAAAGATGAATCCACACTGTGCATTCAGGTCAGACATTTGTAAAGCATCACAAAACCCCAAAATACAAGAAAACCAAATAAAAGGTGAACA
Organism: Danio albolineatus; assembly: GCA_903798035.1. NCBI lineage: Eukaryota > Metazoa > Chordata > Actinopteri > Cypriniformes > Danionidae > Danio > Danio albolineatus. Next base: position 1,944,747 of record CAIGQQ010035257.1, on the reverse strand, counting down.
AACCTCCAGGTCACCCATTTTGCACCATGGAGCGCTGGCCACTGTACCTGTCAACAAGACACCTGTTAGAACAAAAACATTTTCACAATGAGGCTTAGGATTTAGACATGACCAGATCAGACAGAGCTAATATCCATCCTCCATGGCTAAAGTCAGTGGATAGGATTCATCACACTAGTCAAAGCTCTGAAGGGACATTCAGCGTCAAAGAGTTAAAATACTCACAAGGATGGTAGTCCAGATACTGGATAAACCCTAAAACAAATAAACGCTCATTAAAATAAGACCCAGCTTGAGGTGGTTAATTAACTTTCAGGTAGTCTTAAATCAGAAGTTGACATCCATGTCCTCAATGAGATCAGAGACCTGATTCACACTCATCAGCTTGAGACCACTTTAGCATCAGAAACCAGACATTTAAAGTTCACTCACCATGAAAATTACTTCCATGACAGTTCATTCATCCCCCATTGAAAGTCAGAATCTGCAAATCACAACTAAACATTAGAGCAAATAAAACTCTAACAGACTAGTTTTTGTGCATGGTGATGCATCAGCTAGGAGCGAAAGACATTGCTCATTGTTCTACATGGAGTTTCTGCTGAACTATGCAGTCATCATTAGCATCACATTGTAGGAAGGAGACTTGACAGACTGAGACTCACCTGGCACGACTGGCCACATGCAGCCATCTTGCTGCAAAGAAAAACAAAGTGAGAGCAGGCAATAACTAGAGCAGTATTTAAACAGAACTGTGGTGATGCATCAGCTAGGAGCGAAAGACATTGCTCTGTGTTCTACATGGAGTTTCTGCTGAACTATGCAGTCATCATTTGCATCACAATTAGGGATGGAGCAATAGAAATTAAGGGTAAATATAAATCTTCAAATGTTTGCATTAAGTATAAAGCTGCCCTATTGAGCAGATTTCACATTTTATACAAAACTTAACTTCAGCGTTCCAGATAAAAAGGGGAAACATACCACAAATCAACCACTAGCATCTTCATACAGGTTCAACCTTCTTGGCACAACCTAAAGCAAAAACATACAAATTTAGTACAAAACCAAAAAAAAAAAAAGAAAATCAGCATTTTAAAAAAAATGCAACTGTATCAGCATATTAAAAAAGGTCTTTCAGTCTTATTCAGAGAGATTCCCAATGTTTTAAAAACAGTCATCATGAACAGTTTGGCTTTAATGTTAATCTGCACAGAGTGATTACAGATACTCAATAGCACCATAAAAACCAACCTTAAAATCAACTAATGCCATCTCCATACATCTTGAACCACCTTCTTGGGCAACCTATGGCAGGGAAGAACAATTAGTAAAAGAACAAAAACCTAACAAATAAATCTTAAGCAGGTACTGTTTCAGTATATAGATGTCTCTTTCAGTCTAATTCAGAGAGATTCCCATTGTTTTATTAAACAATCATCATAAACAGCAGGCAAAAAGTCATTCTGGAGACAGAGCTTTGACTTACCTTTAAGTTGAACTGCACAACACATGACCCTGCCAATAAAAACAACGACTTATAAATATTATGAAGTAGATAACTTTTAAGGTAATTGGTTCACAGTGCTTCAGACAAGGTATTTTGGTGGTTGCAATTTCATCAGCATGAAATCAAGAGTAGCAAATAGGGTCATCATATGCACTATAAAAGACCACGAAAGCACTCAAATTAAGATACCTTTGAGTCGATTTCAGTCAAACACCAAATTCCTGAAGCAGGGGGAAAAAGGGGGTATTATAACAGTGCAAAAATTTAGTAAAACTAATAAACGTCTTTGAGATGGTCCACCACCCCCCAAAAAAAAAAAAAAAAGAAAAGGAAAAAAAAAAAAAAAAAAAAAAAAAAAA
>CAIGQQ010035257.1:1914041-1939219 GCA_903798035.1 Danio albolineatus | reverse complement strand
TATATATATATATATATATATATATATATAGCTGTAGCTAGCAGTATGTGAACCAAGTTCTCCTTTTGTTTACTTTGTGGTTCCACCATTAAGGCTTTTCGAACATTAAGATACAGCCTTCAATCCTCAGTCCACTGCTTCCCTGAGATACAGAACGCTGTAGTTTTCAGTTTTGTTCGATAAAAACACCTCAACCCCTGGGGAAAGAGATGTCCGCGGGGATCGCTTGTTGGATTTGTGATGCTAAGGGGCTTCAGGTCTTGTCTTCACTGTGTTTTGTGGTGTTTTTTTATTTCTTCCTCAAGAGGTGGTGTGAAGAGGTGGAGGTGTTGAATATAGCGAGCAGAGAGAGTTTATTTTTCATTTGTTTTGTATAGATTGATAAGTACGTATTTTCTTGTCGCCATTCGTTCAAACTTCAAAAATGCAAAGCTATAAGTGTTCATTCCTCAGTCATTCCAAGGCTGAATAAGAAAAGTGTTTTGCGAGAGACAGAGCGAGAGCGAGAGAGAGTTCTGTTTGTAGACTCTGCTTTGGGAGAGGGCCTCAGTGTCGCTTCAGGAGAGGCTTGTCGTAAACCCAGCATTCGCCATCCTCATGGAAGAGCTGCATGGAAACAGATAAATCACAACAATGAGCACTGATCAGTTCAATGTAGAAATCTGAGTCAAGATGGTGCAATCAAAGATGCTTAAATTATATTAGTGGACTTGAGAAATCATTTTAGCTCACATTTCTATGCCAAGATCCTATTAGCTATTTTTCCATCTAGCTATTTTTGAAGTATTGTATAAAAAACGCTTAATGGAAACTCAAAAGATTTTCAAAATGTGCATAAAAAATGTATGCGTACAACTGAGAAGAATAAACTTTAAAGTCTATAAAAAACTATGATATGTGCATAAACTACGGTAGACACATATGGAACAAACTCCAGTATCTGCATAAAATGCAGTGATTTTATTTGAACAGATCCTGTGATAATAAAAATATGCCTGATGGGACAGTATTAATGGACAAGTTAGTGGAAAGACATTAGACAACATCTGAAATGTTGTTTTGGTCCTTCTAAAATCCCTCATCATCATTGTGCTTCAATATTGTGATGTCCCAGAACTGTGTTGAGCGGCTGTGCTCCCAAAGGGCGTCTTATGCCTCCAAAAGCAGTGTGTTCATTGCATTTCGTCTTCATCTTTTGAGATGCAAGTATGTTAGTATATATAAAAAAGGTCAGCAGTGGTTTCTCCTACCACAGCAAAATTTGAAAAACATTTGGCACGAGTTTACCTGGAAGCGACGGTTTTGTTCTCTTTGGCTCATTGGAATAAAAAAATGCTGCTTTATTCTCAAATGTTTTATGTGATATTCCAGTTTTGCGCATACATTTAATTTACATCTTTGGATGGAAACATGGCTAATGAGTGTGCTCCTTTCTAAACATGAATGTAACTACTGTAACACAGCTACATCCACTTATTATACATGTCCACTGTCTACCTGACAAATTACTTTGACTGTGCTATATTACGAAGGTTCTATTATCAATTCAAAGCACATTTAATAATATATTTATAAAATATTTAAACACTTCATGATGTACTGTATATAATAATTACATTCAAAACAATTGATATAAAGTACATTTAATATCAATAATTTTGAATGCAAAAGTAATAAAATAAATGGGTAAAAATATTATAGATTAAATATAAATAAATATTTTTTTTCATTTGAATTATATATGTTATTTATATAAATTAACTTTAATTCATTTTTAATATGAATAATGACTGTACAATAATGAAAGTTTCATTAGTTCATGCATTATTTACTAACATTAAACAGTATAAACAGTTAACATTATTAACAGTACATTTATTACAGTATTTATTCATCTTCATTAACATTAATGAAAATAAAGACATTTATTTTACTTCTGGTTCTAGTTCACTGACAGTTTGGATTTTAATAATGGAAATGCGGAACTATAATTAATTGCTGTACAAGAATTATTAATTATTAGTTTATGTTAGTAAACACATTACCCAACACACATTTCTTGCAATTCTTCAATCATTTTATAACAAAGAATTTTACCGTTTTTATGACCATATAACGCAACAAACGTACAATTTGAAAGATTTAAAATTGCATTATACTAACGCCAATATCCTTAAAACTATAGTTCCTTTATTAAACATTTTGCCTAATTCCTTTAGTTTTCAGCAACCAATATAAAACCACATTCACGTATTGGTGGACGTGTTAAAAAGATGAACTACAATTAAAGAAAATGACTTTGAGGAACTGTCAGATGCTGCTGGGCTTAATGAACATCTATCCATATTTATGATGCTTAATGCTTAACTTACACGGACATGCTGCTTACAAGCAACAGGAGAGAATTAAGCAGTCATATTTCAATGTAACGACCACAAACAGACTCACTCTAGTCTCCCACTGCATCTCCTTCTCCTTCCTATCTCTGGCCTCTGCCCTCTGTTTCTCCTCCAGCCTGTGTTTGGCCTCCGTCGCTGCGTCGATGTCCTTCAGTTTCAGGTTCACCGTCACGTCCTTCCACAAACTGACAGGCAGACAGAGAAATAACAGGAGTGTGCATCGGATCATCTCGCAGACCAACCCAAGCAGAAAACAAAACACATTACTTCAGCAGTTCCCCAGAGGAGACGCCAGAAAAATAACAAAGCCTTTTCAAGATCAGCAAACCAAACAGAGCTGCCAATAAAACACTGTAAAGTCGGAAAGTCCACTCTTGAAAATGCTTGTGTTTTGATTACTCATTTAAAGCAAGATAGGCAAGCAATTAATTTCCTTAAATGAGAATTTTTTTATTTGTGCTCGCCCTAGCCTGATACAATTTAAAGTATTTCAGAAAATCCATTTCTCAAAAACTAGGCTATCTGAAATGTTTCCAGATATTGATGACAGATGTGACAGATGTCATGCACCTCAGTGTAATTTAAGTCATATGTTCTTTATGTGCCTTATGTTACATAATTACTGGATTAATTATTTTACAAATATGTCTAAGGTGTTGCAGGTAAATATATACCCATCCCCTGATAGAGCCATTTTGGGGGTTCCAAAGATTTGGTCCCAGTTTAATTCTAAATAACTTGATATTTTGGCCTTTACTTCATTATTAGCTCGGTACTGTATTCTACTTCACTGGAAATCAAATAAGCCTCTCAATGGCTTATAGAGACCATGTATTTTCTGAAGTTGGAAAAGGTTAGACGCTTTGGGAAACCTAATTTCTTTAAAAAGTGGCAATGTTATTAACTTCCTTTAACTCTCTTAACGTCTTTTCTTCCATTTAATAGATGCAACCTCCTTACTTTTTAATTTATTTATTTCATAGTTATTTAATTTTTGCTTGTTTTTAACTATTATTATCTTCATTCATTCGTTCATTTTCTTGTCGGCTTAGTCCCTTTATTAATCCGGGGTCGCCACTGCGGATTCAACCGCCAACTTATCCAGCATATTTTTACGCAGCGGATGCCCTTCCAGCCGCAACCCATCCCTGGGAAACATCCATACACACATTCACACTCATACACTATGGACAATTTAGCTCACCCAATTCACCTATACCGCATGTCTTTGGACTGTGGGGGAAACCGGAGCACCCGGAGGAAACCCACGCAACCACGGGGAGAACATGCAAACTCCACACAGAAATGCCAACTGACCCAGCCGGGGCTCGAACCAGCGACCTTCTTGCTGTGAGGCGAACGTGCTAACCACTGCCACCGTGGCGCCACTATTATTATCTTATACTGTTTAATTGTAAATATATAATTTCAACATTTAAAATGTATCTGAACATTTGATTGTGGTTGTATAATGATTGCATTCAGTTGGTTGTAATTTTATGTGCACTTTTATTACTCTTGCTTCCATTTTTCTTTTCTTATTACTTTTTTTGTTTAACTTTAACGTTTGTTAACGTTTGTTTCTTTTTAGAAAAGAAAAAATAATTAATATAACGAGTTATAACAATTTGTGCTGTAATTGTTTGATTTTTCGCAATAAAAAAATTGTACATAAATTAGAAAAATGTTTTGTGGCGTTGTTTAAAAAGGACTTATTATGAAAAATTCACATGTATAAGGGGTTTAAACACAGTGGCAAGAGTCTGTGAATATAACCAGCTTCTAGCAATATATTTATTTTATTTTTTATAATCAGACTTGATTGAAACACTTTGACTTATTTTACATCTTGTAAAAGCTGCATGATAGGTCCCCTTTAGATCAAACTTTTTTGTGGCAGTGTGATTTTGTCTATTAATAGAGTCAAAGACAGCGGATGAAAAGTCAACATAAGACATACATAATACAATTTGATAGTAAAAATCTGAAATCTGTTTTCCTCAGATAAAATATTTTGACAACTTTAGATGTGGTAACTAGTCCCACACGCAGAAGCAGTTTGACAATAAAAACCTGACAAATGTCTTGGAAAAACAACATCTGAATATTTCAACAGACCACTATCAGTTATTTCTTAATAATTATGCATAACTTTTAATTTAAAAAAACTTCAACCGGTGGTTGAAATATTGATGTAAATATGAAGATAGACCATCTGGACTTTCCAAATCACTTTAAAAACTCTTCAGGACTGAGTGTGAAAATAACACAGCTCATTTAGTAATACAAATTAGATTCAAAAACCTGGAGGATTAAAGTTCATTCCTAACTACCCAAAATTCAAATTGGTTTTTAAGGCTGGTTTCCCTCGACTAGCCACAAACTCAAGCCTAAGATTTAAAATAAATAAATAAATAAATAAATAAAATAAAGAGGGGGGGTGGGGGGAGGGGGAGCATTTCAATCCTCACTGCAGTTTAAGGAAACAGCTTTTGGAGATGTTTGACAGTTGCGGCAAATCCTTTTTCAGAGTCTCAATAAAGCAGACAACATTTACAGATGGTCAGAAAAATGCATACCTTCTGGATTCATATTCCAATTGGTCCTCCAACTTACGCACCTTCTTCTTAACAATGCCTAATTTCTTTGTGTCAATGAATACTGCATTTTCCTGAGAGGAAAACAGACGTGTTATTTCAGTTTTAATCTTAAATACACTTCTTTTTTTTCCTTTTTAAACAGTTTAAACTTACCCCTGTTGCCAATTTTGAATACATTACACCATTCCACTCTCCCTCTATGGAGCAGTATGACTTCTTATCGTTGGGAGCACTAAAAAGCACAACATTATTACAAATTCATAATTATTATGCATTTTCATTTTAAGACATCAGATTCTTAATGTATTTGCACGGAATGTTGATTTCTGTTAATGCACCATGAGTTAATATTAACCAAAATGAACTAACATTAACTTAAATAACATTAACTAACGTTAACAAATATGAATAAATACATTAATTAATGTATTACTAACAGTTTGTTCAAGTTAGTAGTAAATACATTAACTAGACCATAATTACCACAACATATTGGCCCATTATATTAAAGCGTTACCAAAATATGATATTCATTCTTTGGTAAGATTCAGTAATGATCTGTTTTTGTTATGAGTTTATGGATGAGTATCACTTTGACTTACAATATCTCAGCTGTTATCCTGTGTTTCTTTCCTCCATAGAAGGGTTTCGTGTGGAAAACTATATTGGCACTGTAGCCAGATTTGGAACAGGAAATATTGCACTCTCCACCCAACTCGACCCATGGGACGGTGAGGATTGACCTATGGAAAGGCAGTGAGATGAGTGACACAAAATCTCAAATACAGCATATAAGTGTGATAAAGCAACGCTTACCTCCCGTAGCCATTAGGAAAAGTAAGAATATAATGCTCATCATATTCAAGACAAGACACGCATCCTACGATAGACAAGAGATGGTGATTTAGCACTGCAGTAGCACTATCGTGTATTAATGACCACTTTTACTGTAAATAATGTACTTAACTACCTTGACCAATATTATGGACACCAATAGACATTCCCAGAAACTTCGATTTCGTCCAGATGTGGGCGTTGAACTGGATTTTTTTGCTGAAACATTCGGCGTAAAACGCAGATACTGCAGAAGCACATAAAAGTATATTAAAAAACGTAACTCAGGAAATACTGCAAATAAAAATATTATAGCAAATTCTAAAATTCAAATGACAAACGCTGCTCATTGAAAAAAAAAAATTTTTTTATTATATATATATGTGGGCGCCACGGTGGCGCGTGAGTAGCACGTTCGCCTCACAGCAAGAAGGTCGCTGGTTCGATCCCCGGTTGGGCCAGGTCCCGGTTGGGCCAGTTGGCATTTCTGTGTGGAGTTTGCATGTTCTCCCCGTGGTTGCGTGGGTTTCCTCCGGGTGCTCCGGTTTCCCCCACAGTCCAAAGACATGCGGTACAGGTGAATTGGGTAAGCTAAATTGTCCATAGTGTATGTGTGCGAATGAGAATGTATGGATGTGTTTCCCAGAGATGGGTTGTGGCTGGAAGGGCATCCGCTGCGTAAAACAAATGCCGGATAAGTTGGCGGTTCATTCCGCTGTGGCGACCCCGGATTAATAAAGGGACTAAGCCGAAAAGAAAATGAATGAATGAATATATATATGTTAAATATTATAATGACTAAAAAAATAAATTACTAATTAAACAAATAATTGCAAATATTATATTTTTACAGGTTATTGTAAATGGTTTAAAATACTAAATAAAATTATTATAAACTATTATGGTGTATTTATAATATTAAGACATTAGATAATAATTCAATAAATAAAATAAAATAATTATAATTATGTTTTTACCAGATATTTTAAATGAGTTAAGTACATTTAAACTAATTTAAATTAAACTTAAACTAGTCAAGATTAAGATTGTTCTCAGAGGTAAAGTCAGTTAGTTGAGCACTTACTAGGAGGGTGGTGAGAAACCTGCTCTGCCACAAACGACACACTGTTTTTGCTACTCCATGGTACTGGCCCGTCTGACACACACTCCTAATTTGACACGGTGTTAGCAAGGGAAAAAGATAATAACAGAAAAAGATAAATTGCAACACAGGGAGCGGAGACAAATAAACTCTGTTACAGAAGACAAAGCAAACATTGGCTTTGCAAATATCTAAGACGCTCACAGAGGCAGCGGGATCCTCTGTTTCTGAGGGCAGGTCCCAGTGACAGAAAAACACCTCGCCCAGAATGGGGTTGTAGGGCTTCTTGGCCACAGATCCTTTCCGACCAGCGTGAAAGGCAGACAGGTACCACTTTACCACTTGCACCATGCGGTCCCTTGGATCCTGCTGATCCGCAATGCTGCAAAACATGCCAGTAATCAATGAGAAATCAATCACAGGATTAGTGCGCATGTATTAGCATTTATGAGGGTGAAGTGCAGCACTTCATTGAAGAAACATGTACAAATAAAGAGATCAGAAGCAAGAAAAAAAGTTATTCATGATTAGAGTGGAAAAAAACAGATAAGAAGTAGATCAAAAATATGTATGAGCTCCGGCTCAAATGAAACTAGCAGTACAGGGGAAGCTATTGATAAGCTGTTTATAAAACTTCCCTTTACTAAAAGTAATCAGCTTTATAACTTCAATAACAAAAAGGGAAATAAATAAATTGTTTCTCTGGTTTCAACAAGTTTGAATACATTTCATCCTAATTTAAAATAAAACAAAAAATTTGTTTATTAGATGAGAACAGTTATTCCTATAGAGAAAATTGCAGTTAGTCAAAATAACAAATGTTTTTATTGGACTTAATCCACTAAACATTGCTTTTTTTCAAACTAAAAATTGGTATGGTGTTGTCCAGAAAGGAAAAAGAAACATTTTTACTATTAATAATTAATACAAATAAAATGCTCTAAATCACATTTTTATTTTAAATCGGGGGAAAAAAATAATAAAATAAATAAATCAACAAAATATTAATATAATTACAAAAACGTACTTTAATGTTTGTAAATGTAATTTACTAAATCACTATTGCTAAAATGATTTTTAAAATGCTGTAACTTGTATTAAAGGGGTGGTCCACTACAATATCATATTTTAAACTTTACTTGATGTGTAATGTAGCTGTGTGAACATAAATGGTAACACTTTATTTTGATGGTCCTTTTGAGTATCAGTAGACTATACGAAACTTTGCAAGTCCACGTCAAGTTACACTAACCCTAACTCTAACCCCAACCCAGCAGTCTACTTATAATCTAATGAGAATCAGTTGGCATGTAGATGCAATGTAACTTAAATTCAACAAACGGACCATCAAAATGAAGTGTGACCACATAAACAACATCTCTGAATGAATATGCTCAAGACTGAATGCAAAGGGAGACATTGGCTTTTACAGTTAGCTTAGCAAAGCCTACAGTGAATGAAGTTTGAAGATTACAAAAATCCATCCGGGCTCAGTAAGATCACAAACATTTTAGGTTACGTGTATTCATTCGTGGAGCTAAGGCGCATGACCAGAGGTGCTGTAATGTTATAGCTCTAGCAGCTTCCAGATCTATTATTACGTGCATAGATTCTAGCGTTTACAGTATGTTGTAGCAAGGACATAAACAAGGATGTAAACAATGGGAAATGCTGTTTGGCACCATTAACAATTTAGCTACAAATTCATATTTATCGGTCAAACCGATGTAAACAGCCACAATCTTCAGCAGTGCGTGAATTGTCTCTCTATGTGGACGCTTTCATTGTCTCTGTATGCGGCTGCTTTTACTTAAACGTGCTTATAATCCAAATATATATGAAAGACACTTGTCAGATTTTATTTTAGAAAGCAGGCATGAGGTTCAGCTGTGTCCTCTTGATTTTCTGTCTGATTCAGGCTCGAATTGATACGACTAACAGCTACAGTATTTACACAGCAGAGGTGCAGCGCGTGGTATTAAAGGCGTGACGCTTTTCTTGGTGACATGGAGCCGATCCACGAATCACAGCACATTATGTTAGCTGACCAATCAGAGTCTCTTGAGGGCAGGCCTTTAGGAGGAACTAGGAAACATGACAGTTGTTTTCATGTTAGCTGAGTAGTTGTATATAATCAAAGTAATATATATGAAAAAATAATCAGATTTTCTACAAATGAAGCATGAGCACACATTGCATTGCATCTTATAAACATAACCAAGCCTTAAAAATACACTCTGGACCACCCCTTTAAAAAAAGACATGACTATCTGAACAAATGAACTTGCTAAATCAAACCAGCACAGATTTGAGCAGAGCATGTTTTTTGTGGACAAACCCCCCCAAAAAAACATCAGAAATATTCAAGAGGGATACAGAAAAAAATAAAAATAAAAATGAAATACAGACATTTGCACAGTGCTATTTTAAAACAATATAAATCATGTTGGAACAGGAGTGGGGGAGTGGGAAGATGTTTCATATACTTGTTATGTACATAACGTGGCTGTTTACAAAATCTATGTTGTATGTTAAAAATGATAAGAGTTATATAAGTATAATTCTGAACTGAATTCTATCTTGCTTCTAGCAGAGCATGTTTGATTATATTGTTTGCTCACGTAGTAAATCTGGCCGCACAGTTTAATATAAATCAATGCAATATTCTGTCACACCTCACTGCTACTTGTTAGAAAAAGGCAGTCCATTAAATGAACAGCTACTTTTCAAGCTACTCAAGAATGTGTTCAGCTTAGTAGCACTGCTACATTCATCAGTAATAACAGCACTGCAGTAGTCAGACATAAGAATCAAGTCCATATGGCAGAGCAGCTGTGAGATCAAGACAAGACAAGCGTTACCTTACAAACAAATCCGGGTGTGCAAAGAAATCTGCATACATTTCCAACAACGACCTCCGCTCCAAGATAAATGTCGGCAAGACTACCTGAGGGTGAAAAAAAGAAATTTTAGGGGAAAAAAAAGGAGATAAAAAGAGAGAAGGTTGTTTGTGTTTACCTTGGTGAGATCCATGCCCAGACGCACTTGAGACAGCAGATGCATGATGACACTTTTGTGCTCTTCCACAGATTCACCCTCGCCGTCATCATCTTTCTCATCATGACTGTCAAACTGATCTGAAAAAAAAAAACACATGGCAAATATGAACACAACAAACAGTGAACACAAAGCGTGAACACATAATTAAAGAGGAACATAATCAATTTAACCAGGGATCCTAAGGGTTTCATCAAGTCAAATTTAAAACTTTATAAGACCACTGTGAATTAAATTTCAGACTTACACAAGGATAAACGCTAAGTGTTTTTTCTAATGGCCCAGTTAAACATAAAAAAATGCACGTTATTGTGAGGAAGATAATTAAACCATATTGGTAAACAGTGTTACTAAATAATCTTGTGGTAAAACTTTTATCGAGATGGAATGTTAGTGATTGGATAGGTGTTAGTCTGACTGAGTAGCTTTACATGGACATAGGAAAATTAAGACCAGTTTAAAATGATTTAAGTTCTACAGCACAATATTTCAGTGACTTTTTAAGACCATGGGGATAGCCTGTTTAATGGCAATAATAAGACATTTAATGAAGGTTTACAGTAAAAAGTACATTTAATTTTGTTTTTGGAAAGTAAAGCAAACAACAAATCATGATTTATTCAATTTAAATATTTAGTTGTTAGTTATGTACATTAGGGTTTAATTATTCTTGTTGTTCTGCTTTTTGCATTGTTTTGGTGTTTTTCTGTGTTGTGACAGCAGTATGTATTTGGGAACATGATGCTGTACTCATTCTATACATTAGCATTTACTTCATCATGAGGTTTTCTATTTAAAAGTTCAGGTGGATGTTAGTATATAATAAATGTAAAAAAGTACTTCAGTAAGCTGATATATTTGTACATAAATTCATGATTTATTTGACTGTAAAATTAAATTAAATTAAATTAGCAAAACCAATTTTTTTTACCATGAATACCATATAAAAAATACATTATATATAAATATTTCACAATAATAATACCAACATGAATGAAAATAAATCAAATAACATTGATAAGTGTAATCAGTTTTAAATAAAATGACTTTAACATTAGATTGTGTGTTACTGATATTTTTTCTTGAGGAAAAAATAGAGAAAAAAAATAAATATGACAATCCATTTAACCACGATTTACAAACACCCAATAAAATGTCATTCAGCTTAACAACAGTATAAATGACATATCGAAAGACTCTATACAATAATTATTGCTGAGCCCAGAAATACTAACTGATTGCCATTTAATAATCTTAATAATTAATAATATAATTTCTGCGCATTTCATATGACTTTTATACATTTAATTTAATAAACCAAAGCAAACCAAACCAAACCAAGCTTCTGACCCATATAATTCAGTTTTAATCAAAGAAAAAATAAGACAGTAAGAAAAGTCAACGAACACCATATTTCCTCTGGACTGTGTGTGTGTTTTATGTACCTGCATCAGTGGTGCCGTTTGACATGGAGGAGTTGATGGATTCGTTGGTGTCTGGCCGTTTCAGGGCTGTACTGTCTTCATTGTTTACAGCAGTGCTTCTGCTCGGACTGCAGAGAAACACAAAATCACTTGTCACTTTATTCCACAATAAACTAAGTGTTTTTTGTTCGCAGGCTTGTCCGTGGTCTGCTTTAATTAGGTCAGTTTCTTTTTATTTGCAGTAAATAGTGTGTGGGGGTGTTTGTTTATCACCAAGCATTATTGTTTTCACATTACTTAATGTGCTTGTGGGCAGAGCTAACATAATTTACTTGTTCAGCAGTACTGCAGTGAGGTTTAATTAGAGCTACATGAACAATCTTTTTTAATTATTATTTATTTTAGGAAACATTGTAATCAGTACAAGCATTTTTTTTATTAAAAAATGTGTTTGACAAAATACTATTATCATAAAGTCACTTCAACAAAATCTATGTTGTGGAAAACAGTGATCAGTATTAGAGAACAGCAATGCGAAATTCATTTCAATTCAATTCAAGCTATTTGAGCTTTAATTATTGTTCCAAAACAGCTTTACAAAAGATGTATTACAGTCAAAATCAGAGAGTTAAGGTGTTGCGCATAGGGTATATATACAGAATATATAGAGAATCTATATATACAAATTTATACAACAGTTTGTCTGATTCTCGAATCTGATTGACTGATAGCTGTGCGATATTCTACAATAACCAACGCTATCTCACGACCAATTCGTAACTTTTTAAAAAGTGGCTGATTAGTATGAATTCGTACGATGTAATTTGAATATTCAGTACAAATTGCTCATCAACCAATGACGGTTGTGTTTAGGGGTGGGGTTAGGTGCCACGCCTCCTTTTTTAAATCGTACATTTTCGTACGACTGAACTCGTACGAATTCGTACGAATTAGCCACTAAACTGCCAAAACGTAAAATACTTACGTTTTCTCGTGAGATCAGGGTTGACTGATAGCTGTGCGATATTCTACAATAACAGCACTCATACAGCCTCCTCACCCTTCTGCATTACTCGGCACACAGAGTGATAACAGATCAATAAACTCGTTACATTTTGACAAATATTGTAGCTGTTGGACAACATAATGTATTTTTGAGGCTTTGTTTTTAAAGCGAGAATGAAGTTTTTTCGATTGCAAGTATGCAGTTTATTCAAAAGAATAGTGTTTTAAATATTTATAATCTCAGAGATACAGCATGACGGTATCCATCAGCCTATCATACTGAGCAGAGCAAAGATAGTTTACGCTCCGCCACAAGAAGCTACAGAGAATGCACAAGTCCTTAGAGGAGAAAAACTCCTCGTAATTTCGTCTACAGCTGGTCAAATCATCTCTCTCTTTTGTATGTTGTAGTGCTGTATTTAGTAATCAGGTAGTGTTTGCTTTGCTTTGGCTTTTTTGGGGTTAATAATTATGATATCCTGATTACAACAGAAAAATATTGGGAAATCTGTAGACTGATGGCATTTCATGCCGTTCAGTCTTTTAATCTTAAAATATGAGCAAAATCACCTGTTTTGTCATCACTTTAGATATTACGCTAGAGAATTATTCAAATACTAGCTCTAAATTGACGTTGTTGTAACAGCAAAGTTTTCTGCTGTTCTGACGAAAGAATGAATAGTGAATGAATGGCGAAAGAAAGTAGTTCCCCATACAAAAGGGTTTTAGACTCTCTGTGTTTGATTTTCTTTTTTATAGACACGATAATGCCGTCAAAATGTTGCATAAAAGCAATATCACACTTGTAGCAGTGCGATATGGCTGTATATCGTCACTGATGGGTGACTAAGGCACTCAGCCTGCAGCCTCATGCCAACGAACGCCGCCCACCAGTGCTAATATACAGCCATATTACACTGCTACTCGTGTTATATTGCTCATATATAGACAGAATTTATACACAGTTAACCTGCAGTACTGTATATATAGTGGCCTGGCCTTTTCTAAAAGGTGATATCTATGTGTGTAATATATTTTTAATCATGTGTATTCGTGTATTGCTTCAATTTGTGTTGTCCTTTGTTGGAAAAAGGAAGACAGTAACTAATATTTCTTAAGGTTACAGCGGTCAATAATGAGTAGGAAGTGTGCAAATTACTTCAGTGTTTAAATGACTTCAGCACATCTGCAAACACAGGACATCACTAGTCTGTTTACTAGTCTTCTTCAGTTTCTTTCACAGTTTACTTAAAGTGGGTTTATTTGCCATTATTTTGTCATCAAAGATTCCGACAGTTCACTGGAAATGCCCAGGTTGGCTAATCATTAACCACGCAGATGGTCAGTTTTGATGTTCACTTTGTTTGTATGTTTGTGTAATTGTCCTCCTGAGTTTCTATGCAGTTTTCAGACTGTGTGTATGCGTTTAACTCACTCTATGCAGTGTTTTGGTGACGTGCTGCTCTGATAAAACTCATCTGCGTCGTAAAACTCGTCTTCGCTGCTGGAATAGGAGAAGTCAGGAACAGTGTGAGCCGGTACGATCATGTGACTGGGTGAAGTCACGCTGCTGCTGGGACCTGAAGGACCGCTCCCTAAAACCACATGAAGAAAATGATAGTAATAAATGTGTTGAGGAACTAGGATTAATCACACTCATTTAAATAACACCACAGATGACGCTCAGTGTAGGTTAAGGTTTTGTTCTTTTGTAAATGTGGCTGACATCTAGGCTCAAAATAAGTAGCATGACAGATGAGTTATACAGCTACACAAATCTACATTGCCAACAAGAAATACATATAGTTGAAGTCAAAATTATTTGCCCTCCTGCAAATTTTTTATTCTTTTTAAATATTTGCCAAACGAAGTTTAACAGAGCAGGGATTTATTTTTTTCAAATATTTCCGATATTTGTTCTTCTGGAAAAAGCCTAATTTGTTTGATTTCAGCTACAATAAAAGCCGTTTTTAATATTTTTAAAGCCATTTTCAGGTCAATATTATTAGCCCCCTTAATAAATAATTTTTTTCGATTAGCTAAGCCTTTAAATGTCACTTTAAGCTGCATACTAGTATCTTGAAAAATATCTAGTAAAATATAATGTTCTGTCATCACAAAGATAAAAGAAATCAGTTATTTGAAATGAGTTATTAAAACTATTATGTTTAGAAATTTGTTGAAAAAAAAAAAACTTCTTTCCGTTAAACAGAAATTGGGGAAAAATATACAGGGGGCAGTAATTCAGGAGGGCTGTTAATTCTGACTTCAACTGTACATTACCTGACAAAAGTCTTGTCGTTTATTCCAGTTGTAAGAGCAACAAATAATAACTTGATTTCTAGATGATCATTTGGAAAAGTGGCAGAAGGTAGATTTTTCTGATGAATCATCTGTTGAACTTTATCCTAATCATTACAATTACAGCAGAAGACTTATTGGAACCTGCATGGACCCAAGATTCTCACAGAAATCAGTTTGGTGAAGGAAAGAAATCATGGTTTGGGGTTACATTCAGTAAGGGGGCGTGCAAGAGATCTGCAGAGTGGATGACAACATCAAGACATTTGTGCTGCCCATTACATTACAAACCACAGGGGAGGGCAAATTCTTCAGCAGCATAGCACCCCTTCTCATACTTCAGCCTCCACATTAAAGATTGTGAAAGTAAAGAAGGTCAAGGTACTCCAGGATTGTCCAGCCCAGTCAACAGACATGAACATTATTGAGCAAGTCTGGGGTAAGATGAAGGAGGAGCCATTAAAAATTAATCCAAATTATTCTGATGAACCATGGGAGTCCTGCAAGAACGTTTTCTTTGCCATTCCAGATGATTTTATCAGGAATGAATTTATCATTGCAAAGATCATGGGAGTCATGCACAAAATTAATTATTTGGCCACTGCACCATGACTTTATAATCTATACTGTACATTATTGCTGTTAAGTGACAAGACTTTTGTCTAAGCAAAGTCAGACCAAACTGTCCTAATTAAATAATTAAAAATGAAGGCATAGTCATATTTTATTTTGGGAAAATAAGCGTAATCTAAGGGCCTCTGCCTTTCATTTAAGCCATTTCTGATACCAAATGATCAACTAGAAGTCAAGTCATTATTTTTCGTTCCTAAAACTTGGATTTACAGGTAGGTAGTGTACTACAAGCATGCACATTCAAATAAACTTCAAAGACTTAAAAAAACTTTAAAGAGTTCAAAAAGTTAAATATTTTCTGGTCCACCCTTACAGTCAATCATGCTTATTTAAATACTGTAAATGGCCAATGCTTACATTACTCTCATTGCATGCCTCATTTCATTTCACTTATAACACGTATAACAAATAATCCGAGGTCGCAGTTTACATTTAAACAATATGTATTTATTTAGTGCTACTTAAAAAGAACGAAAAATACATTTTAAACCTGTTAAATATGAAATGAAAAGTAAATTTTATGAACTGTAACTTACAAATGTAATAAAATAAAATCTTGAAAAACAGGAAATTCACCATTATCTCTCTTATTTTTTTGCCTTTCCACTTTTTCAGCAACAATAATTTAGTAAGCGTTCTTTCCGTTAATGTTTTTTTTACACAAGGATCTTTAAAAGAAGTCTTTGTTCACGCATTATGCGCCATAAACCAACCCGACCAGCTAGGAGGACAATTACAGCAATACAAATATTTATCTAAAGTACAACAATATATGAACATTGAACCTCTATTTAATACCGACTTCAAACATCTAAAAAAAAAAAGACTATTCCAGAGTACACAATTCACAAACATAAATCCAAATCAGATTATAGCTAGCAACAGATCATGCATATCATCGTTGTCAGCCTAACAAATTAAATGTTTGCGTGAACTGTTAAGATCAAGACTGTTCAGATGCTCCACAATGTTTAATCAAATCATCTCCGCCTACAACACCAGCACTTTCAGCAAAAATATAAGTGGAAGTCCTGATTCCCAGTCTGCACTTTGGAGCTCTTGACTGTGTTTTATGCGTAGTTTTTCTGCATTGCTGTCCTGAGTGCGAGCGATCAGTGTTTGTGCTTAGCTCAGCTCTTCCTGCACTGCTTCAGCACAAGCTGGACTCTCTGAGCTCCTGTATTCCAGCACTAATAATGACAGTCAGGGGAAAACACACAAACTGCAGAGAGAACGGCTCTGCCTGCATCCACACTGCAGCGGATTACAACAAAAACACAGCCGACACTTACATATTTTAAAACCAAATTCTGTGTCACTTTAATGTATTTATCAATGCTAAAAACTGTATGCAAACATGTCAATTGCACATTTTCAGCATTATCACCCAACTTAATTATACATTTTACTACAAATATCCTTCAATTCATTACAAATTAAGTGGTTAAACAAGACTGCATTTGCTTGGGACCCTTATATACAGAACTAAAAGATATTTAAATCTGCACACTGGTCAAAACTTTAAGAGCCCCATGTCTGCTCACCGATAATAAAATAAAAACGTTAATACTGTGAAATATTGTTTATATTTAGAATAACTTGAAAATGATAAAATGTAAATTATTTATTTGATTCAAAATGAAAAAGTAGTCTTTTGTGTCAAACGATAGATCAGAAATCTGTTTAAGAAACATTTCTAATTTCTTTTATCAGTGTAGTAAACAGTTTGTAAATTTAGCAAAAAAAAAAGTAACATAGTACCATCGAAAAAAATTGTTTAAATGTTAAAATGTTACTAAATATAACACTGACTATGTTTACATTGACATCAGTAATCAAATTATTTGCCTTAATCTGAATAAGACTATAATATGATAAGGTTGTTTACATCAGGTGCTTTTTGAATGTTCCTTTCATGATTCAGTTTTACATGTTATAGCACATAGTCCGATTAACATTGTTGCGTAATCCGCAATCTGCAGTCCGATTAACATTGTTGCGTAATCCGGAAAAACCCCCCCCGCAATCCGGGTTTCCTCTGGAGTTTCATGTAATTGTTCATGTTTCATATTTAATTTGCCGACTTTAACTGCAGTTTGGCACTTTCACTTTCATTCAGGAACATTTCATGCATGCCCCCCCATGACAAACGAGATATTGTATGCGAGTATGAACTGTTGAAAAAGTGGTGTTTTTAATGAATTTGATACCGCACACTGTATAGGGAAAAAACATCTCTGCATTTCGCGATACAGGTGTCTGTGGTGCTTCACTGACTCTGTATATGCAGAGAATAGTATCAAACAGCCGGGTGTTTTATTAATAGTTTTATTAAGGTGTCTACATGCCTGTACTACACTTCAATAATGTGACTAAAATGCAGCATACACCACGTCTTAATCTGATTTCTGTTTAGTTTGATTATGAACTTAATCGGATTAAATTAATCAAAAATGTCTGTTTACATGGTAGAGTCTTAATCAGTCTTTTAGTGTATGTTTAAATTATACACAGATCAGATTAAAAGTATGCTTTATTTTTAAGTGTCCACCTAGATTTGTGTGTTTACTTTCTCTCTGTTGATTTGTACCTGTGCTGTTGGGAGTGGGGGTCTGAAGGCTGCCCATCACCGTGACAACAGGGCCCACGGGTAAAGAAGAAGGCCTCTGCTCTGCTTTACACACCTGAGCTCCATCTACGGATGAACACACACCCTTCATATACCCTTGGCACGTAAAAATAAACACAATTTGCAAGTCAAATGTAATATTAGAGTTTCCAAATGAATGGACAGACAACATATGCTAAGAAACGGACAACAGAAGCGCATAAAGCATCGTTAAGGAATAAAATGCAGAAAGAGACAAAGAGCTCACCTGTGGGTAGAGTGGTCTGTGTTGGCATGGCACTGGCACTGACTACAGCGGCGTTGAGAGGGGTAGGCTGGAATACCCCATCCACTGGGTTTATAGTGCTCTGCAGAGAACCACAGACAAGATACAAAACACAGCTCTCATAGGAAAACACGTTATAAATACAATGTCTCACAGTAGCCTTCAGTCTCAATGCCCAACCCAACCATCAGAGAAATCCTCAAGGACTAAAATTGAGTTACTAGAACTGTTTCTTAAAGGGACAGCTCATCGTGAGTTTTGCTCTATTTCAGATATCCTTACTTGGAAAATAACAGATGCATAATAATTCATGTATTTCTCATGATAAACTTAAAATAGCTATTAAAGGTTAAAGTAAACATAAAACCTTTATTTATACTTTTAAATGCCCTTTTAAAAGTCTGAGGTCAGTATGTTTTTTTTAAACAAAGTATCAATTTAATTGAGCGTGGATAAAATTCCTAAGAAGTGACAGTAAAAAAAAAAGTAAATATTGCTTTTTTTTTTAAACTTTGACTTACAATTTCTATTAAGATGATATTCAGTATTAATATAAAAATAGATTAGAGAATAAAAACTGTATTTTGGAATAATTTCTGTAGGAGCACATGACTCTGAAAATAGAAATAATGATGGTAAAAAATTAAAAATACATTTAATTTCAAAATTGCAATAATATAAGTGTTTCTTATTTTATTTTATTTTTTTTACAATATTAGTGTTTTGATTTTATTTTATGATCCAGTAAATTCTGTCATGGTGAGCAAATAATCTTAAAATACATGATTTATCAATGTGCATACTTTAAAAAAAAAGGTATATGATGGTATATATCAGGGATCACCAGTCTCGGTCCTGGAGGTTCGGTGTCCCGCAGGGTTTAGTTTCAACTTGTCTCAAAACACCTGTCTGGATGTTTCAAGTATACCTAGTGAGAGCTTGATTAGCTTGTTCAGGTGTGTTTGATTAGGGTTGGAGCTAAAATCTGCAGGACACCGAACCTCCAGGAACAAGTTTGGTGATCCCTGGTATTTATAATACATATTTTTAAAGAATGTTTTATATTATTTCAGCAAATACCTTAAATAGAATCAGAAATGACTATTCTTTGATGATGTAAAGATAAGAAAAAATAATATGAATCAATCATTTCAAAACTTCATTTAAATTCTACACTATAAATATATTCTATGATTTTATCAAAAAAATATGTAAAGTTATGGAAGTTACATGCATTACGAATGCCATTTCATCATGCTGTCTTTACCAATTTTATGGTTCATATTCTTTTCACACAGAGAGCTAAATATAGCCAATGACGCTAATAATCAAGAGAAAGATCTGAAAGGTATCAGTGAATCAGATTCACCGTTTCATAACACACTGTGTCCAAATGAGAAACCTCACAGCTGTGGCCCATGACCGTCACACACTGAATCTTCTCAATATACAAAATCACTATGGGTCAATCTCTGCCTTACGGTAACCAAACACTGAGCATCTGTCAGCGGGCGCAGACTCAGACACAAAGCTATTAAGCTCCAAGTCCATGACGACAAGAGTAACACATAATCCTGCGTATTAAACACTAAATAGGCAAGGCTGAGAGATAAATAATCTCTACCCAACATGCATGCACAGTGAAACATTGACATCACAGGACAAAGCGGTGAGGTAACTCTACCTGAAAACACACAAGGGATATGAAAACACATGCAGGGGAGAAAGTGGAATGAGATTTGGAGGGGCTTGTCTGCACAGAAATTAAGGGATTTAAAAAACACAATTATTTATGGCTTGTCTGAATTATCCATGTACCACAACAGAGGCTTCCGCTCTTAATGAAAAGCCAATTGGACCAATTAAAGCTCTGTAGTAAATACTTAAACACCAGAACGAGATTAAATCGAGAGCCAGAGACACTCGGTATTCTTCGTCTGCTACTTTAACTCACGAGGTTCCACAGGGCTCTATTCTGGTGCCATTACCATTTCCCTTTTACACGATTATAATGGGCCGATATTTATATTGCATACCCCAATGGTATCTTTCCTTTCGAAGGAGGGAATAATGCAGCTGAAAATTCTCTTTTGGATTGCCTTGAGGATGTGAAATGTTCCATAAACTTTAAAAAAAACAGTTTTAATTAATTCACTGCAAAAAGATAAAGAACTCAGCAAAAAAAAGGCTATGGCATCCTGCTTCACTTGTGTCACTAACCTAGGTTCTCTCTACAACCTCATATTCGATCATCAAATAAATACAGTAGTAACGAGAAGTATATTTATATTTTTAAGTAAGAAAATTTAAGTATTATTTAATCAAGAAACGATCTTTAAAACCAAGTTCTAAAAGCTTTTAAATTTTCATGCCCTGATTACTGTAATACTTCATATGCAGTCATCTCTGTCAGTGCTTCAAAATATTGCAGCCAGATGATTAACAAACACTAAAAGAAAGACAATACAGCTACTAATTTGGATTTCCTTTCCTTTTCCCTGCTACTATTTAATCACGTCTTAAACGTAGAGGTGATGGTGCATTTTCAGATGTTTAATCAAATCTTGTATGCACAAGTGTATGTAGATATGCACTTATATTTTCTTATTATTGTTATGTCTCTGACAGATTTTCAATCAAACTCAACCAAAACGGCAAGGGGGGTTACATGCATTTGGTTACGTCACTCCAGCACTAGCCCTGGCAGTTATTGACCTGATGAGAGCCTCTGGGTAGGTCGTAATAGAGCCGAATCCATTTGTCCTACATGGTTCAATAACATGTATGGGGACGGAAAATCAATGATTATACTGTGTGCAAGTATATTGTCTTTTGTTTGTAGGTTTGGAAACGTCACACAGTCAGTAAGATTGAGGTTTAAATTTAGGATCATAGAAAAGGACAGTGCCCTGAATCACCCGACAGAAAGAGTGAGAAAGAATGAAAGCTGAGAGAAAAAGAGAAACAGAGAGAGAGAGAGAGAGAGAGAGATGTAGACGTGGTTGGCAGAACCCTCCGATCAAGGTCATGCAGATCTTGGTTTTGTGAAAATATGATTTTAGTGGAAGAGAAAAAAAGTGTCACTGTTTGATTTAGACTAATTGCTGAGGAATGTTAAAACTTACTATCAGTCCGTTTGCGTGTTGCTGTTCGTTACTTTGATCCTTCAAATTTTAAAAAGAAAACACAAATTGAGAAATAAGGCAACCCTAAAGCTGGGAGAAAGCCACAAATGATAGTCTCCGCAAGTCAGTAACAATGGTCACTTTTAATTAACCTCCTGAACCTCTAGGGCTATGTTCACACAGTAGGGTTTGCGATTGTCAACTATATTTACTAACACATGCCTTCATAGTACAACTTACAAAAGTGAGTCAATTACTGAATGAATAACTAAAGGCAGATCCTCAACAAAACAAAAAAAAAAAAAAAAAAGAAAGAAAGATGGCACCATCTGACAAAATCGAGACCATCTGATTCCAATCGAGGTGCGAGTTCCTCTGTCAAATGTGCTGGTTAATGTGAAAACATCATATTTAGCACAGTAAAAAAACAACTAGCATTCATCTTTTCCTGCTGTGTGAACGTGACCTTAGTGTAGGAAAATCACCTCTCCAAACCATTAATATGGAACCTGCTGGAATGTTCATAAACATTAACTGGGTTATGGAAAATTACAGGCTGGGTTGAACAAGACACAATATGAACACAGTGGGCAGACAAAACACAGGGGCATACACATTATGAGTCTAAATTACAAGTGTTTTACCTTGGCAATCTGTAGTAGTACGATGCAGTGTTTGATGGACTCTACCATATTCTAAAAAAACAAAAGCAAAACAAGAAATAAAAAATGCATTCCATTACAAAAACCAGATCCAAAATGCATTAAGAGGGTGAAGGTGCAGATGCTCTTACACAAGTTGTATCCTTCAGGTTCTCGATTTTCTGTCAACAGGATAAACAAAAAGAAGAAAATTGACAGTTTCAGTTAGAATTGTGAAATTCCATTGACTTGCAAACAAAGATGCACCTTTACCAACCCATAAAAAAAAAGCAGAAATGAAAGCCTGACAGTCTCATGAGTTTAATCCCCATAAATAGGCTTAAAATGTGACTCTCAGTAAACGCCTTGCTTCAAATTTAGTATCTAACACATCCTGGATGCTGCTTCTGAACCGTTCATAATATAAATATACAAAACTACAATAGTTGAAGATAAAATGATTAGCTCTCCTGTGAGTTTTTCTTTATTATGTTTAAAAGAGCAAGGAATTTTTCATAGTATTTCCTATAATATTTTTTCTTCAGGAGAAAGTCTTATTTGCTTTATTTTGGCTAGAATGAAAGCAGTTTTCAATTTTAAACTTTAAATTAAGGTCAACATTATTAGCCCCCTTAAGGAATATATTTTTTTTTAATTGTCTAAAGGAACAAACATCCTTAAACAATGATTTGCATAAGTACCCTAGCTCGCCTAATCTACCCAATTAAGGCTTTAAATTGCACTTTAAGCTGAATACTAGAATACTAAGCTGAATCTTGAAAAATATCTCGTCAAATATTAAGTAAGTCATCACAGCAAAGATAAAAGAAATCAGTTATTAGAAATTAGTTATTAAAACTATTTAAAAATGTCAATCTTTCTGTTAAACAGATATTGGTTAAAAATATACAGTAGGGCTGCACGATATTGGAAAAATCTGACATTGCGATGTTTGTTTTGCTGCGACACATATTACGATATGAATATTTCACTAGATGGCTTGAATAGCTCTATTTGTGAAAAATCTTTCATTTAGATTGGTTGGATTGATTTTGTGATTGTGTGATCATGTATAAAATGAATTGCAAGAATATTTTAAAAAGGGCAAAGAAAAAATAAACAGTTTATGGTTTTCCGTGGAGTCAAACAGTATTCAGATACAGAAAGGTAGTAATGTAAAAAAACACTGTATTTTCCTTATTGTGTTAACAAATCAGTAATTTTTTCTTCATTAAAGTTACCAATGTTTTACGTTATTGTGCTTGAATGCTTTACACATTCTTTAAATGCCTTTGAAAACACATGCAAATGATAAACTTTCACTCTGTTTTGGCTATACATTGCAATGACTCCACAAATCTTATGTATACTCAATTGTTGATGGACTATAATCCCAACTTAACATTGCAAATCTGCCGAGGTGACTATTGAGGACACACACATTGCGATATTGATGCCAAAACGATATATTGTGCAGCCCTAATATACAGGGGGCTAATAATTTAGGTATAATATTTCTGACTTCAACTGTATTTCAGATTTACAATTTATAAAAAAAACTGTAGGCAATAGGCAAACTGTATTTACACATATTATTTAGGGCCTGATTGGAAATGACTGCAGACGACATAATCTATATACAATTATTTCTAAAATTTGTAAATTGCTCCATTAAGGGTCCAACATTGCGCCCATTGTCCACCGAGCCATAAGTTACAGCAGTGTTTCTCAAACACATTACTGGGGGACCACTAGCTCTGCATATTTTTGATATGTCCTTAACTAAACACAACTGTTTCAGATCATCAGCTCATTAGAAGAGACTTAAAGACCTGTAATGGGTGTGTCAGAGAAAGGAGACATCCAAAATATGCAGTGTTGGTGGTCCTTTAGGAACGTGGTTGAGAAACACTGAGTTACAGGAATACAGAAATGCTAAGGCGTTAAGGTCTTTAAAGTCAAACTAACAGCTCAACTTACCAGTTTGGCACAGCATCTACTGGTTTGAAAATGACTAGGGTTTAGCTAAAACAAAACATCACAATGATGCTCTACATCAGGGTTTAATCATGATTCTGGAGGACCACCAGCTCTGCATATTTTCCGCATCTTCTTAACCAAACACACCTGATTCAGATCATCAGCTCATTAGCAGAGACTGAAAGACTTGTAATGGTTGTGACAGACCAAGGTCAAAGGACACATCCAAAACATGCAGTATTGGTGGTCTTCCAGGTTGAGAAACGCTGCTCTACATGTTTGATGAGGTATGATTTGATGATTACTGTCGACATCCTACAGTATCATCATCCTCAGACATCCTTGATACTAGATGTTTCAGTATGTCTCATTTCTTATAATACAGATTAATGATCTCTGCTATACATTGTCTGGCAGGAAGGTTGACACAAAAATGAACCTCTGATAACAGAAAAACGATCATGTCTTACTCTGCGCGACTCATCTTCCTTGCAGTCCTTTATCTTTTCGTCGAAGAGCTACAAGGTGCCACAAAAACAGTAATTAGACAAAAATACACACGATGATGCATAAATTCCTAAAGATGCAGGGCCTTTTTGAGTCACAAGATTTTAAGATTGAGTCACTTACTTTTAATTGGTCAATCAAAATCTGCAAATACGCATCTGCTTCGGCTAGCTTCTTGTCGAAGTCCTGAACGCTGGGAACAAACCCTGTTTCTGCCTCCTGCAAGTGAAACCGAGAGGGATCAGTTTCAGACCTTCTCCAGCATATAAAAGCTTCCATGGTGTCTTAAGCTCGGTCACGTTCTGCTTTCGAGAGGAACTGAGCCGAACTTGCAGTCTGCCTGTTCACATTTCTCTCTAACAGCTTTAACAGAATTACACAATTACAGCCATAAACAGCGATCAGACCCGCGGACTGATGCTGAACTGAACTGCAAAAGAAATGGTTCAGGCTGAGATTTGTCTTGTTAGTTACTGATGCTAAAGATGTTGAAAACAAACCATCTGCAGAGGTTGTACAGCACACATCAAACACTACATCAAGAAGGTTAAATGTTTCTAGGACATGAGGTGAGCTGATTGTAATCTTCTTAAAAAAATATATATAATAATAATAATAAAAAAAACGCGCACACACACACACACACACACACACACACACACACACACACACACAC
>CAIGQQ010035257.1:1900382-1914031 GCA_903798035.1 Danio albolineatus | reverse complement strand
ACACACACACACACACACACACACACACACACACACACACACACACATTTCTGACTCAATCAGAAATAAAAAATACTAATAAAATAAGCCACAACTATATCAACCTGCAGCCAAAGTACGGTCACTAAAGCTAAGCAGGGCTGAGCCTGGTCAGCACCTGGATGGGAGACCACATGGGAAAACTAGGTTGCTGATGGAAGTGGTGTTAGTGAGGCCAGCAGGGGGCACTAAACCTGCAGTCTGTTCTGTTAGAGTCCTAATGCCACAGCATAGTAAAGGGGACACTTTACTGTCAGTGAGTGCCGTCTTTCAGATGAGACATTAATCCGAGGTCCTGACTCTCTGTGGTCATTAAAAATCCCATGGCACTTCTCGCAAAGAGCTGGGGATGTAAGCCCAGGTTGCTGGCAAATTCCCTCCATCGGCCCTGACCGATAATGGCCTCCCAATCATCCCCATCCACTGAATCGGCTCTGTCACTGTCTCTCCACTTCCCCTACAGCTGGTGTGCATTGAGTGCACTGACTGCATCGCATCATAAATGTGGATGCTGCACACTAGTGGTGGTGTGGAAACACCCCTTTCATGATTGTGAAGTGCTTTGGATGTATGGCCATACACAATAAATGTGCTATATAAATACACATTACACATTCCTTACATAAACTTTTACCACTTTTTCCACCACGTTTTACTCAATCACAGCCTTCTTAAACTCATAATGTAGAAAGACTGCTGATAGATATCTTGTAAATAAAACAATTTGACATTTTTTTAATGTAATTGATACAAGCAATTAAAAATAAAATAATAAAAATAATTTCAATTAATGTTTGCTCACTTTATTTCCCTTACATAAACTGTTAACCACTTTTTACACCACGTATTACTTAAATCGCACCCTTCCTGAACTCATAAGACACACAAATTCTAAGAACTGCACAAGTGATATCACACCAAACAAGCTTCCGTCAACAAGTTTGAATATTATTATTGTAACAAGGACGAAGTCTCACCATCAGTCAAACCACAATTTTTTAATCGTTTTTTAATCATAATTTATCTTTGGGTTTTTCCGACCGCTGCAAAAGACCCCGTGGTGCAGATTGGTAGAACTGAACTGCATTGGAAAATGAAGAAAAGCCATGGGCGGCGTGCTGTCCGTCAAAACGGTAAACATTATAAAAATAGGTCAAAGTCTGCATGCAGAAGCGGAGCAAATCCGCTCAAGGATCAAAGGTTAAGTGGAATATCAGTATGAAACCATGTGATTCGCTGAGTTGACTGCAAGCACATGTATGTGGAAACACTATAAAAGCTTTTAATGAG
The DNA here is from genome assembly GCA_903798035.1 of Danio albolineatus. Taxonomy (NCBI): domain Eukaryota; kingdom Metazoa; phylum Chordata; class Actinopteri; order Cypriniformes; family Danionidae; genus Danio; species Danio albolineatus. Next base: position 1,912,702 of record CAIGQQ010035257.1, on the reverse strand, counting down.
AGTTTTGCAGCTTTTAAAATGAACTAAAGATCAAGTTCCACACTGGAAGTAGGCATGACCAGATTATACTACCTAACAGGTCATTTCTAGATTTAAGAACAATGGATGTGCTTTTAGAAAAGCACTAAGCCCTGGAAAACGAACACCCTGAGTAATAAAGCTGGAAAGAAAGACTGAAACATGTCTCATTAACGGTAAGAATTTGCAAATATATGTTACATTCTCAGTAAGGGGCACTAAAGCAGGAGAATGCATCAACTACAGTCATGCCAAAACAACAGTCTGTTGAATAAAATATATTGCTTATCTTCAATAATTGGATACATGTAAGAATTTGCATGTGTTAATTGCTTTTTTTACTGCCAATGTGAGAACAGCTTTCATTTAAAATAATAAAAAACAAGACCTTGCCAGATCTTGGTTGTTTTTATCATAACAGCATCATTTTAATTATCTCATTTGTTGATCAAATGCTTTCCTAAACGAAACACAACTGTGTGAAAGCAGCAGTTATTTTGTTATTAATAGAAAAAAGCATGCAGCTCATCTTTATATATTTATCCAAAAGTCAGTTTCCAACATTTTTAATTTTTTTTCTTTTAAGTAAAGAATGAATTACTGAGAAATAAATGGGTATTTTGGGGGGACTGAATCATGTTCATTAGGTTTACACCATGACATGTTTATATATGAATATATAACCTTGTATTATGTGTATAATTTTATGTGAAATATATGCATGGATAACAAACAAACTTACACTAAATGAACAATCAACACCATAGAATTAACATTAAAACTTCTTAGTTACCAGTTACAATAGAATGCATTGCATATTAATTCTAGCATCTATTTATTTGCAAACTACTTATTTGTTTCATGTTATGTGAAAATAACAAAATCGCATTGTAATTATTTCTATCTTAAAAAAAAAGAAGTTCTTAAATTTACACAAACATCCACATGAAAAGATTACAGTGAAGAAACTCACATAAAATGCATAGCAGTTCAAAATCAGTACAATACAAGACATGTTCTAATTTTAGTTAATTTAACTACTAACATAAAAACAAAAATAAATGCTTATGAAGCAATTATTAATTGTAGTCAAACATTAAAATCCAAGGCAGCACTTATTAACATTGGTTAATGCATTTTGAGTTAACATGAACTATAATGGCTAACAGTATTTTCATTTACTAATGTTAACAAAGATTAATATATACTGTAATAAACGTATTGTTTGTTTATTCATGTTAGTAAATCCACATGAACTAAAATTAAGGTAAAACGTTTTTATTTTGGGTCTACATAGCAAATAAACAATATTCATAAATAAATATAAATGCGTTTAGATAACTTGAAGGCTATTTTCTAAATGTGTAAATGAGAAATTCACACAAACTAAAAAAAAACTCACAGGCTGACCTGCATTTCCAACAACTCTATAAAGCACATTTTTAATTCCAATTCTAATTATTTCAGGCACAGACAGATTTATTTACATACTTTATAGTTTTATACTTTTAACGAGTTTTTGTACTATAAAAACAGTTTTATTAAATGCATATTCCCTGGAACCTGAACTGCAGTTCCCTACAAGTTAAGTGTGGGAACATATGTTTAGTCACATCCTAGAGGCACCATAAACATCTCACCTCCCAGCATGCCTGAAATCTGCTGTTTTGGCATGAACATATTACACAAATACCTCATAACTGCCATTTGGGGCACTTAAGAGCTTGTTGCATAATTATTTTAGCCTGTGCCTGGCATAGAAAAACAGCTAAGAGCTACGTGTTAGCTGACACACACCTGAACAGACAGACGGGAAGCTCATCCCATTGACTCACTCCTTCAGTCTGACTCACAGCAGTAAATCTCAACATCTAACATACTGGCAGAGACAAGCATTTCAGAATGAAGCAACTCGAGGTGTGTTGGCTATTATTGTGCATTATGGGTGCCAAACAACAAGTCTGACCTAAAGTCATGTGGTCTGTTATGCCAACACAGACTCTACACGTATGATATGACTGAGATTATAAATCACAAGTCAGTAAAAAAGTAACTACGTATTCAAGTGCGACCTCTATTTGCACAAACAAATGTTTCTCTTCCTTTCATAAACACACACACACACACACTCACCACCTACCTGTGTGCACTCATACACAAAGTGACCTGTTTAACGCATCAGTGAGCTCCAACAAAACAAAAATACTCACTCTGTGCTTGCCTCTGCGGGACATGCCTCCACAAATCTGACCCAAAGTCCCAGAAACACTTTCAGTATCAATACACACAGCCTTTTCCTGTAAGTTCCCCCTCTAAAGGAGGGGCGAATAAGGTGAACAAGCACCTATTGGCTTGTGTATGAACCACTGACCAGGAAGACTAGACTTCCTCTTAAGAACAAAAAAAGCAGAAGAAAAAGTGGCATAAGCTATGCAGGCTGTAGAAAACATAATGTTGTGCTGTGATTGGATCTGACATCTGCTGCGCTAGAGGGACAGGCTGAATAAGCAATGCTGTGATTGGCTGGTGGAAATCATGTGACCGGATAGCTGCACACAAACTGCGTGTAGGTGCACGCAGCTGCCAGTCAGCAGGTTTAACAGAAAAACGCAAAGCTAAGGGAGAGAGAAAATGGAGAAATCTTTGAGAGGAAGAGATAAATCTTTCAAAAACTAAAACACATTAGGCTTTCCTAACGGGAGGTAAAGGGGGGAAATAACATTTCAGCAGACTATGCTGTCAAAATTTATAAAAAAATTAAAAAAAGATAAGTCTAAAAGTTTAAGTCACAATGAAAAGGTTTGACAGACAGTTTTCTATTCTTGATTAATGTTTTTTCAGAAAACTGAAAGAGGATGTACTCATGTACACTTAATGTTTGAAAATAATAAAATAAAATATAAAATACCCACAAAGGACATCAATTGAATTACAGCAACAAACAGTCATAAAATTAGTTTTAATAATTTTTTTTAACTTCATTATTTAAAAACTTTATTATTATTATTATTATTATTATTGAACTTTGCACTTTCTTCCCTTTTTTGCATGGGTTTCCTCCGGGTGCTCAGGTTTCCCCCACAGTCCAAAGACATGCGCTATAGTTGAATTGGGTAAGCTAAATTGGCCGTAGTGTATAAGTGCGTGTGTGAATGTGAGAGTTTATGTGTGTTTCCCAGTACTGAGTTGTGGCTGGAAGGATATGCACTGCATAAAACATATGCCGGAATAGTTGGCCGTTTCTTCCATTGTGGCAACCTCTGATAAACCAGAGACTAAGCTGAAGGAAAATGAATGAAAATTCTTTATTATTTAGTATTATCAAAAAATACATTAATAAAAACAACTTTTTACTGTTTAATCTAAATTCCACCTTTAAAGGTGTAGTGTGAAAGTTTAACACCCAGTGGTTAAACTAGGTATTGCAATCCTGGATCAAAACAAATGCAAGCGCAGGTTGCCAGATTGTGGACCAACTGAAGTGTCAATAACGATCAAGCCTAAACGCTGATTTAAGGCTACTTTAAATGTGTTTCTAAACTAAAAACGTGTTCGAACTAAAAGCAAAGCCATGTAAGAGAAGGAATATTTTGACATATTAAAAGGAGGTTTGTCCTAAACAACACCTGAAATTAATATATTAGAAACGGCTTCTATTTCTCACTGTGAACAACAGGAAAAACTGACAATGATCACTTCACCTTGAGTATTAAATGCTAATAATGGGAGTTTGAATGCTACTTTACATGACATTCATTGCCATATACTGAAAGCAGCAGCAGATCACCTCAGATCTTGAAAATAAAATAAACCATTTATAAACAGAGCTGTGACTCAAAACCAACACATAACAGTAATTCAGCTTCTACATATAATAATCTTAAAGAGGTTTATGTATAAATTAGATTATAAACATTACCCTTTCATGAGTGAGTGCACTATTCTGTCGTGTTTCATTTGGTGCAAACAGCCAAACTGCATATTACTGCAAATCTAAAAACATTTTTAAAGCAGAATATCTGACTTCAGTTTTGTTTTTCAGATAAATAAGAATGTTCACTTGGCATGTTTCTTAAATATCTGCAAACGTATTATATTTTATGCTTCAGTAGAGTCAAAAACGTACATGCAGTACCTTTAATTCAACATTACTTGTTTCTTTGCAATTACTTGTGAAATTGACAAGCTATTACTGAATTAGCATGGTTTTACTTAGAGGTTATTCGAAATGAATTAGATTAATTTCAGTGTACATCATATAGCACTCAGATGCTCTCAATAGTAACAGGTTCAGTCACCAGAAACACATTTCACAAGTTATCTAAACAAATTTGACCGATTTTTTAACCTAAATGGCAAAGATCAGAAATGTGATACAAAAGGCCAAGAATACCTGCTGAAGGGTATGACGGAGAATTGTCCCCTCTAAGGCATGAATCCACTTTTCCCGCTCGTCTGCGTCACGGGCTGCGGAGCAGACATCCAAAAACACATCCATTAGTAATAAGTAGGCGCACCACAAACACACACATCACATGAAATGGAGAGTGGAGAATGACCCTGCTGAGGAACTGTAAAGGTGTCAGCGGTAACTACAGCTCTGTTGACGGATCTGGTTTTCCTTAATGAAAACAGGCAGAGTTTCAGACAAGACCGGGTTGTGGCAAGTTAAACAGGAACGCACACAAATGAAAGCCTCTGCCCTTGAATAAACACCAATGGTAAATAATGCTTGTGACAGTTACTTACTGAAAAGAATGAGGTTTTATAAAAACCCAAGAGCTGACAAAGAATGTAGGTTGTGTGGTTAATTACAAGAACTATAAATCAAGTATAGAGCATAAAACAACAAAAAGTGAAAAACTGAAGTGGGTTCCATTATGCTTTTTTACAATTTCCACAACAATTAATTTGTGTACTGTTGGTATTTAAAAGTAAAAACCTTTAGCAAAACTATAAATCATAATCAAATCCAAAAATATTCAGCAAGCACTGTTCCTGAACTGCATTAAACATTTGCTATGGTTATACTTTCTTTTGGGGCCAAGCATACACTACCTGACAAAAGTCTTGTCACCTATCCAAGTTTTAGGAACAACAAATAATAACTCTAGTGGGGCATTTGGTATCAGAAGTGGCTTATATCAAAGGCAAAGGCCTCTACATTACGCTTATTTTACCAAAATAAAATATGTCTTGTTTTTTAATTATTTAATTAGGACAGTAAGGTCTGACTCAGCTTAGACAAAAGTCTGGTCACTTAACATAAATAATATACAGTGTAAAATATAAAGTCATTGTGCAGAGGGGAAAAAAATTATATTGTGTATGACTCCTGTGAGATTGGAGGACTGCATCCACCCATCTCTGCAATGACTCAAATAACTTATTAATAAAGTCATCTGGAATGGCAAAGAAAGCATTCTTGCAGGACTCCCAGAGTTCATCAAGATTTGTTGAGTTAATTTTCAATGTGTCCTCCTTCATCTTACCCTGCACATGCTCAATAATGTTCATGTCTGGTGAATGGGCTGGCCAAGGTGATCCTGAAGCACCTTGACCTTCTTTACTTTGATGTGGAGGGTGAAGTATAAGAAGGATCGCTATCCTGTGGTTTGTAATATAATGGGCTGCACAAATGTCTTGATACCTCAGGCTGTTGATGTTGCCATCCACTCTGCAGATCTCTCGCACACCCCATGCTGAAATGTAACCCCAAACCATGATTTTTCCTTCACCAAACTTGGCTAATTTCTGTAAAAATTTTGGGTTTGTGCAGGTTCCAAAAGGTCTTCTGCAGTATTTGTGATGATTGGGATGCAGTTCAACAGATCATTCTTTGGAAAAATCCGCCTTCTGACACTTTTCCAAACAATCAACTAGACGAAAGCTAATTTGCATTTAAAGAGACATACATGAAATCATCTTGTAATTAATTAAAAAAATAAAAGGTATAGCATTCTTGACATATTATCCGGTCTTCATTTGCTTGCTTTCATATAGTTTAAAACAGCATTTAAATCCTTCCACTGTCTCCTCATTTATGCTTAAGCAAAAGGGCTGATTTTCAGTAAATAATGACTTACACTTAGTGTGTTTCTCCAACAAATCTATCATATGACATCAGCACTCTTAAAGATGTAGAGCAAGAGTTGTGTGGACAACTTCTACAGAGCTTTTTGAACCTTGAAAGCCACAACTCACCATCCAATTTCACTGCATAAAAAAGAGCAGCACTAACATTCTTCGAAACATCTCCTTTTGTGGTCGACATAAAAAAAAACCCACACTGAAATCAGAAAGTATGAGTACTCAGTAAAAAAGCTCACATTTGACATCAAGAGGCACATCAAAATTAAAAGATTATTTGATGTTTAGCCTGAGAAGTGACCACAACAAAATGACAGAAAAATATTAGACTACATCTCTCTCTCTCACTCTCTCTCTCTCATAATCCATTAGACATAATTCCTCAGGGAACAGCTGAGAAACAGCACTCAAAACACATATGATATGATATAGCTGACACTTCGATGGATGAAGGTGCAAAGCTCAGCAGAAAATCTAAAAGCTTTCACAAAGATGTGACTCCGTATCTACAATTGAATTGAGCTGGTGCTATTATAGATCACATCGCAACCATAAGGCAAGGGAGCGTTAAACAAACATCGTTATCAGTTAATAATCTATGCGCATTACTCAGAAATATCAAAACAGCACAAGTATTAAAGCAATAAATATTTTCAAGAAGTTAAAAGAACATTTCATTTATTTTACCTGCTTGTAAAAGTACCACAGCATTAGTGTTCGCTCACCACTTTGAAAGCCATCCCACATCTATGGAACATGCCTGAAATCAATGTCCCAGATCCGTGTGAGAGTCGCAGTCCAAAACAAACATGGCCCCTCCCTGCGCTACTGGCACCAGAGCTGAGATCACATGACACATGATGCCAGGCTACCTCCACTCACCAGCCAATGAGCTTTCACTAGGTGAGGTAGTAGAGTTGATTACAAAACACTGCACTTGTCCGTTATTTGGCAACAAGGACGCCCTAACACTGACCTAAAGACTTCAGCAACAACAAAAAGACGTGCCATGAAAAAAAAAAAAAAGGATTGCTATTATTAAACAGTAATGGTAATAAATAATAAGTAATGCAAAGATTAAGTAAATAATTTCTCTGCTGTATACTCAAGCATGTAATTCAGTTTTTGGTTGCTCTCCTCATCTGTAGCCTATATACTGAAAGCAAGGTGGAGTGGCTCTCTGGAGAGAAATGGCGGACTTCAGCATGGAATGAGGGCACCTTATGTAATGTGCCCTTCTAACGACACCCCAGCATAATGCTGGAACAAGAGAGACCTAAGAACTCAGATAAAATGTCTCATCATTTACACAAGTCTTTGTAAATGTTATTTGCCTTAAAAGTAATTCTGCAACACTTGCAGCCATGGTCTGCACCAGGCTTTCAGTCAAATGAAGAGTTGAAGACTAAATAAATGAGTACATCCTGGCCAACACAAATAAATATCTATTTATAAATTATGTACAGTAACCCACAAAACGACATCTCAAAAAGAATGATATTCATATTATGTACACCACCACCTAAACATTTGGGGTAGGTAAAACATTTGAATGATTCTACCAAACGTTTTGCATTCTCAACAAGGGTGCATTTATTTTATAAAAATAAACATCCGAAAAATTGTTAAATATTACAAATTAACTGTTTTGTGTGTGATACATTTTAAGATGTGAAGACAATGCTGAAGCTATTATTGCTCCAGCCTTGAGTCTCACATGATCTAGAAACATTTCTGCCATATTATCATATAAGTGTTAAGCGTAAACTAAACAAACAAACCATTTTGAGAAATTCACATTTTATAGGATGCTTAAATAAAAAAATTAAAAAACGTCCAAACATTCGTAGCCCAAATCTACATGTCTATATGTATCTATATGTAAAATATTAAATAAAAATTTAAGAGAAAAAAAAAATAAATTAAAAAAAAAATCAAGAGAAACAATTTTTTTTACAGTTTTGTAGTTCGTAATATTTTGCATGAATTGAAATGTTTTTACATAAAAGCATAAGCATATAAACATTATTTTAATAAACATGTCTGTTTAATAAATCAGTTTTTTTTCCAAATGCACCAAATATATTGTCTATATTCACTGTTAAAATATACATTTTCAAAATACTCTAATACTCAATATGCTAATTTAAAAAAATAAAATGACCCCAGAATCTTTAAATGGCAGCACATTATTTTAACTACAAATAAAACACAAAATGAAAAATGAAATGATTGAAAATTTTAGACAAGATTATAATATGCTGCATGATATTGCACAAATAAAATGTCACAATATTTAGTTTTTCTTCAATATATATTGCGATATGAATATCAGTTCACCAGATAGCTTGAACAGCTCTATTTGGAAAGAATTCATTCATTTGCACTGATTTGGAATTATTCTGGGTGTGAATCCTGCATTAAAAAAATATAAACAATTTAAATACAACAGGGCAAACAGAAAAGTAAAATAAAGATTTCTTTATGGTATTTATTTCTTTATAGTCATATGTAAAACAGCACTGTCTTCATTCTATCCGCTTGTTAAGTTGTGACATATCGGCGATGGTAAAATACTGTTTCCGGGTCCAAGCCGCCACTCATTTAAATTGAGAAAATATTAGTTTCTATGACTTTTTAGTCATATCACACAATAAAGTAAATTGTACATAATATCATGGTGTACACAACAGTCTCTGGATTTGCTGCATCTCGGACACCAATATTTTAACAATTTCTTTAAAATTTAATCACTTTATTGCAATCTGATAATAGGCATGGATAAATATTCGGACATCAACACAATTCTAACATTTTTGGCTCTTTACACCAACAAAAAGGATTTGAAATGAAAGGAATTTAAGACTGCAGACTGTCAGTTTTAATTTGAGGGTATTTCCATTTAAATCAGGTGATTTGTGCTTGTGTGCCTCCCACTTGTTAAGGGACCAAAATTAATTGGACAGAATAATAACCAAACGTTCACTTTTTAATACTTGGTTGCAAATCCTTTGCAGTCAATTAGAGCCTAAAGTCTGGTACGCATAGACATTACCAGACGCTGGGTTTTACACCTGATGGTGCTCTGCCAGGCTTGTTCTTGGAGTATTTTCCCTTCAGTTTTATCTTCAACAAGTAAAACGCATGCTCAATTGGATTCAGGTCAGGTGATTGACTTGGCCATGGCATAACATTCCACTTCTTTCCCTTCAAAAATTCTTTGGTTGCTTTTGCAGTATGCTTTGGGTCATTCTCCATGTACACTCTGAAGCACCATCCAATGAGTTCTGAAGCATTTGGCATAATATGAACAGAAAATACTGCCTGAAACACTTCAGAATTCATCCTGCTGCTTTTTTCAGCAGTCACATCAATAAACACAAGAGAACAAGTTCCATTGACAGCCATAAATGCCCACTCCATGTCACTACTACCACCATGCTTCACTGCTTAGGATCATGACCAGTTCCTTTCCTTCTCCATACTCCTCTCTTCCTATCCCTCTGGTACAAGTTGATCTTAATCTCATCTGTCCATAGGATGTATGAAATAAATTTTTACTCTATTATGGTTAAACTACAAATCTCATGTTTTCGAAATGGCTCTTGCTCAGTTATGATCTTAACATTGCAGATCCTGTGATATGACTATTGCAGATGTGCACATTGCGTTATCAATGCTGAAACAATATATTGTGCAGCCCTATAATACACAGTAGGAATAATAGACATTATCATATGCTTTCAACATCATTATTAGATTATTAGACTAATTAAGACTAGTTTTTTAATTGCTTGAGTATATATTAGGAAAAATTTAACTAGCCATCCAATATGGTCCAGATTCATTGTGCATCCTTAATGTTTGTCCAATGTTGTGTCTAGAAAACACACATCTTTAGTGTCAGGAAAGAGCTTTAACACGCCACCTTTACAGGCAGCTCACGGGGATTTGAAAGGAGTGCATGTGTCCATGCTTTCCTGCAGTCTCTCCTAAACTCGCCGCAGCTTCCATGTGACTCCCTGCATCTTTCCCCTGCCAGCTCTGTCCTGCGGAAACATGAGAGTCTGACGACAGAGAAAAACACACACCAGTAGCTCATTTTCCTCTATGGTATCCTTCATGCCTTTTCTCCCTCTCTGTTATTTCTTTCCCCACAAGAGCATGAATGTGAATGTTGGTCTACTGCCAGCAGGGGCTTGGTGTCTGACGCTGGGAGCTTTTAACTGCTGACTGTCTTTTTCTTTTTTCTTCAGTCAAGTGTCTGAGGGGAAGACAGGTAGAGGCTTTTAGCTGAGAGAAAATGAAGGGGCTTTCAGGCGAGGCTGATATTGGGCCACAGAAGAGTATGATGAATTATGGATGGTCCTCTAAATAGCAAGTACAGTTCCTTTGCGGCTGACATTGTGCAAACCCTTCCGCATAGACAGCATCCATGCTGACCCTCACCCAATTCTCAAACCTATCTTTCTGAATGGAGAGGTCAACTTTATTATTACATTCACAGCTCACAAGGCTTTTATCATCCCGCAGTGTTTATTAAGCCAGATTTTTCATTTGGCCGGTGCTTTTTGTTGTTTCTCCACAATAATATCTAACAGCATGTTGTTTGGTTTTAGCCCAGTGGGCAGCCTGTTATAATCCTGATGATGTTTCATGTCAAAACAAGAAAAACACAGCAAGGTTTTGCTCGAGTTAAACCTGAACACATCTCACTTTACAAATCACTCCACCCTGGACGACAAGCACTGCTAAAATCACAACACAAAGCTCTAGTATTGCAACGTCATTTAGTATAAGCTGGACAACTAAATGAGTACACCCTATATATTTTTATCCATTTCTCAGTCAATATAGGTAATATATTTTGGTGAATTTGAACGAAAAATATTTTATTAAATGGATATATTTATTAAAATATTATTTTAGTCACCAAACGTCTTTGGAAATAGAAAGATAATACATTTAAATTCATAAAAAATATTGTAAAAAAAAAAAATACAAACTACAAAGTTAACAAAATTTTATATTATATATTTAATTTTACTCTTTTTAACATGTAAATTTGGGTGTACTCATTTTGGACTGTTATCATAAGGTTATCATTTTGTTAAATTAGCTCCAGATTTGGCTTTAGTACTGACTGATAATGTGTGTGTATGTGTGTGTGTGTATTTATAGTCTGAATATGTGCATATTCATAGTCTGAGGAAAATTCACGGTTTCATGGTTATCATGTTTATTATGCAATCATTAATTTCAAAACACTACTAGTTGTAAAAAGTGTTAGCTTTTGCTTCTCAGTAACTAATTTATACAGAATAAAATAATTATAAAAAACAAACAAAAGCATATTTCTCTTTGGACTTAATAAGTAAACAAATTTTGTGGCATTAAAACATAAGTATTAATTTTACACTGGAAATTATTAAATGTAAATCTAAGCTACCTATTAGCTGAGTATTTCCCTTGAAAAAGATCACAAATGTAGTCAAAGGCTGCTGAACCTCTCTCTGAAAGGCACTTTTGATCAACTATATTACACAAAAGTTTGGTATTTTCCTTTTGTATTTTTTCCTCTTTGGAGTAGAAATGTGTATATTCTGAACAAAACATGAAGCTGACTGGTCAGTTCTTGTCACGTGACTCGCAGTGCGCTCACGCCATTCTTTCAACTAGGAGCGCCTGAAAAGCATGAGCGCCACATGCACGTCTGCCAATACTTCCATTGGAATCAGCGAACTTGCGGACAGAAAAGACTTGATATGTGAACAGTCCTTAGCTGTTAGCCATAGTCAGCCACAGTGTGTGTGGGTACTTTGTGCAAGCTTGGAACTTTACACTTGCGAACAGTTGGCATAACTTTTAGTTGCAGCAGCTTTGTTCTGTGCAGAAACAGGTGTTGAGAAGAAGCATTTACGGTTAATTAAGCATGACTAATTAAATCAGTTAATTGTTGCATCCCTAATATCTATACACACTAAAACGTCTTTTTATGTGCAGTTTTAAAATGCTTTTATAATGTAAAATTACAATATTGCGAAATATTACTACTTGCATATATATTTGTGTGTACACTTAATATTTGTCAAAGACTAAAATTATTATTTTTTTCATTATTTGATACCGAAAGTTTAAAAAAAAAGCATTTTAAAAAAATTATATATAAGAAGTTTTAGTGTGTATAGATATTAGGGATGCAACAATTAACT
>CAIGQQ010035257.1:1873563-1900282 GCA_903798035.1 Danio albolineatus | reverse complement strand
ATATATATATATATATATATATATATATATATATATACACACACACATACATATATTCACTGTCATTTCTGATCAAATTATTATATTCTTGCTGAAAGTATAAAAAAATTAAATAAATAATGGCCATGTCAATTTAATTAGTTTTTAGTCGTTTATATTGCAAAATGCAATCTAAGTCCAGTATATATATGACTTTCATAATAACAACGCTCATATCTTCATTTACTCATGCCTACAAGGACATGCCATTCTGAACCCTACATGGCACTATGTAACTGTAAATGCATGCCAAAAATAACTATTATACTAGCAACTTGCACTGCAATTCCGGTCCACTGAGATCAGGAGGCGCAAAACCATTTCCGCTGTGGGGTAAATGGCTGCAGCAGCAATGGAGATATGAGAACTGATAAAATGAGTCCCTGAGGACCCAAAGAGGTGGATGGTATGAAGAGATTGTTGAAACTGAAGCCCGAGCACCACACTCACAATCTACTGAAATACACACGTGCTAACACACAAGAGGAAATCTGACACACCAGGTCAGGTTATGCCCGCTTTTTTCCCTAAATAAATAGATTAACAAATAAAGATTTGGATTGGCATACCATAGCACAACCGACATGATTGTGCAGAGTTTAAAAATTAAGGAACTTGAAAATGTGAAATAAAATAAAGATAAAAACAATTATTTTTATTTAATAAGGAAGCAACAAGACTGATCACCAGATGGAACGAGTCTTAAACAATCCCTAATAAACAGAAGGTGATGCAATCTAATCATTAGCAAGTATGAAAATTCAAAACGCATAACTTTGAAACACTAATTAAAACAGCCAAGTAAAACAATGCATAGTTGAGACTAATCATTGAAGGGATGGCTTACCCAAAAACTGAAATTTGCTATTCTTTTACTCACAAGATGGTGGTTACTTTATTCTTCAGTTAAACATTAAAGAAGTTTCAGCTAAAAAAACTTTAATCATTAGTTATTTAAAAAATGCAGGTCAACAAATACTTGCAACCTTAAAAACATAAACAGGAAAAATTCAACGAACACCTGGCAGAACATGGAACAAGGTCTTACAAAGTGAAACGATGTGTAATGCATTTGAAGAAACTATGAATTAATGGTAACATGATTGTAAATAATGTAGTTTCTCACATAGATTAATATTTTCACTTCATAAGCGATAAGGTGCCATGAGTATAATTATAATTTTTTTTTTTTTTACATGTATGTTTTTTCATTCTCAAATTGTTGGTAGCCTTTCAGTAAAAATGTACTTAAGGTTCAACTTAAGAAGAAGTATTGGATGGTGTGTAAATTGCAATCATAAACCGCCTGTGTAAACAACCTAATCAGACAACCCAGACTCTATCACCTTCACTCTACCACTAAAATACAAACATGCAAATGCAAAACCGGAAATCTGACAATTAGCTTATGTCCTTATTTGCTTTGCTTTTTTAAAGTTTCGATTGGCATACCATAGCATGCCTGCCACATAACATTAGAAAAGTTAAAGTGAAAATGAATAAGTAAGTGCGAGGTAGCGACAAGTCTTGCTGTGGGATGGAACAAACCTAAAACGATCCCTAATAAATAAAAATTACACAATATAACTGTTCTAACATGGCGCCGCCAAGTACATACGTCAACACCTGTAACCGATAAAAATGACAAACTCAAAGCTAACAATAACCTCAGAAAGGCTTCAGCTGTAAACAAAAAACTATTTCTGGATCTCCATGACACGAGTCATCGACGCTAACACCAACAATAAACAATCACTGCAGAAGATGCAATCCCAGCTGAAAGTGACCTTACCCTTCTTACTGTAAAGCCACAGCATACAGTGTCGGAACATAGCAGTGGGTGAGGGCATGGGGAGAGTGAACGAACCCACCGGCAGGGCGGATGCCAGGGGGGGTGGAGGAGGACAGATGAGCCAGTGAAAGAAGGTGGAGGCTAGAGGCTAAAAACCTGGAGCTCGGCAGCCAGCAGCCTTGCGCAACTCTGCGGTGAGACTTTCTGTTCTACTCCGCTTCGCCAAGAGTTCCTCCGGCTCTGGGGAAATTCCTAGCAGAAATTCAATGCAGATCCCGGACTCGATTCGCAATGGCCAGTGGCCGCAAGAGATAAGCTGGACAAATGCACCAGGCCTAATGCATGTTTGGATTGTGATGCAAGAGTGGGTCGTGTTTGCATTAGAGCGCTGGTTATTGATGTCATAATCCTCTTTACGATCAAAACCAAGAAGAGCATGTGTGGGGAGAATGAGCAAGCAGGAGCAAAAATAAACAGAGTGGAAGGAGGAGAGGAGTAGGAAGAATGAGAGAGAGAGACAGAGAGAGCAAGAGAGAGAGAGCGAAAGAGAGAGAGACAGAGAGAGAGACAGACAGACCAGGCACACGTGAGCAGCCGGCTGACGGCTGCAATATAAACACTGGTTAAAAGCATCTCAGCAGGAGCTGCCAAAGAACAGAAGATGAGACAGAGAGAGAGAGAGAGAGAGAGAGAGAGATGGACAAGACGACAACCCCAGGACAACGAAAGAACGGAGACCTCACCTTGAAAATGGAAAGTCTTCTGGTCTACGGTAATGGTGAAAGTGCTGTCGTCCTCGTCATCGATTCCAATCACAGCTCCCTGCAAAAAAGGATCGCAGCAAAAGCCATTCAGACTGAGAGACACGTCATTCGCTCCCTCTCTTTTTCTCTACGTTCCTCTGCCCTGCTCCCTCACGCACCAGGAGAGAGAGAGAGTAAGAGAGGAAAGGGGTGGGAGAGAATGGGTGGAGTAAGAGAGATTAAAAAAATGAGAAGACGGAAAAGGAGGAGAAAAAAAAAGAAAGAAAGGGGAAGGAGATGGAAATTGAGAAAGGAGGACAGAGAGAGAGAGAGAGAGGGAGGGGGTAAAACTGCAGCATATTCAGTAAGTATTACAGAACCAGAGGAAAAACATGCGACTTTTAACACTTTCCAACCTGATGGAGCAGATTCTCATACAACAACCTTTCTAACATAAAACGGTAAAGCGAGCATTATGAAAACATTACAAAGTTTTAAATAAGGAAATGCTGAAAATATAAAGATAAACACTGCATTGCCTTTATTGCTCTCTTCCTTTCAGTTGCTTGTAACTGCTCACATCAGATCAGACCACAGGCTTTGAGAAAAAGCAGTCAACGCCCTAAGCTGCTTTAATGTTTTA
Source organism: Danio albolineatus (assembly GCA_903798035.1). NCBI lineage: Eukaryota > Metazoa > Chordata > Actinopteri > Cypriniformes > Danionidae > Danio > Danio albolineatus. The sequence continues at coordinate 1,897,065 of CAIGQQ010035257.1, read as the reverse complement.
CTGTCTTTAAGCTGCCTCTACTCACTCTCAGACAATTTCAAAAATTTATTATTTATTGATGACAGCAATTAAAGCTGTGCGATGCACTGATATAAAAAGAGATACACTACATTCCTTACTCACACAACTATTAGTTATGAATTTGATTTCAAAGTAATTGAACTTCAAGCAGCTGTCAAAGAAACTACATTATATCAACTTAATAAGTAAGTTATTTGTATAAACGTATTAGTTTGTATAGACTTTATTTGTTCCCGTAGGGAAATTTCACTTGCAGCATACACTTACATAGACATCTGACATTTCACTTTGGCATTTATATAAATAAATCACATAAAAACATGGTGCCCCTTCATTAAATAAATATCCAGTCTATTGACCATCAACTGCTTCTGAGAGAGGAGGAATTAAAAAACGTAATTGCTTGAGGTATAAATGATCATTTTATCCTATTTCTTACACATCTGGGAGGACAATATGGACAACCTGATGGTAACACTTGGAAGGTGTATGATAAAGAACGTCTCTAATCATTGACAATCACGATAGCCTTATTTAGTATGCTTAAGCTTATATACAGATAAAGGTTTATATAAACAAAACATGTCTTAAAGGGAAATAAAATCATCTCACCATTTAATTGCCTTTGTGTGGTTTCAACCCTTACACATTTCTTTTGTTGAACACAAAAGAAGATATTTAGAAAAATGCTGGTTGATGCGACCTGTTAACTTCCGTAATAGTAAAAAATACGGAAGTCGATGAGTATCATTAACCAGCACACTTACAAATATCTTCTTTTGTGTTCAAAAGAAGAAATAAACTCAAACAGGTTCTTCGCATGTAAAGGGTGAGTAAATGAAGACAGACAGCCTGAACAATCACTTTAACGAAACATCTACAATACTAACAATACAACAGTGCCATAAGATTTACACTTTAATTCCTCTCTGCACGTTGTAAAAACTGTTCTGGATTAAATGTACATATTTCATAACTGTCCTCTGATTATTAAATTGCAGAGCATGCCACCTGCTGGTGAACAGATCTCACAGCACTGTTTTTATTAGGAGAGACATTTCTATCACATCACAAACAAGATGCATCTAAAATGATTTTAGCAGACAAATCTCAATGCTTGACCTTCTAAAAAACATTATAGCGCTACAATACTGCTGCTTACTAAGTGAGATCAACATAAAGATGTTTTATGAAGCTGACTTTTATTAAATGAACGGTTCTGCACAAAAACCAAACTTGAACACGTATCGGACAACTTAGAAAGGAACTTAGCCTCATCAATTAATGCAGTCTAAATCAATTAAAATAATGCATGAGGCATATAATCATGTCACATTCTTTTTGTAAATCCTTATAGACATGTCAGATTCTCAAGGACAGACAGGGAGAAACAAACAGTATAGCCAAACCAGATTAATACTCAGAATGTGTACAAGGACTGACATGAGTAATTCGTTGAAATGATGGATAAGAATGTCACCAGATTCAGCTGATTCTTACTTCGATACAAAGGAAAGCTTCTTACCCGAAGTCGCACACAGCCTCTTCTTGAGCCTCGCATCATCTTGTCCTTGGACTGAAGGAGGAGACAGAGTGTTAAAAAATTGTTGACTTTAGATCAACACAGTGCTAAAGTCCTACTTTGCTGAATATGTAATATTTGTAAACTGTTATGAAACGTTATGTAATTTATTTTATACAGTTGAAAATGACTTTTATTTTAATAATACTCATGGCCTTTTAATATATATGCTATCCTTAATATTAATATTGAAAGAGCTTGTTATAATATTTGAACAATTACACACAAATGTAGCACAAGACTTGCTAAAGCAGTTTTATTGGGGTACTTGAATGTATATCATATAAAGGCCCACAGCAAAAAGGAAACTTCCAGAATCAAACCAATATAGAGAGAGGGTTGTTTTCTTTCTTCTCATCCATCAGAATATGTCCTGTTTAATGAATTTTTTCATTAGAAAATAAAAATATTACACATTGTGGCCTGATTTACAGAAAACACTCAGTAAAGTGTCATTAAATATACCAGATTTTACATCAAAAACATATATAAGGTGTATTTAGAATAATTTAACTATTACATATTATTAACAATATTATTAAGCCCCAAAATACTAATAAGCCGACTTTAAACCACTAGATTTTACACCATTGTCAGTAATAAATAAGTTTAGAACACAATTTAATTTTGTATGACCACATATTATTTTATGTGTTATACATACAGTATGTTCTTTAATTTTTACACAAACCTGCCATTTAGCATTTTGACATTTCGCTCATATTTTGACATATTATAGGCTACCATTTTTACTATGCATTATGATTTAAAATATAAAATTATTAATATAAAGCTATACAGATAGTGTAAAAAGAAGAAACATATTCTGCAATTACACATCTAAGGTGTTGCTTCCAAGCTTTCAGATAGATGTATTTGTTTGACAGTTTTATATGTCTGTACGTTACAGTAATAACGTTAGAGAAGTACGGGGAGGCTACAGAAGTGTTCGTATTTACCCATTTTGACCCTGTCAGTAAATATTAACTGGCTTAATATAAATATAAACAACTTATATTTGAACACGTTAACAAACCTGAGAGGTCTAGTTGAGGATGATTTACTGACAGTCACTGCAGCTCGTAGCTTAGCTATATTATCTTGTGTTTCAACATTCACAGAGCTTTTCAGAGACAGCTTTCGAAGCAATAAATGTACGTTAACACATTTAACGCCATGCGACAAACGCATCCAAAACAGCGGTCACATGTGGACGCCTCCACCCTTCAAAATTTCCAAACTAAACTACACTACAGTAAGCATTTTTTTTCCAAGGGAGGTGGCCTTCCTGTTGGCAACACAGCGAATCTAACCGCTCATTGGCTAACGGCTTCCTCAGCAAAGCCCCGATTGGCTGAGGCAGCAGTCACTCAAGCCAAGCCCCGCCCATACCAGCTGAGATTCCCAACTCCTGACAGGCCTGTTAGTGCTCGTTTCCTTTCCAGCAATAAACGATCTCAGAACAAACCACTGAGCAGTCAACCCTCGCACATTTCCCGCAGCCCTACAAGAAAGACTTACAGTGTAATATGACAGCAACCCGGCGTTATAGTCCAGTACGAACCAGCGGTACTGCCACCCCTTCATGACGTTAGTCCATTTGCTCAGCGGCCCCTCCATGATGGACGCCATTTTTACACTTTTGCCTGAGCGCTCGCGTGGAGGAGGAGCGCGCCGGCGACAAAAACCATGCGTCTGACGTCACGTGCTGAACCATGCCTTGGACGGTTATATTACTTTGTTTTACTTATTGAGTCTATGTACTTATATATAGCTCTATTATGCTCTTCATATCTTTTTTATACACACCCCTGGCATTGTTCTGTATATGTTGTACATGCATTAATAAATTAATAAATAATTAAATAAATAAATAAATAAATAAAAATAAGAGCAGTTATCATACGTATGTATATGTAAGTTGACCGTTACATATGTAATGGATGTATGCTGGCATTTGAAAAAGTTGCACAAAATAAATAATAATTAACATGGTCAAACTGGACAGTCACAATGTCCAGAATGAAAACTCCGAAAATTCTTTCTTTCTGTCTTTCTTTCTTTCTTTCTTTCTTTCTTTCTTTCTTTCTTTCTTTCTTTACAATAATAATCATTAGGTTATTTACAATTGTGCCAAAAAAGAATGAAAAAGAAGACAAAACGAGGAAAAAACAACAGAAGTCAAACAAAAGCAAATATCAATAGGTTATCTGATCTGAGGATAGATAATTTTGAGTGCTTTCTCCGAAAAGACAATGCATGCATATGTTAGAAAATAAAGTGTAATGTAATTTGTGGCAATATTGAGATAGAGAGAGATATGGAGCGATGCAACAATGTGTTAATGATATATGCATTAGATAGTCTTTGATTTTTATTAAAGACAAAAAATGTTTTCTATAAGGGCCTATAAGTCTATTTTTAAACGTTTAGGGACATTTCTTTGAAAAATCTGTATCAACATCATCATATTGAACATTAATAAATTGTGTTGCTTGTTCATCTGCACACTTCGTCTTCTATAAAAGCTTGAAATATGGCATGAAGTAGACGATAAATAATGAATTTTCTTTCTTAATTATATACAGGGTCGGTAGCCTAATAAAGTAAACTAATTTGAACACTCCCTTGTACCTAAGCTATATTTAGTACTGTTATAGTTTCAGTTAATAATTAAAGTTAGTTTTAGTTAACTATAGTAATTATTCTTTGTACAAAACAAACAGCTTTCACTGTATATGAATAGAATAGAATAGAATAGAATAGAATAGAATAGAATAGAATAGAATAGAATAATAATGCATTCTAAACACTGAAGTCACATCTGTTTCATTTCCTAATAAATACTGCTCTCTAGTGGCCATTAATCCACTGTTATACCTACGCATTAAATCCCAAACTCAAACGTTCCTTTATACTTGTTTCCTTCCGGACTTATTTTCTGGTTACACTGTAACATATTCAATAACTTTAGACCTGTACCTCTCGTCTCATCATGCACTGTTGTATGCTACGGTAAGGTCTTCTGCTTTATGTTTTAGTAAGCTAATGTGGTAACGGGATTTTGGAATGATCTTTGCATTTGCAAGCGAGCTCATAATGACCTTTGACACACTTAATGGAAGGAGAACTACAGGCAGCAAGCAGCAAACCAAAGTAAACAAAAAATCTCAACAGAAAGATCAATGCAATGTGAACGGTACACTGCTCTCAAGAACGCTTTCTGCTATTATTACTTGTTTGAATGCATTACTGAAACATTTTAACGAAGTGCTTTTATTTATAAATAATCTTTATAATGTAAGTTATGTTATTATAAATAAGTATTTTAAGTGGCCTGTCCTCAGCATTCTACTTTGTCATCAAGCATTTCATATTTCTTGCACTATTTTACCATACAGTAGCTGGGTGTAGGTGTACAACATTTTTACAAATATTTTGATATTGTTATTATTATTATTATGCTTTGGTGCTCATGAAGGTCAATATTATTTCTTAAATTATGTGTTTACTAAAATATTTACTAAATTGTTTTACTAAATATTATGTATTTTGTTTATTACATTTTTGGCCTTTTAACCACTTTTAGGATATAAAATCAATTATATTTCCAACTTAAGCTGTCGTAAATCTTGGAGGATTTACAGACATAAATTCTTTTAAAGATAATCTCTTTTTAAATAAGACACTTCGCAAAAGAAGAAAAACTTGATTTAAAAAAGCATATAAGAGCTTTATTGCTCCAAATTATAGGCCAATACTCTGATATGAAAAATGAATTTCCAAAAAAAAATTTCAATGCTGTAATTTTAGACAGTGAATAAAAACGTTTTTTTTACTGTACTTTTTTTTCAGGACCATTTAGTCATAAACCCTTTAGAATCATGTTGATTTTTTTAAAATCATTTTTTTTGTATTTTTGTCAGCCAAAATAAGTAAAACTTTCTTAAAACCTTTTTGGGGGTCCCAATAAATATCTATTTTAAAATAATTAGCAAATGAGTGTGTATGGATGTTTCCCAGAGATGGGCTGCAGCTGGAAGGGCATCCGCTGTGTAAAACATATGCTGGATAAGTTGGCAGTTCGTTCCGCTGTGGCGACTCCTGATGAATAAAGGGACTATGCAGAAGGAAAATGAATGAAATAATTAGCATGCATTTCTTTTGTTTCACCAGATCTTTCAACATAAATGGGAATAAACTCAATCATCATCTCGCTAGAGCATCATTCTCTCAAAATCCACAGTCATGGCATCCACCAGCACAGATTTCCAGCAGCTCTACACCCCTCTGCACGCATTCAGCTGCTTCAGACGGCCTTTGCCGACACTTCACACACCTGCCATCATCATCATCACCATCATCAAACCGCTGTATGAGCTCTACTGCGCGCAGGAGACGCCTGCCAAGTGCCTTTCCAGTTGTAGATGGAGCACTTCTTCCTGCTGTCAGACACGTGTATGAAGCCAATCTCAGGAACAGCCTCGTCTGTCAGCAGAAGTGAGTCTGACTCTCATGCATTAAGATTTACACTATATATGTTTTTGAATCAGAAAAACTGATCTTTCATCAGATACTTTGAGCACAAGGAAAAGGTGATGAAGGGTGGTGGTGAAAATGCTGTAGCGCGACACACACAGAGGAATCGAAAGGTTCTGGTACGAGAGCGACTCCGCATGTTGCTGGATGATGAAGATTATCTAGAGCTCTCGCCTTTTGCTGGACTCGGCCTGCCTTATGGAGACATTCCATCAGCCGGATGTCTTACAGGTACAAACGAGAATGAAATGTGAGTTATGAATCATGGTTTGAATATAATTACAGACACATTTTATTTTAATGTACAATTCACACTATTAACAAACCATCAAGTAAGACTTTTAGCTCAATAAACTACTAATTAGCTGCTTGTAAATAGCTAGTAGGGCAGTTGGGTTTAGGTATTGGGGAGGATTAGGGATTTAAAATAAGATCATACTTCATAAGTGCTAATAAACAGTTAATATCATAACAATATGCAGGTGATAAGCCAGTAGTAAATGGTGCGAAATGCTACTTAAACCAAAGTGTTACCATAATTACTTTAGAAAGTTGCTATGCAGAAATCTGCTATGTTTTAAGAGGAATAAAGACAAGGAAAAGACTTAAAATGATTTCTATCATGCTTTTTTGTGAGTCTTTAAAGGTGCTGTATGTAGGTTTTTGACTTTTCTAAAGCATAAAAATACCATGTTGTAGATATTTAAGAAACATGCTAAGTGAACATACTTGTTTATCTGAAAAACAATGTTGAAGTCAGATATTCTGCATTGAAAATGTCTTTTCCGTGCTGGAATGCTGTCTGTGTTTATGTTCTTTTAACCCGCCCAATGTCAGTTTAGCCAATTATATTTCAGCACTCCGGGTTACCTTTGTAGAAAACTGTTTATTTCATTAATTCATTCAGAAAGGCTCTGAAAGCATGCGTCCGTGACCGGAATACGACCCAAATGCGACCTCCGGTGGACAGTAGACTCAGAAATGAGACAGATTAAGTTCCACATAAGGGTTATTAATTAGCAAATGATATAAATATTACGAACGTAAACATTAGGTGAGCAGGTGACATTGTAAGCGCATGTCCTAACAACACGCTTCATGACGAGATATGCGGTGATGGGCGATTGGGCTGTTTTCACCAGACAAAACACGACAGAAATTTAAATACAGCCATTCAGAAACACAGAATATGCACTCACTCACGAAATGGTATTTATAATCTATTTAATAGACATTAACCCTCTTTAACAATATTAAATGTAGATGCTGAATCACGTGTTTAGTTCTAAAGTTCAATTTCAAACGGTTTGTTTTATTTTCAGGATCTGAGGTGAACTATCTGCTGCTGCTTTCAGTATATAGCAATAAATGTCATGTAAAATGGCATTCAAACTCAGATTGTTAGCATTTAGCACTGAATAAAGCACATGAGGTTTACGTGAGGTGATTGTCAGAGTTTTCTGTTGCTCACCTGTGAGAAATAGAAGCCGTTTCCCTGTCCTGTCCTCAATCTGGCAACCTTTGCTTCAGTTTGTTTTGATCAAGGAGTGCAATACCTAGTTCAACCACTAGGCATCAAACTTACATACTGCACTTTTAAATAATGTTTTTTTTGTTTTTTTTTGCATGAATCAAGCATTGCTCAAAATAAATATTGTGAAAACCCTTTACAGTATTACACATCATGCGATGCTGCTTAATTAGTTTTGTATATTTTTCCACAGGAATTGGTAAGATTAACGGACTTTGGTGCATGTTTAGCGCGAATGATGCCACGGTGAAAGGTGGCACAGCATATCCCATCACTGTGAAAAAACAGCTCAGGGCACAAATTGTGGCTATGCAGAATCGCTTGCCGTTTGTTTACTTGGTGGACAGTGGCGGTGCGTTTCTACCTCTTCAGGTAACTTACATTGAGGATCTATTAATATGAGACACAGCAAGCGGAAACACTGTTCTTTATGCCATCTTTATGACATTTTGAAGTATATTTTTCAGTCTAATATAAAGAGAACATCTGAAATATGTTTTTGTCACATTTGATCAGTTGTGTCTGTAGATTTTGATAACATATTTTAAAGGCATTTTCTTAATTTCTTTGCACAAACTTCAGTTTTTTTTTATTTGTTATTATAATTTTTTTACAAAGGGATATCTTCACGTATATCATCCATTATATACATCTTTGTAGTTCTTTTATTTTTACCATATTCAACTGCAGTGTCTTGTTATGCAATTGCTTTTTTTTTTTCAACAGTCAGAGATCTTTCCTGACAGAAACCATGGAGGGCGCACCTTTTACAACGAAGCAATTATGTCTGCGATGAAGATTCCTCAGGTATTCATGCAAAGTACAAAATCACCTGCACATTTTCTTTTACAGTTCTCAAAACATTATGTATTCTAGTCATTTGCTGTAAAGCTGTGTGATCTTGTGTCCTGTAGGTGGCAGTGGTGTGTGGGTCGTGTACAGCCGGTGGCGCTTATGTACCCACTATGTCTGAGGAGGCGGTAATTGTACACAGGATAGGAACTATATTTTTGGGAGGTCCACCGCTGGTCAAGGCTGCAACCGGGGAGGAGGTTTCTCCTGAGGACCTAGGAGGAGCCAGGCTGCATTCAGAGTATGTGGCTGCATTTGCTGACAGTGTCTCCCAAACTGTATTTCTATCACCATGTTCTTAAGGAAGGAATATTGATCAATATGTGGTAGTTTACACTGGCCGAATCCTTTCTTGCTTTGCATTATTAATTATCAGTTTTCTAGTATATTTAAAGCAAGAGCAAAATATCTTGTGATATAGTAACTGGAGCCCTAATGTATATGCTGGAAAAAATATTAAATACAAATTTATAAAAAGAGGAAAAATCAAGAGAAACAAAAATATATAAAATTTTGTTGAAATTTTGTAGTTTGTCATTTTCTTTGGCCAATATTTCACATGAATTTATCTTTCTATTTCGGTGACTGATGTTCAGTGACTAAAATATTATTTATTTATTATTATTATTTTAGTTAAAGTATTTGCATAACTCTAATGATATAATATAAATAAGTGAAACAGCATAATTAACAGTTAAATATTTAAAATACACTGTGATAAAACGTAAGCTAATATTATAAATGTATCCCCTATAGTTTTGCACAAATATAATAATAATAACATAATATTAAGCAAATGCATTTTGTATTTATAAATAATAAATGGTGTTAATATAAAATCATATGTACATTTCAGCTTAATAATAATAATTATTATAATTATCATTTCAAATAATATATAATGAAAAGTATAAAATATTAAATATGATAAAATATTATTAGAATATAACTACAATTTATATTATATTATATTATATTATATTATATTATATTATATTATATTATATTATTCATTCATTCATTTTCTCTTCGGCTTAGTCCCTTTATTAATCCGGGGTCCCCACAGCGGAATGAACCGCCAACTTATCCAGCATTTGTTTTACACAGCGGATGCCCTTCCAGCCGCAACCCATCTCTGGGAAACATCCATACATTCTCATTCACACACATACACTACGGACAATTTAGCCTACCCAATTCACCTATACCGCATATCTTTGGACTTCGGTGGAAACGGGCTCAAACCAGCGACCTTTTTGCTGTGAGGCGACAGCAATACCTACTGTGCCACCGTGTCACCTATATTATATTATATTATATTATATTATATTGTTCTTCTATTATTTTATTTCCAGAGTGAGTGGCTGTGTAGACCATTTTGCGGCAGCAGAGACCGAGGCTTATGAGTACACAAGAAACATCATCTCCACTCTGAACTATGAGCTCCCAGATGAGGACAGCACTCAGGCCGAGGAGCCCCTGTACAGCACGGAGGAGCTCATTGGTCTTGCACCGCGGAGCTACAATTACAGCTTGGACATCAGACTGGTAAAGATCCACTCATAAGCACACTTTCAGATGATTATTATATGGTTTGTGGTGTTTAGTTTTTAATATCTTTCTAAATACTTTGATTAGATTGTGAGCCGACTGACTGACGGAAGTCGGTTTCAGGAGTTCAAGACCCGTTATGGTACCACCCTCCTCACTGGGTTCGCCAGAATTGATGGGTATTGATGGCTTTTTTTATATGGTAGTAGGCAAAATTAGATATTTATTTATAAAATAAATTTTAATCCGTTTTACACTATTTTAACAATCTTAAAGGGATAGTTTAACCAAAAATGTCAAATCTGTCATTATTTACTTGCTTCCACCTATCCCAAATCTGTTTAAGTTTCTTTTTTTTTTTTTGTTGGACACAAAAGAAGATACTTTTAAGAATGTTGAAATCCCTTAGTCATTGACTTCCATAGCATTTTTTTCCTACTATAACTGACAATGTCTACCAATTCTATCATTCTTCAGAACATCTTAACAGGCATCCGCTTAAGTCGTGATGGATGGGTGACGTATGGAATACTGTTTCCGGGTCCAAGCCGCTACTCATTTGAATTGAGAAAACGTTCGTTTATGAGCAATTTTTAGTCCTATCACACATTAAATTTTATTGAATTTTATGTAAAATCATTGTGTACACAACAGCCTCTGGGCTTGCTGCGTCACAAATACCAACATTTTAACAATTTATAAGAAAAGTAATCACTTTCTGGCCATAGGATATTAGGCATGGATATGTATATTGCAATTGTGATTTTCGAAAGTATTACAGCGCTTTGTAAATGTTTATTATTACCATTTGATGAGGCTCCCCATTCAGTCTGATAGAGCGCTTGAACCCGGAAGCCTCTTCACGTGACGTCACACTTAACAAGCGGATTGATGTAGAAGCAGTTTGTATTTTGGAAAAAGGAATTCAGCAGATTTGCTTTAACATAATCTGTTAATAGACTAACCATAAAGCTTTGCGGTCTGAAACTTGCTGGATGTTTTTATAATAAGGTGACCTTTTAAATGTCAAAATATCAAGGCAATGTTTTTTAATTCTGATGACAAACTAGAGTGTAATTTGTATGTGTATGAAGTAAAAGATAAAGATTGTTGATGCATGTTAGCTTACTATTTTATTCAAGTGCCGATGTCACATTAAAAGGAACTATGCTGCTCACTACACAAGTTTGCAATACTGTTTGCACATGTTAACTGAAGCTGTCGATTCATAAAACACCAAATCATTGAATTATGACTGAACCTGCAACTATAGCTGGTTAATAATGATCCTTTCGAAATGCTTGTCTGGAGATTTGTAAGAAGATATCAGCAGTGGCGAACACTTTCTCTACCCTGATTTGATTTAATGGTGATTTTGTTTCCCATCATTCCTCAGACATCAAATTGGAATTGTGGCAAATAACGGAGAGCTGACGTACGAAGCTTCCCTGAAAGGCAGCCATTTTGTTCAGCTGTGTGACCAGAGAGACATTCCTCTCATCTTCCTGCAAAACACGGCACCAGAACCTGCACACACAACCTCACAAACCAAGGTGAACCAGAAGAACGCTTATATGCAGACTTTCATCACATCCAGTTCCTTTTAAACATGATTGATATAACAAAAAGTTGACATTTTGATACAAAAGTGTGTAGATGGAGCAATATCCTCCTCTTCTTTCCTCTAAACCTCTGTTTCTCTTTTCCGTCTCTCACAGGCCGAGTCCAACACTAACAGACTGAAGGCTCAGGGGTCCATGATGTCTGCTGTGGCTTGCGCTTCTGTTCCCAAAATGACTGTGGTTATTGGAGGATGCCATGGAGGTGACAGCTATGCCATGGTCAGTCCATAAATCCTGATATGAATGTCAACACTTTGAGTAGTCTAACAAAAGTTCATTCATTTTCCTTAGTCCCTTTATTCATCAGCGGTCGCCGCAGCGAAATGAACCGCCAACTTATCCAGCATTTGTTTTACACAGCAGATGCCCTTCCAGCTGCAACCCAGTACTGGGAAACATCTATAAACACTCACAAACACTTATACGCTACAGCCAATTTAGTTTATTCAATTCACCTATAGCGTATGTTTTTGGGCTGTGGAGGAAACCAGAGAACCCAGAGGAAACCCACGCAAACATGAGGTGAATACAAACTCCCTAAGACTTTTCAAACCTTTTGTTCTGTTTTTTTGTCAGTGCGGAAGGGCTTTTGACCCCAATTTCCTGTTCTTGTGGCCTAATGCAAGGGTGTCGATTTTGGCCCCAGGCCACTCAGAAGCATTTGTGCCAACTGAAGAGGAAATCACACAGATAAATGACATGTAAGAGCCAATGTAAATGTATATTAGTGTGTATGTGAACGTATCTTATATACGTGAATATGTATATTGGTCTGTAACTGTAAGATTCATAACTAAATGGTTATTTGTGTGTATGTGAAGGTTGGAGGAAGAGAGTTCAGCCTTCTTTTCCACTGGCAGACTGTGGGATGATGGTGTTATTCTACCACAAGACACTAGAAAGGTGAAAGACACTTATTTATTTGATTTAACTTTATTATTTCTGGTCTAATTTTCATTTAACTCTTAAAATAAAGAGACAAAACAGTATCTACATCACAAATAAAAGCACAGAAATTAATTCAGGCTTTGACTGGAAGGTCATAATGACAAACAGCTGTTGAAGTTTTCAGTGGAGTCAACTTCAAGAGCTTGGATGCTTTAAAAGAGCCAGTCTAGTTCTCTTAGGAGGCTGGTTTCTAGGCTAGTTTCTTAGGAAATTTGAAAGCCACTTTTATCAACGTCTCTGAAAAGGCATATTTTCAGCATATTTATTTTGAGCTTTAGGCCTTTTTGTTTACGTTTTATTGACATATTTTAATTAGAGACAAGTTTTACAGATTTTTATGAAAACATCTTCATTTGTGTTCAGAAATTTTACATTTAATAATCGAATTAGTAAATTGAGTTCTGGGCTAAGTAAATGATGACAGAAGTTTTGTTGTGGGATAAAAAAAATGATACACAAATACAATTCTAAGCACGTTTTTTTCCCCTTTTATTAGCTTAAAACACTTCACAGACATTTTCTATAATGTTTTTGTATAAAATATTTTTTAAAAAATCTAAATATGCAGTTGAGTTTATAAATAAATGCTGTATAAAATAATTGCTTTTGTTTCCATTTCCCAGATTTTGAGCAAGTGTCTGAAAATCATTAAGCAACAAGAGTATCAACTATCCAGAGAGAAAACGAGGTCTCCTCTTCTCAGACTCTAACACTACATTTGCTGAAGCCTTAAAGCAGGGATGTCAAACTCAATTCCTGGAGGGCTGCAGCCCTGCACAGTTTAGTTCCAATCCTAATTAAACACACCTGATCAAACTAATTGAGTCCTTCAGGCTTGTTTGAAACCTGCAGGTAAGTGTGTTGAAGCAGAGTTGGAACCAAACTGTTCAGGGCTGCGGCCCTCCAGGAATTGAGTTTGACATCCCTGCCTTAAAGGATGAGCTTGTTTAAAGTCTTTTATTCAAATAATAAACTAATCTTTATTATAATGAAAGTCTGCCTGTAATTGCCAACAGCGCCTTATGATTGATACACATGTCTGATGTAAACTAAATTGTACATATAGTGTACTTATTAATAAATAATTGTTCATAATTGTCAAGTTGAAAGTTAATAAAAATAATGTTTTGGATCTTGCGGTATACGTCATTATATACAAGTATATAGCTTATATTGGGTATATGTTCATAAGTATTGTTGTATTGTGTTTATTAAACATATCAGGTCTTATAACTGGCAATTACATAGACGAAGTGCTGTAATCCAAAGACCTGTGATCCTCTAAGGTTTGTAGATACCGTGGAGAGTGACAGGAATGAGGACGTCAACCTCTGCACGTGCTATTTCTGTCAGGTCAGTGGCCTTGAGGATGAGGAGAAACGCCGGCCGCTGAGAAACTCCAGGTTTCACTACAATACTCAACAAAACACCTGAAAGGCACAGAAGAAAAAGACTCGCTTATTTTAGGAGCATGAACAGATTCGCTCTGTGTGTTTAGTTTAGTGTCAGAATAGGAATACCATCATCTTCATCTTCAGCATCAGGCCTTTGTACAAACAGTGGTTCAGAAGGATAGGCGTCCTGCTCCTGCCAGATCCATGTTTCTTTACTTTTCACATTCAGCTTGCAAATCTGGAAACCCACAAAAAAAAAAATCACACAAATCACAAATGCAGCAAACATTGCAGATGACAGTGTTTTCAGCACTATGTCACACCCACCCGGTCTGGAATAAAGTGGTTCAGTCCGAGTCCATAGGCAAAGGTGTAGTTTTTTCCATTGAATTTGCTGTAGTTGATCTGAGGAAACTCAAAAGCTGGAGCACGCACACACAGCAGTGAAAATACTTTAACTGAAATCTAATTAACATTGAAACAATTTCATATAAACAATTAAAGGAAAAGTACACTTGGATATTACTCAAGACTTGAACAACAGTATGATTATATGAGCAAATATGATAATTTGAGCAAAATGATGACATATTATCATAGTAAGCTCATATCTAGCAGTTCTAAAAAAAAAAAAAAAAAAAAAGCAAACATAAATGGTCACCAAAGTGTACTGTATTCATAGGAAATGATGCCATTTATGGTGTTTTACAAGTGACATTTGGTGCTGAATATTCACCCTGACGTGGTCCAGAGAACAGAACCTCGGGTTCAAGCCAAACGGTTCCATCACTGCACATGACAGCAGTGGCTGTGGTGTATGGAAGAGAAACCAAGTTCTTCCCTTGCTCTTCCTGAAAAAACAAAGGACAAACCAATTAATAGACCCTTTTCCATTTTTTATTGTCCAGTTTTGGTGAGCCTGAGAGGACTCAGTTAGCTGTTAATATCTGACAAACAGGAGTGTCACCAGTGTGTTCTTCTGCTGTTGCTGTAGCTCATCTGTTTCAACGTTTAATGTGTTGTGCACGTATAGATGCTCATTTGTTTCTGTTGCCTTTCTAACAGCTTGATCCAGTATGGCCATTTTGGCCTGACCTCTGACATTATCTGCGGTTTTCGTATCAGAGGAACCTTTTCAGAGTTCCTAGAACTAGAATACCCACATGGAAAGAACATGAGGATATATGCGCATATATGAAACCTATATGCAGTATATATTCACATATATGATAATATATACGCCGCAAATATGTCACATATAGGCAAAATTGAGGTGCATATATGTGCATGAACAGGCCATATAGATCCCGTGTATTGCTTCTTTATATCCACATATAAGCCCTATAGGTACATACAAGATATGTCTCCTATATAGCTCATATCTCATTTTGGCAACTGTCATACATGATGCCCAGCTCATATTTTCTATCATCAAGGCAATAACTAAGAACTAAAAAAGAATGCAAAAAACTTAAGTATGTGCAAACACTTGAAACTGGTATAACATAATTGTCATGTTATAGAATTTAACCATGGAAAATTAGTGAGAGCCTATAGTGAGAACAAATATGTGCATATAATATATAGGAAAACTATAACATTTTACATGTCACATATTAAAAACCTATATCAAAACCTATATTAAAACATACATGCTTATATAGGTTATTTCTATGTGGGTAGAAGTACCTGCTTTTGGATATGTTGGCACAACAGGAACTTGGAGTGATTTTAGTTCTAGAAACCTCATTTGTGGATACTACTTGACAGCAGGGTCTAATCCAGCACTATAAGAACTAAAGGGATGTACATGTACACTGCTTGCGTAAATGCATGCCATACAAACTCCAAGTTGTTATAGTATTCATAATTTTTGAAGTAGTGTTAAAAGACAAACGTAGAGAAAGCTAATAGGGACAATTATCTGTCACCTTCATCTGGAGCATTTTTAGGCCTCAATGCAAGCAGTTTAGATTAAATCCTTCTTTTTGCTGTTTCAGTCACATAAATACATCTATGTTCCATCACAATTATCCAAAACACAATAAAAATTGTATTCAGTGCAGCGCTTATTACAGTTGGCTTATATCGTTTCATCGTTTCTAGTAATGGTGCAAATGGAACCAGGAAAATCACCCAGAAGGAAAATATTTCTCAGGCAACCAGGCCAGGTGGTGAGTTTCTATGACAAAAGCCCCTAAAAAGCTGTTTTCATTCACAAAACTGCAGCTTGCTGGATATTTTCTGTTTTTCAGATTTCTCAGTAAACCCTAGAGATGGAATGTCTGCATCTACATGCCTAAATGCAACGTGTTGCTGGTTAGTTAAAAACATTTGTGACAAAATATGTAGTCTGTTAAATATATAAATGCTAAACGTATATTATTTCGGCTTTCCCCTTTTCAATTAGTTTACTTTGATGTACTTACAAAACTAAAAACCCTAAGCCCTAAAATAACTGCAAAAGAAGGACTAGATACTGAATAGATACTGTAAGAAAGGACAACTAAAGTCTTATTTTAATCTTAAAATAGCAGAAAACCTAAAAATAAAAATCAATATAATTACCCTGTGGATGTCCAGTGGAAGCACGTATCTGCGCACCTCCGGCTGTGGAGCTCTCAGGGCTGCTTTTTTGACTTCCTCCCAGTTTTGCCTCAGATTTGCCAAATATAGATAATTATACATAAACTCATGGCTGTCAGTGAAAGAAGAACAACAGACAATCACCTTCTGAGCTGTTGACTGCTATTATCAGATGTGCAGGTGTGATGCATGTAGTTATTTGTTCATTTGACCAAACTTGAGTAAACATTCAAAACAAGCAGTCTTACCCCTTCCATGTGCACAGGTCAACAACAATAAAGCCTTGGTCTTCAAAACAGTTAATGTGGTGAAAAATATTGAAGGCAGATGTTCTGAATTTGTGGTCGATGTATTTGCCAGGATTCTTGGCTGCCAGATGAAACCATGTCTGGGAACGCAACCAAATTAAGATGATGAGGTAATGCACAAAACACCTACAGAATGTTATTAGTAGTTTCATATCTCAAATATTAACCCGTGAAATATAAAATACGCTCTGACTTACTCCCATTTTGTCATTGGACTCAAAGCAGTCCATATAATTTGACCCTCTCATGCTCCAGGAAGTCAGAAATTTCAGCAGATTGATCTTCACCGGAGTCTCAACAAACACAAAGTGGTTCTCTGTCATGCCAAAGCTGAATAAAATAATGTTGTTGATTATAATATTTGTTTTATAGAGATAAAACATATTCATCACCCAAATTTTATTTAATTTTTTTATCATTTACTCACTTTCCTTGTTTCAAACCTGTTTGAGTTTCTATCTTCGTTCAACACGAAACAGGATATTTTTAAGAATGATAGAAACCGATAGATGTTGACTTCCATACGGTTTTATTTATTAATTTTTTTCTTGTATGGGTGTCAATGGCTAGTGGTTTCCAATATTTTTTCAAGATATTTACTTCTTTGTTCAACATAAAAAAAGAAACTCATAAAGGTTTGAACCCACTTGAGGATAAGTAAATAGTGACCTACCCCTTTAGTTATGTTATGTTATGTTATATTATATCATATTATATTATATTATATTATAACCTGTGAACGTAGGATGGCTTGAATCTCTCACTGCTTGGAAACTGGACCAAAACCTTTGACATCTTCAGTGGATCAGATTTTTCTGATTAAACAAATGATAAAACAAACTTTCTTTATAATATATTATTAATAATGGCCTTTTATGCCACTAAATCAACATACCAACCTTCTTGTAGTGGAGGGATCTTGACAATGTTGTAGGCCAGCGACATGTTCTTCCCAAAACAGTTTCCAATGTTATATATAGTACCATCTGCTTCTATGTGTGGATGTGCTGTTAATCCGTTAACAGACAGGTAATTGCAGAGGTCCACCTACAGAACAAAATGAAACAAATTATTTTGGTTTTGTTAATGTGGAAAAAAAATAAAAATATCAACAAAAGCTAACCTTTTTAACCGTTTCCAGGGTATCAGGATTGACTTTGGTAATGAAGTTGGTTTCAGTGCAGGCATAGAAGTCTTCACCAATGGGGTAAATGTTAACAGAACAGTTGTCTGTCACCTCAGTGCCTTGGAAGTAAGTGAAAAACCTGATGTGCAAAAAAGAAAGCACCAGAATAAGTCAATTTAACTCTATCATTCTATTCGCATGTAATAAACTGAACTTAAAATACTGTCTAGACCTGGAAAAGATGTTTTTGCATGGATCAGGATATGCAGCGGTGCCGAGTTCTGTGATCACAACTCTTTTCTCTGTCATGGCTCTCACATATGCATCAGTTCTGATAAACCTGAGGAGGAAGATGACCATTGTTATGCATTTTAAGTGCAGTCCTTTATTATTTAACAAGCTAACATGCAATGTATCGGCAAGATTCTTTCAATGCTATACAAATAAACATACTTAAAGTCACTTTAAATTAATATTAATTGAAAGTTCTTTGGATTTTTAACCCTCTTGCCCTTTTTTTAGAGGTCAGACACTTGAATACTTTGCCATCAAAAGTCACCAGATTTTTTTTATTATTATTACATTGTGTAATATTTATACAATTTTAATGAGGCATTTTCTATTAGAATTTATGTATAATTAAAATAAATGTTCAATAATTGCAATATTTACTTTAAAATAAAGCAAATGCCTCCAAAATCTTGTTTTTTGTTCTTTGAAGTGTTCATATCAATTCCCAAACACTAATTATGAGCAGTGATCTGGGGTTAAACGGGCACTAATTGATTTTTGAAAAATACTTATGAGCCCAGACATCCATATCACACTCATGGCCTATCAGCAGTAAGGGGTGTGTCTAGTAATAGTACAAATACTCATTTTTGTCATCTCTGCTATTGCTAGACATGCCCCTTTCTACAGTCCTGTTAGAACATTGTTTGATAAAAATTGCTTGGTTAACTTTTTTTAAATGTGAGAAGCCCTAGACTGTTACTTGCGATGATAGGTTACACGTCCGTCCTTCAGGTCAAACTTGTGAATGAGAGCCTGGCCATCAAAAAGATGGTTAAATGGTTCATCTCCAATCTCGAAGAGCCCAGGACCCATGCGGAGCAGACTGCCAGAAAGCCATGCTGGAATTTTACCTAGAGTATATAAAGAGAAAAGCAGTGTGTTTGTATTTACTATGAAATACAGTATACTGCTGCCGCCCTATAACCTGAGTCAAGAGTTTTTACCAATAAGTATAAATTTGTGTATTATTAAAATATTTTTGTTACATATTTTGTGCCACTATGACATCTCTATGACAAGTATATTTCACTGCAGACCAATGATCTCCAAGTAGGAGGGAGTTACACCACAAGTACGGGTTAGCTATAAGGTTCTGTAAGGGTTATAGCTGTGGCCAATGAGCATGTGCACATCAATATAGCATATATACTGTGAGGGCTAGGTTTAGGGTGTACATGTTAAAATATCACAATAAATTGCTATCTTTGTCATGTACAGGACATTAAATAAAGAGAGAAACCGTGAAATAATTTTCAAAGTTTTACAGCAAACTACAGTATTTCATTAACTTTTTTTTATATTACACCCCAGTGTTTAAAAGTATGAACATAAACACTTCTTGTGTCACAGACTAAAACACAACCATTAGCAAATATAACATAAGATGTTATGTACATCACTGATGAAAGAAGTCCAAAAAGAACCACTGTAATCTCAACAAAAAAGCATAAAGAGGGTCATTCAGGGAATTCTGTGAAGGTTTGCTGTAATAACCGTATATAGACTATTAAGAAAACAGACTGTTTTAAAGTTAAACCAGGTTATAGATTTTTACTGTAGCATTTAACAGTTGAAATTTCTGTCATTTTTCTGTCACTCATGCCCCCAAGATAGATTCCAACTTCTTTAGCTGTATGAGGCTCAATGGATTCCCTCAGTGAACACCATCTTTAATTTGCCATTTCTGCAGCACTGAAATTTCAGATGTTCTATTCTTAAATACTAAAATTGAATTCCAGCTAATTACTTTAGCAGTTATGCTGATGCTGAATAATGTACTATACTGCCATATTCTGTTTTTGGCCTAATCATACTATTTTCAATGATTATTGAGTTGTTCTCCAACTGACCCCCATCAAATAACTGACTCTTTCTGTACATACAATGTAAAAATTAGTTTTGGGTCCATTCATACTCCAAGCATGACCCTTTTCTTCCATACGGATCAGTTTTCTGTTCTAATCTCGACAAGTCTGGGCAAACTACTGAGTAAAGCCACTAATTAGGGGTCAAATTTTTGTGATGACGATGTAGATGTCTGAAACTATTTTACAGTATTTTCAAAACTAAAAAAAAAATACAACCCCCGCCTCCAAAAAAAAACACGTATTTTGATGCAAAATGTTATGCCATTTTCATCAACCCTATCGAATACAAATTGCAAAATCTATTTTATATCTGAAATACACTTATCACACTGTCCATCTCTGGCTGCTGGGCAGTTACATCGACCACAACAGAAACCCCCATTTTCCCAAGGCATTGCCAAGATTATAAGCATGTAAACCTGAGACATGAGCAGGAATGGGCTCCGCTAACTCTTCACAAGACTCAAAGACTTTTTTATATCCAGCGGCTGGGTGTTCAAGACTGTGAATGAAAACAGATGTCACTTTTTTGAGAATATGAGCACAAATGAGGTGAAAAGACAAAACAACATCACTTATAATGTTATATACGCTCCTTGGAAACATTTTGCACATTGATCTAAATCATGCTTAATGAAGATCATGCTTTTTACACCATCTTCACCCTTTACTAAACAAACACAGACCTTGAGATGCATGAGTGAAAATAAAGTTCCATTACTCACCGACTGACCATGTTGTAGTTAGACGATGCTTGTGTTTGTGTGTGTGTGTGTGTGTGTGTAAAAGTGAAGTGCTTCGCTTGGACACAGAGTCTTAAACTCCTCCTCCTGTGGATGAAAAGCCTCTGGAACAAAAATCTCTTTGTGCTCAAACCAAGAACTACACTAATGTTTACCTTCCTGAAAGACAGCACAGGTTAAATCAAAAACACATTTTAACCTGTAGTTCATGGGGTCAATATGCAGGAAACTAGTTTTATGAATGTATGAAATTTTAGGATTTTTAATAATCTTTTAAAATAAGACAAATCATACTGTGGGGAAAGTAATCAACCTCAGCATTCTTTCAGTTAAGAAAATAGTACAAATAAAAAGAGCAAAACTCTATAACGCAAAAAGTTTACAACTACAAAAGACAAGTGTGTCATGTGAAAGGCATTTCATTAATCACATTTTCTTTGTTTACTTCCCTGCATGACAAATGATTTGTTTTCCAGGGTCAGAGCCCTGTATTCTTCATAAATGGAGACTGGGTGTGAATACTGATGAAGATCCACTTGGCAACACTCCAAACCCACACACATATGTGCAAATGTTCATGTCTTTCTAACACTGATAACTCCTCCATAATAATAATAATAATAACAATAATAATAATAATAATAAAATGCTTATTTTAAAGGTTTATTGCATAAGTGAGGAGCAGTAAATGAATTTGAGGTGATACAAAAATAAGAACAACATCAAACTGGTGTAGAAAAACACATGTATAGTAAAGTTACTTTGTTGCTGTGGGGTCATAATTTATAATTGCAGGTACATTTGGTGTCCAAAGCCACTGTTGTTTCTGCATAAAAAATGGTTACATTTTTAATTATCTATGAAAATTTGTTTTCATAGATCACATTTTACATGCTGTAACAATGTAATATTATTATTTTTTAAATTTAGGATTCATTTATCAATTTAAAAATACAAACAACCCTTAAAAAAAAGTATAATAAAAAATAAAATAAAATAGAACCCAATTACTGAAATAAATGAGGGGCAGATGTCTACATGCAACAACCTCATTATCACAATTCAAGTAGTTAAAGGTTACAAACTGATGTATTAATATTGCCAAGAGCTGGCAAGGGTGATCAGTCAAGATCCAACTGGAGAGTTTAAATATGGGGGGGGGGAAGGGCTTCCAAGTTTTAACAAAGTTCTGTTATGTCTTTGAAGGGAGTATCTAATCTTCTCTAGTTTTACAAATTGTCACCGTACATGCGAGGGTGGCTGTGGGCTCTTCCAGTTTAATAAAATTGCATGTCTAGCAAGCAAAGTAAGAAAGGCCACAAAGTTTAAAAAGCAAGTCTGTAATGTAGGTAACATGCCAATAATAGGTGATGGTACTATATGGAAGTAATGGCTGAAAGAGAGAGAAATACTGAACCCCAGAATGAGGAAAGAGACAGGTCCAAAACATATGGGTTAAAGTGCCTAAACCAGAAATGACACCTATCACACTTCAGATCAATAGTTGGGTCGATCAGTGCAAGCCTACATTTCAACCAGTGTACTCTGTGAACCATTTTACACCGAATGAGGCAGTGACATGCACATACAGATGAGGAATGAACCCTGTCCAAAGCCACTTCACATGTATCCTGGTCTATTTCAATGTCCAGCTGGTGCAGAGACTGTTACAATGTAATATTTTCTTGTCTTGTCTTGTATTGCCAAAAATCATGATTTCTTGATGTCTGAATTAGTCATTCATATTTTTTACCACATATATATATATTTTTTTAAATATGTACAGGATGTGCCATTTATATGGATACACCTTAATAAAATGGGAATGGTTTCCTGAAAAGTGGATTGGTCGTCGTGGGCCAGCTGAAGGTCTCCCAATATGACCCCCTTAGACTTCTATCTTTGTGGTCATCTGAAGGCAATTGTCTATGTAATTTATTAAAGCGTATCCACATAAATGGCCCACCCTGTATATATTTTTACTTTTCTTCGGACACTCTTATTGTTATAAAACTGTAGATAGTCAATTTCCTAATCCTCACTCACTCACTATCCTTTGGCTTAGTCCCTAATTTACCAGGGGTCACCACAACAGGAATGAACCATCAAATACTCATATATTTTATATGGCGGATACCTTTCCAGCCACAACTCGGCACTCAGAATACACAAACTCGTAAACCCCCAGTGCTGGGAAACACCCACAGACACTGACAGTATTAGAATTGAAAGTCACGTGTGAGATCAAGAGCTTGTGTTTGTTTTTTTGTGTGTGCATATCCAGAGGTGAAATGTCATCTTGCTTTCAAGAGTTGAAATGTAAGAACTGTTTATCTAATAGAAGGAACATTGTTTAGATTTTTTATTGCTATGATTTATTGTAATTTCTACACATTGCATCATTTGCCAGTAACAGAGTGGACAAACAATACTATAAACATATAATAAATCTATCACTCTCTTTCTATCAATCTATCTTTCTCTCTATCAATCTATCTATCTATCTATCTATCTATCTATCTATCTATCTATCTATC
>CAIGQQ010035257.1:1818168-1873553 GCA_903798035.1 Danio albolineatus | reverse complement strand
TCTATCTATCTATCTATCTATCTATCTATCTATCTATCTATCTATCTGTCTTTGGAAAGCACTGCCTTATAAAATTGCATATGCTTTCAATATAAAATACTGGAGTAATTGTGAAATGTGAAGCTGTTACCAAATAAATAAATTTGTTTCAGAGATATCATGTAAGCTTTTCACAATCTTTAACTGGAGTCATTAATTGCCTTTTTTTCTTTCTTTCTTTTGTACTGCTCTCTGACGCATGATTGAAGACTCGGAGTCGAGGTAAACGCCCACTGCAGTGTTTGGCCAGCAGTTTGCATATTTAAACGTTTCAACCCATGAGTCAAAACCAGCATATGCTGTTTTTTTCCCAAGAGGCATTACTGTGGTTTAGGATTGTTTATGTGCAGGTTACGACTGTTTGGCCCCTTCACTCAGTGCCTGTTTGGTGACATTTTTAGAGATCCTAAACTAAACACACAGAATTAAACTTCAATCTTTCCATAGCAAAATAAAATGTTTTTTGCACTGCATTTGAGCTTAATATTTTGCTCTTTAAATGCTGCTCACCACCACATGTCGGAGCTGTAGCCTCAACAACAAGTAGGTCAAATGAAAGGTCTGTGGTGTGAAGATAATATCCAAATAAGACTACTTTGACAGCCTCTAATGTTTATATGTATATTGGATCATTGCACAAATAAAACATACAGTCAAAGGGATAGTTCAAAATGAAAATCACCTCATTTACTCTCTCATGTGGTTTTAAACCTTTACGAGATTCTTTCTATTGATCAAAAAATCATATTGTGTTGTCCAAAAACTGTTGGTAAATGTTGAAACCTTGTATTTGTAAAACACCAAATCATTGAAGTATTGGTAATGACAGAACCTGAAATTATAGCCTACTAATGACCCTTTTAAGATGCTTGTCTGAACGTTGGAGAGAAGAAAATTTTAGCATAGAATATAGGAGCTATTATGTCGGATATTATTCACGTTCATATCTTTTTGTAGTTCTTATTGCTATGATCAGATTTGAAGCTGATATTTTTTTCCCCACTAATCCACAGATATTTGATTTGATTTCAGCAAATAATTTAGAGACAAAAGTACATTTCTCAAAACTTTATTTTTCAAGGTAGAAGGGTTTTTACACTCAGATGCATTTATGTGAATTATATGTCAGAGCCAATTGAAAATATAAATTAGTGCCAGTAGTCATAACTGAATGTATTCAATGAATATTTGTGTAAAGGTTGGAGGAAGAGAGTTCAACCTTTTTTTACAGGTAAACTGTAGGATGATGATGATGTTGATACCTTAAGATATTTCAAGACTTTTAACATCGGATTGGTCAAATAAATAACTCATTCATTACACTTTTGCCATACATACATGATCAATAGTTACATTTTCTTTTTGACTTTTGCTTTCACTTGACAAAAACAGTTCAGACTTTCTCTGGAAGGCCATAATGAAAAACAGATGTTGAGGTTTTCACTGAAATACTTTCAGGATTGGAATTGGATGCCTTAACCCTTTATAGGGCACTCAGTAAAAAACTCATTGGAAAATCCCTGGAGTGTTGTTAACTTTTATAAATATTGTAATCAATGTCAATGAATTTACCATATGTGGTTCTTATTCACCTTTACAGTGAAGGCAGATTCCAACATTTTTCAGTATTTGTTCTTTTTTGCTCAACAGAACAACAAAACAAACAAACTCAAATCAGTAATTGGATAGGTCACTTCAGATTTTGTTGACTTGAAATTTGTAATTTAATTGTGAGTTTAGTGAGCATACTTTAAGATTTCCAAATTTATTTACATTTGTTTACACTTATTTATCAATTATCTCGAGCACAGGCGTCAAACTCAGTTTCTGGAGGGCTGCATCTCTGCACAGTTTAGTTCCAATCCTCCAGCAACGGAGTTTGACACCTCCGATCTAGAGGGAAAATGAAGACTCCTCTAAAATAAGTCCAGCATTATAGAATGAAACCTTCACTTATTTTTTTCTGTAATTGCACCCTTCAGCCGCATAACTTCTACCTTCCTTTTGCATGTTCAGAAGTTCAACTGTTTGTACAATGGTTAGCATCTTCCTCTGCCTTTTGAGGTTTCCCCAATTCCCATTCAAACAGAATGCCCAAGCATACTGCCCGAGAGGCGTTTCAAAGATGGTTGCAGAGTGAAATGAGCTTTTGATCAGGCATTCACCTCAGATGACCCTTTGGGGTCCTAAGCGGACTCTATTTCAGGGGAGACTTGATTTTTCACCACAACGGCAGAAAGGAGATTGATTGACAATATTCTACAGCCAATTAGGACGCAGAACACAAATTTATAGGTCAAATTGCACAAAAAAATCCGCAAAACTGCGAGACTGCAAATAGTGAACCATGTTATAGCGAGGGACTACTGAATTCCTATAATTAGCAGCAGCGGCTTGTTTTTGTTCTGTTACGTACAGAATTTTGCTTTTTAATGAATTATTGTTCATGAAGGAAAACTGTTTTGATGCTTTTAGCATTGTTTCTCAACCATGTGCCTGGAGGATCACCAACTCTGCACATTTTTCCATGTCTCCTTAAACACACCTGATTCAGATCATCAGCTCATTAGCAGAGACTGAAAGACCTATAATGGGTGTGTCAGAAAAAGGAGACACCCAAAACATGCAGTGTTGGTGGTCCTCAAGGAACATGGTTGAGAAACACTGTTTTAGAATACATCATCAAAAAATTGTAGCGTTATATGCATATCAGGTCATATAACTGGCCCATTTCAAGCAAGAACGACATAAAAATATATTTTAAAGTACTGAAATGTAACCTCACAACTGTGATCCTCTAAGGTTTGTAGATGCCGTGGAGAGTGACAGGAATGAGGACGTCAACCTCTGCACGTGCTATTTCTGTCAGGTCAGTGGCCTTGAGGATGAGGAAAAACGCCGGCCGCTGAGAAACTCCAGGTTTCACTACAATACTCAACAGAACACCTGAGAGACACAGAAGAAAAAGACTCACTTATTTTAGGAGCATGAACAGATTCGCTTTGTATGTTTAGTTTAGTGTCAGAATAGGAATACCATCATCTTCATCTTCAGCATCAGGGCTTTGTACAAACAGTGGTTCAGAAGGATAGGCGTCCTGCTCCTGCCAGATCCATGTTTCTTTACTTTTCACATTCAGCTTGCAAATCTGGAAACCCACAAAAATCCCAAATGCAGCAAATATTGCAGATGACTATTTTCAGCACTATGTCACACCCACCCGGTCTGGAACAAAGTGGTTCAGTCCGAGTCCATAGGCAAAGGTGTAGTTTTTTCCATTGAATTTGCTGTAGTTGATCTGAGGAAACTCAAAAGCTGGAGCGCACGCACACACACACACACACACACACACACACAGACAAGAAGATATAAAACTTTAAAATATTTAATAATTATTTATTAAACTAATTACTAGATATCAATTTATTCCTGTAAAAAAATCATAATGTATCGTTCATGTTTGTAATATATATATATATATATATATATATATATATATTTCAATCATACAAAAAAACAGCATTAGTGCATCTAAGTAAATAATAATATAGATACCAGATTACTGTATTCATAGGAAATGTTGCCATTCATGATGTTTTATAAGTGACATTTGGTGCTGAATATTCACCCTGACGTGGTCCAGAGAACAGAACCTCGGGTTCGAGCCAAACGGTTCCATCACTGCACATGACAGCAGTGGCTGTGGTGTATGGAAGAGAAACCAAGTTCTTCCCTTGCTCTTCCTGCAAAAACAAAAAAATAAACGACTTAAGAGACTGATGAATGAAGGAAAATACTTTGAGATTAGAAAGACAAAAAGATCAAGTATCCAAAATGTCTAATTTCTCCTGAGGTAAAGAAGACCATGATATCTAGGTTTATCAATTAAAACTAAAAACATTGAAATATATTGTTTTTGTAACACTTTATTTTGATGGTCCATTTGAGTATTAGTAGACTGTCTACTTAATTATATTAACTTAATTAGTTGTAATGTAACTTAAATTCAACAAACGGACCATCAAAATAAAGTGTGACCTATATTTTATTTTGGCACACTATCCCGCTATTCTGAATTATCCATCAAAACATGAGTTCAGGGTGGTCATTAAGAGATGGACCCAAAGTTTGCAAAGAAGCGTGAAATAAAGTGATTGAAAGACTCGTAGATATTAAAATCTTAATCCTTTATTATTTTTAGCTAAAAACTAGAAATGTTTCCTTTGTGATTATTTAGTATAACTACATGCATTAAAATAACTAAAAAGTAGTAAAACTTTTTAAACATTTAAACAAGTTACTGCAGGTTAAAATTAACATGAGAATACAGATTGTACATATAGAAATATTTAAACAGATAATAACTAAACTGTATTTTTTACCCTGTGGATGTCCAGTGGAAGCACGTATCTGCGCACCTCCGGCTGTGGAGCTCTGATGGCTGCTTTTTTGACTTCCTCCCAGTTTTGCCTCAGATTTGCCAAATATAGATAATTGTACACAAACTCATGGCTGTCAGTGAAAGGAGAAGAACAACAGACAATCACCTTTTGTGCTTTTATCTGGCTGTTGACTGCTTATATTTAGTTATTTGTTCATTTGGAGAAGTTTGCTAAAACTTCAGGAAACAAAACACAAGCAGTCTTACCCCTTCCATGTGCACAGGTCAACAACAATAAAGCCTTGGTCTTCAAAACAGTTAATGTGGTGAAAAATGTTGAAGGCAGATGTTCTGAATTTGTGGTCGATGTATTTGCCAGGACTTTTGGCTGCCAGATGAAACCATGTCTGGGAACGCAACCAAATTAAGATGATGAGGTAATGCACAAAACACCTACAGAATGTTATTAGTAGTTTCATATCTCAAATATTAACCCGTGAAATATAAAATACGCTCTGACTTACTCCCATTTTGTCATTGGACTCAAAGCAGTCCATATAATTTGACCCTCTGATGCTCCAGGAAGTCAGAAATTTCAGCAAATTGATCTTCACCGGAGTCTCAACAAACACAAAGTGGTTCTCTGTCATGCCAAAGCTGAATAAAATAATACAGTTAATATTATATAAAGGGAATTTTTTTCCAAATAAATTTATTCACTCTCAAGTGGTTTCCAAACAGGTTTTAGTGTCTTTCTTCTGTAGAACACAAAATAAAATATTCTAAATCAGCATTGATTGACTTCCACATTACATTGAATTTTTCTACATTTTTTAAGAAAACAGCCTTATTCCAAAATGGGTTAAATTAATATTTTTTTTCACAATTCTTCAAACAATACCTCATGATGACAAAAAAAAGAAGAAAAAAAAAAAGTTTAAACTAGATCTAAGTTTAAAAGCAATTTTTTTTTGCTAGGGAGGAAATTGAACAAACTTATTTTGCAGAATTAGACTTAAAAAAAGAATTGTTGAACGTGGACAATGAGATGCCTTTAAATGCCAGGTTTCTTCTGTAGAACACAAAATAAAATATTCTAAATCAGAAGTGATTGACTTCCACATTACAGTGAATTTTTCTACATTTTTTTTAATGGTACAGCCTTATTCCAAAATGGGTTAAAAAAATTATTTTATTATTATTATTTTTTTACAATTGTTCAAACAATACCTTATGATGACCACAAGAATTTTTTTTAAACTCGATCCAAGTTTAAATCAGTTTTTTTTGGTAGGGATGAAAATGTGATTTTTATTCAGAACACTCTTGTGCGCGTGATTTTAAAATGTTAACCACTCAGAGCTGATGCAGCACCCC
This sequence comes from Danio albolineatus, assembly GCA_903798035.1. Taxonomy (NCBI): domain Eukaryota; kingdom Metazoa; phylum Chordata; class Actinopteri; order Cypriniformes; family Danionidae; genus Danio; species Danio albolineatus. Next base: position 1,867,756 of record CAIGQQ010035257.1, on the reverse strand, counting down.
GGGAGTTGAGCGGGAGAAAGATGTTAACCAATCAGAGCTCACTCCACGCATGGCAAAGTTGAGCAGGAGAACCGAATAGGTGGTTTTGATTTACATTAATTAATCTTTATTTTTTTCATGCTGTCTGTTTTTAAGACAATTAATCACAGTTTTGTTTATCAAGCAGTTAGTGCTACTGTGTACAGTGTGTTTTTAACTAGAGTTGAGCTTAGTTAATCTTATTTTTCTGTTGTCTGTTTTAAAGACAATTTTACTACAGTTTCATCTATTAAACTTGTTACTATTTACTACTTTCATTGTAAAATGTTTTGTTACACACTTCTTGTGCACCGTGTATGTAGCTTGTTTTAAAAATCAAAAATAGTTGCCAAAAATCACAAGTAAAATCGCAATTTGTTAAAAAAAAACAAACAAGCAAACAAACAACAAACATAAAAAACCCAATATGATTATTTTGTCCATATTGCACAGCCCTAGATTCGATCAAACAAAAGACATCTTTATACCAGGTGTAAACAGAGCCTGTTAATGTCCTTGAGTGGCTCAGCCAGAGCCCAGAACCCAATTGAACATCTCTGGAGAGATCTGAAAATGGCTGTGCACTAATGCTCCCTATCCAACCTGCTGGAGCTTAAATGGTACTACAAATATTAATGGGGAAAAACTGCCCAAAAATTAAATAATGCTGTCAAATAAAATGTGAAAAAAAGGACAAATGCTGTGAATATGTATCAGATGCACTGTATTTTTACACAAGTATAGGTGTCAGTGGCTTCAGTTTCCGAAATTATTCTAGATATCTGCTTTTGTATTCAACAGAGAGCGAGAGAGATATCTCTAAAGATTTAAAACCACTTAGTGGTGAGTAAATTTTTTTCTGTGTGAACTACCATATAATTACAAATATTTAATTTATTATTACACACCTGTGAACGTAGGATGGTTTGAATCTCTCACTGCTTGGAAACTGGACCAAAATCTTTGACATCTCAAACTGATCGGATTTATCTGATTAAACAAATGATAATAATAATAAATAATAATGAAAATGTCAAACACTTCTCCATTATGCATTAATAAGAACTAAACAATCAACATACCAACCTTCTTGTAGTGGAGGGATCTTGACAATGTTGTAGGCCAGAGACATGTTCTTCCCAAAGCAGTTTCCAATGTTATATATAGTACCATCTGCTTCTATGTGTGGATGTGCTGTTAAACCATTAACTGACAGGTAATTGCAGAGGTCCACCTGCAGAACAAAATAGAAACAATAAATGATTTTGGTTTGAATAATACCCTCAAATATCAACAAAAGCTAACCTTTTTAACCGTTTCCAGGGTATCAGGATCGACTTTGGTAATGTAGTTGGTTTCAGTGCAGGCATAGAAGTCTTTGCCAATGGGGTAAATATTTACAAGGCAATTGTCTGTCACCTCAATCCCTTGAAAGTAAGTGAAAAACCTGATGTGCAAAACAGAAAGCGCCAGAAGTAAATGCACCATTAAAGGTATATTGGATTATAATACCATATTAAACAACTTAAAATATTCTCCAGACCTGGAAAAGATGTTTTTGCATGGATCTGGATATGCAGTAGTGCCAAACTCTGTGATCACAACTCTCTTCTCTGTCATGGCTCTCACATAAGCATCAGTTCTGATGAACCTAAAAAGCAGTTAATAAGTAATATTTCAGTCCTTTACAGTTCTGGCAAGGTTCTGTCTGTACGAATGTATGAACGAACAAATTTACAGTTCCTTAACTGAAAAAAAAAAAAAAAAAAAAAAAAAAAAAAAGAGTTCATTCAAAGCTTTGTTCTTAATGTTCATGGAATAAACGTAATATCATGGAAGTCTTTTTTCCCCTCTGAAAGGTCTTAGTCAGAATAAAAATAACACTTTTCAAAAAAGACACATTTGTCAGCAATTAATATGTAATTTCAATTCAAATGTGAAACGTATCGTCAATCACTGACAGTACAAATACTGGTGTTAACTGATGAGTACAGTATGAACACTCAGTATAAACTATGAGTAATGAACCAGGGTTGATCATTTCAAATATTATAAGCCATTTAAGCATGCGTAAGCATATAAGCATACCTGCGATGATATGTAACACGTCCATCCTTAAGGTCAAACTTGTGAATGAGAGCCTGACCATCAAAAAGATGATAAAATGGTTCACCTCCAACCTCGAAGAGCCCAGGGCCCATGCGGAGCAGACTGCCAGAGAGCCATGCTGGGATTTCACCTACAGTATATAAAGAGGAAGTGTTCAAGCGAACAAAAACAAACTCTTCAGACCCCAATGGTCTTATTAAACAGCTCCAACATCAGATGCACATAAAAAAGCATGGAGAATTTAAAAATGGAAAAGTATCCAACAGAAAATGCTAGATTAGATTATAAGCATGTAAACCTGAGACATGAGCAGGAATGGGCTCTGCTAACTCTTCACAAGACTCAAAGACTTTTTTATATCCACCAGCTGGGTGTTCAAGACTGTGAAGAAAAACATGTCACTTTTTTTAAGCACGAGTCACATGCTTAAAGCAATCATTTGTTTAATGATACACATTATTCTTGCTCACTAACATAGTTTAAATGAAAAAAAAGTTCCTTTACTCACCGACTGACCATGTTGAAGACGACAACGCTTGTGCATGTAAAACTGAAGTGCTTCGTTCCCAAGAATGAACACAGTGCCTTAAACTCGTCCTCCAATGGATGAAAAGCCTCAGAAACAAAAATGTCTTTGTGCTCAAACCCAGAACTACTTCACTAATGTTTATCTTCCTGAAAGACATCACAAATTAAAATAAAAAACATGTGGTGGTGGTGATCCAGCTCAATACACATCAAACTTTATGAATATCCAAATGAATAAATAAGAAACCATTTCAATAACAAAGCAATGAAGCACATAGCTATTTCCATAAAAAAATATATACAGAAAGGGGTTTCCAGTGGTCTCCAGTCTAACAAAGGGGCACATGAAAGACATTTCATTAATCACATTTTCTTTGTTTACGTGTTTACCCTTGGCAAAGGATTTCTTTTCCAGGGTTGGAGGCCTGTATTCTTCATAAATGGAGACTGGATGTGAATACTGATGAAGATCCACTTGGCAACACTCCAAACACACACACACATTCATTTGCACAAATGTTTTTCTCTTTCAAACACTGATGACTCTAAGAAAACAATGCTTGCTTTAAAAGTTTATTGCATAGATCAGGAACAGCATACATATCTGAGGTGACACAGTAAAATAGTAAACAACATAAAACTTTTGGCTCACTTTTGCTTGACATTAAAACCAGATGAATCCATCTCTGTCTGAGTTTTTCCCCATTCTTAAATGTTTAAGCTACTGGATCACTATTGTGACAGAATGACAAGATTATCCATTCATACAAATAAGCAATAAGTAGATTGTTCTTACTAGAAATAAAATATGTACAAAAAAAACGACAAAATGGTTAAGACAAATGAGATGAAAAAACTGTGCAAATAAGCCCATACTAGCTTAGAGGTTTGTCAACTCCCACGTCACACAAAAAATAAAAATGTTTTTAGAAATCTGTGCACCTGTATAGTGAACACACACACAAACATGTGATAACAGGAAAACATGAGATTAAAGCTGAAACACAAACAATATTTTCAAATGTTTAAATAGGAAATCTTCATTTTTCCGTGTAAACAGTATGTTTCTTTGCATATATTCACTGTGGGGTTTGGATAATCTTTGACATTATGAAGATCTAAAAGTTAGCAAACAACTTACAACCAATCACAAATTTTGAATAAATAACATTAAAACTGACAGACGTCTCTACTGAAACAGAAAAAAAAAACAATAAAAAAAACTTCACTCAAAGGAAAATCCCACATGAAACTAAAAACACTTCGACTGAAGTTACAGTTACACTGATGTGATCAAACGTCAGCCAATTTACCCAAATAGTCTCCTAAAACATCATTCAAGAAGGAGCATTTTAAGAGGCATTCAGTTTCGAATACTGAAGGTTTTGGCTTTCCTGATGCTTAAAAGCATTGGTGGTTTTATCTTTGGTTTGTCTGCAAAAAGTTGAGTTTCACTCTCGGTTGTGGGAAAACGTCTGGAGTAAATGTCAGGATATTCCTTCTGAAACTGAGGGGAAAAAAACAAACACAAAAAAGGGTATAATTTTAGACATTAATATAATTAACTGGAACAAACTATGACTGAACACTAGTGTTCATTCATTCATTCATTTTCTTGTCGGCTTAGTCCCTTTATTAATCTGGGGTCGCCACAGCGGAATGATCCACCAACACTGGTGTTTGGTTATTTAAATTTTTGTGAAGCATAATTTACTCTTTTGTTGTTATGTGTAACTTATTAGATGCGGTTATCTAACAAATATAATTTGCATGAAAAGCAGCTAGTAACACATATTTATATAGGGCTTGAATCCAAATAACATTTAGTGTATAAGAAAACCCATTTTAGTGTCCACACTAAATCAAAACTTTAAAAATATTTTAAGCATGTAAAAGCTTATTAAACGCTAATTAAAGGGCACCTATTTTACCTTCTTTTCAAGATTCTTAAATTCTTAAATGTCTCCAAAATGTGTCTGTAAAGTTTCAGTTCAAAATACCCATCAGATTACTTATTATACATTTCTGGATATGGGAATTTTGAGCTCTAAACACGGTAGGTGTCTTTGTTGCCTGCATCTTTAACGCAATTGAGCTGGTTCTCCCCACCCACACCTGCGTGCCAGAGCTAAAGAGATATCTCTCCATTGCTCTGACACATTTCCTTTTCCTGCTGCGTCTCATGTCATATAAACAAGCAGTGACAGACATGAAAGAAGCTGATCTCTTGTTTATGAGAAATACTATAGTAAGTACTTTCCCAATGGTTATTTGATATAATTCAAGCCTTTCTGCCACGATTAGTCACACACAATGTCGTTACAAAGTTCACACGCGCGTTTAACTTCGCACAGTTTAACACAGAACTGTTCCTACATCTCGCTGGACCTCAAAATTGTAGGGATTTGGATCCTATTTTAAAGTCAGGAAGATATATATATATCACTCCAATATGACTGTGGACACACGATATACCTACACACAGTTGAAAAGTTGATCTTGCACCCTTTAAATCACCTACTTCAGTGTTTCTATCTATAAAAATAAAATCTCAAAATATGGATGAAATGATATTCCTATTGTCATTCAGCAGAATAGCAGATGAATCTGTACGAAAGCAACATTCTCATCCGAATCTGTACTTATTTTAATTATATATTAAAAGTATATAGAGTAAATAGATACCAGTTTAATCTTCTTCTTCTTGTCTTTGACAGACATGCTCTTGTCTTTGATGATGTTCTCCAGCAGGTCAGCCAGAGCAGACTGAGACACTGACAGCTTCTGCTCCTCAAACTCCTGACAGCTGATCTGCCTGCAGAATGAGTATGATGGCATGGGACCAGCAGAGCCGGAACACGAGCTCTGAGACGAGGAGCAAAGAGATGTTAGATGAGTAAACACATGGAGAAACAAATTATTGAATGAACACAGGAATTCAATAAATCCAATATTGTGAATTTATTACTATACACACATAACAATAAAATAGTTTTACAAACTGAAGGGTGAGTCAATATTACAGGGGACAAAATGATTTGAATGACACCTCTGATGCAAAATGTAAAATAAGTTTTAAGATCTAACTTTATATAAAAATTACATTACCGTTCAACCATTTCAAAGTGAGTTTTAATTCATAAAAGGTACTTTAAATTTCATCATAGTTTTACAGCATATTTGATTATGAGGGTGAAATATAATATTTTAAATTAAAAATAAAATGTTTAAATAAAAATACACCTTGTTGGTAAAATTGATTCTGTTTACCACAGCCAAACTGATCCCCAAAATAATAAAATAAATAAAATAAAATAAAACTGCTCAAAGGTAAAACTCATTGAACTTTTAAACATGAGTTATTATTTAGATTTTTTTTATAGCTATATAAAATTCATAATTGTAATTTAAGTAAATAAAACAATCTAACTAGTGTATATCAACAGAGTCATTTTTGTGTGGTCCTTTAGGACTTACCAGTGACTTGAGATAGTTGATGTGATCTTCCACAGCATTGCGAAGATACACAGGCACCTGCAGGACCTCCTGATGGTGATCCATGAGAAAAGACAACAGCCTCGTAGCCAAGAGCTCGTCCAGATCATCCACCTCCTCACAGCTCAACACACACCTGGAGAACGTCTGCACCAACTGCACACAGAACCACAAATGCAGATGTAATGCATACGGCATGCAGGAATGTGCACAAGAGAACAATAAAGCAGAGATAAAAAAAATATTTTAATTATATAGCCTGACATCTTTACTGTTCCAAAATATTTTAAATGTTTCTTTTTTTTTTAACATTCTCTTGATTGTATTTTTTGCATCAGTACAAATTATAACTTTTACATATGTATACTTTTTCCCCTTTTAAATAAAAAGTTAAAATATATTATATAATAATATATTGTATAATAATATATTATGCAACATAAATATAAAAAAATAAAATATACTGGGTTCAATGGGGGAAGTTGTTTTTTAAAAGTTCAAGTAAAATATTTTACAACAGTAATTACACTACTGTGATAAAGTGAAATCGTGATTTTCCATTCAACCTCAGAATCGTATACCAGTCCATGACTATATGTGAGTGAGATGATGGTTGTATAAAAAAAAAAAATAAATAAATAAATAAATAAAAAAATATAAAATAAATAAATGTAAAAAATTCAGCTGCATCCATTGAACTCTTCCTGACCAGAGTGCGTGTTCCGATGACGTCATGTAGCCGGGGCATGTCTACGTTCTGGCTCATGCGTGAGATCATCCGCAGGAGTAGCTGGAGTTTGCGACGGCTAACGGGAGGCAGGAGTAACGTGCAGAGCTGAAGAGCCTCGACGGCCACTTGCTCCAGTGACGGCTGCAATAAACCTGGAACATCATGTGAGTGAAATAAACCACAGCACAAAACTGCCAAACACTACAACTAGAAATGCAAATAAAACATGAATAATATGAATTATGAGTTCATACATGTATACACGAATAAATCTATACACACACTTCTATAGAGAATGTCTCTATCTATCTATATCCATCTAAATACACACACAAACCTATTAAGTTAACTTAATTGTTTTTACAAATTTAAGTGTATTGAACAAAACAATTAATTTGTCCCCCCAAACAACCTAAGAATTGTGTTGATTCAACTCATTTTAAGTAGTTTGAACAAGCAGAAATTACAATTTTGAGTGTATATACAAATATATACATATCTATGTATACACACATCTGTATCTGTATGCATGTGTGTACGAATGTGTGTGTGCGTGTGTATATAATATATAGAATAGAAATGTATACACGCATGACATTTTGGTTATTTTATGGAGTAATTACAAGAGTTCTTTTAAATTTAGTAGAAACTGTGTTGTTTGCAAAAATAATTACAGATGACATTTTATTCAAACAAATAACTACAAATTGTAATACACAAGTACAAATGGTTATGAGTACATTGCAAATTAAGTTTAAACAGTGTATAATTAAAGGCCAACAATTATCAAATAATATAATTTTAGGATAACCTATTTCCCTAAAAGGAAGCTGATTTTATATAAGATTCAAAGTCCCTGCTTTGTAATACAGCTATTTAGGGGGAAAGGGATAACACAAAAGTATGTATTAGTAGCCAAAGTGTGCCACAGAATGGGTTAGCAATAAAATGATAGTTCACGTCAAAATTGCCATGTTATTCCAAACCCAAATTAGATATTTTCCATTAAAATAATAATTAAAGTTTCCAAGTATCCCTTCTGTGTTCTACACGAGCAGGCCAATCATGTGGATTTGGAATAAAATGAGGGTCAGTAAGTTAATTTTATTTGAAAAGAATTCATGAACTATTAGCATGAACTATAAGATGTTAGTCTGGCAGGCACAACAAACACATGCTCAAGCACGAACAGACAAGCACATCCTCATGTGTGTTTTTCACATGCTCTTACTTTGCTCAGGTTGGCGTGTTAACAGGGCTGAAGGTGGCCGAGCGGGTGCAGGTTTGCTCAGGTCCAGAGAGCTCTGACAACGTCTGCTAAAGCTCGGACCTGCTCTAACATCCATGCAACTTCCATGCAAACTGGACAAACTGAGACCTCTGAAGCCAACGGTAGATGTGGAGTCAGGTCTCATGGTAATTTCAGCCACGGGCGCGTGAATGCTAAAGCTGCTAGCAGACATTTCTCTATTCTCTTCTATATCAAACAAGTTACCAATGCTTCTGGGCCGGGCCCTGGCAGGTTTCGGGTTGTTTCGGCGAAGTTCTGAAGACAGTTGGGAGCTCACACTGCTGCCGGAAGGGTTTTTGGATAGCGAGGAACTCTGGAGGTTTGGTTCTACAGGAGAATTGGTTTGAGGGTTTGATTTATCACTGCTACAGGACTCGAGGCTTTCAGATGACATGAAAAGTCTGTTTTTTGCAAAGTTGTTAATGTTTCCCTCCAGGGAGCAACTTCTGGGACGAAGCCTGCCATATGGGACGTCCGTTTTGTGGGCCTGAGAAACTTCTAGATAGCTACCGTCCAGCCTGTCTCCATCACTGACCCTTCTACCTCTAAAAACTCTACGGGTTTCTAACTTGGTCTCTGCTTTTGAACTGAAAACTTCCTTCATGGGCGAATCGACTTCATCGAAGGCCTCCTTTCTTATTAAGCTGAGCAGGAGGCATTCGGTGGACCTGAACAGGTTGGCTGGGTTCACATATGGGTTTTTGGCAGGCTGTGGGCAGTTTGGCTCCTCCTGGTTTTTACGCTTTCCAGGTTGGGATTTAGGAGTCGTGATGTAGCCACACATAACTAGCAAAAGGGACCAGACAACAGAACATAAAACAACAAAGAGGCAGGCAACAAGGTAAGACATGTAAAACACAGCAGACAGGGTTAGTTTTGAACATCGTCTGACACCACAAAAGCAGTGCAGTCAGTAGAGACACATTTCCATAGTTTGTTCTTATTAATATTTTGTAAATTGAGACCCACAGCCAAATGGTTTTGACGACCCTTTTAGGAGGACTTTCCCCAGAAAGAACAAAGGGATGATGATGAGTGTGTAAAAAACCCCAAAACAAAACACAGGCCTTAAACCTCAAACAACATTAACCCATATACCTGGGTAAACAGCTAAATATATACACTATACTAAATATATACACTACTTTTCAAATGTTTATCGAGTAACACTTAAATATTTACAATCTTGCCAGATATTATTACTATATTAAAAGTATTATATAAAAGTATATACTGAATAAATAAGCTTTCCATTGATAAACGGTTTGTTAGAATAAGATAATATATGGCTACGAGATACTTGAATATCTGGAATCTAAGGCTTAAAAAAAAAATCTAAATCAAAATACTCAGAAAATTGCCTTTAAAAGTACTCCAAAATAAGATTTTTGCAAAAGCACACTATATCAAAACTTGATCGTTTTTTTTTATCAGTTTAGAAACATTTTATCACATTAGGAAATTTACTAATTATGTTCATGGATCTTTAATTAATATTCCAATGCTTTTTGGCATAAAAGAAAAATCGTTAATTTGGACTCATATAGTGTATTTTTGGCAATTGCCAATATTTCTGTGCAACAAAAGACTGGTTTTGTGGTCCAGGGTCACATACATTTAAAAAGAATTATTGCTGTGATGGCAAATCTGTTTAAAAATAATTTTTGTTTGCAAAAATCCTGTTGCTGCTTAATATTTTTGTTAAAACAACAATAGGTTTATTCAGATTTTTTATGAATTAAAATTAAATTAAAAGGAGAAGCATTTCAATTTTGATCTTTTAAAGTTAAATAGATAAATCTTACCTTAAATAATACCTTAGATAATCTTAAACACTTAATCTTAAATACTTGTGTCTATGTAACCAGTTAATTACAGCATAACCTGATGACAGGCATGCGGAATGCAAAACATGTTCCATACATACCCAGGATGTTGACAAAGAGTTCATAATACTGATAGGTGAGCAGTGGCTGAGAAAGACTGTAGAAGTAGTCTGACACTGTTTTAAACACATCCCGCTCAAATCCTGGGTAAGTCGGCTGGTTTGAGTCATACTTTGGCCCTGAAAGAGAAAACATAACTATTATAAAATCAATTGTTTTGAATTTACACATGAAAAACGACAAAAGACAATAGAAGCATGATCTCAGTCTTGCTGTTGTAATATGTACAGGGTGGACAGTAGTGTGGAAGGCTTCACATACAAAAGCCAGATAACATAAACATCACCAGAATAACATTTTCGTTCATGTGTAGAGAGATTAAAAGCAAGGAAGTAATAACTTCATACTAATCTTGATTTTCCAAATAAAACCTCTCAAATAATATCTTAATGTCTATCTTATAAAAACACAGAACTTCCAAACCTATCAAAGATGACAAGTTTACAAAATGCACATTTTAATTTTCACAACATTCTTGTAATATCACTTACAGTTTGCAAGGCATTTCATAGCAGACAAAACCCAGTGCGGTAAATCTTCTAAAGAGGGAGAAAAGAAGATATTATTCACAATGTGGAAATATGATTCTGAGCACTATGTTTCTACACAGAAATGACACACATCTGGCGTACCTGTCTTATCGTCCAATGAAACTACTCCATGTTTATTGACTTTGGTCATATTATACACAATGAACTGAGGATTGACCTTGGCTGGATCCAAAACGTCTTCCAGAGAACCAGATCCCACCAACTTCTGCAAACTGAGCATTCAAACGACAATCAAATTCAACAACAAATTGACAATTACTACATTACTAATTGATGTATGCAACTGATGTGTAATGATTTTCTAAAGGACATTTTTACCATTTTACTCTTTTGTACAATTTTCAGAAACAAAAATCCAAAAAAAGCCACCAACAAAAATGTATCTAGATTTCTAGACATTAAAAGACTAACGTTATCTTTGTGAAAACTGAAAATGTCAAAAACAAAGAAAAAGGAAAAAAAAAGGTGTCTTAGAAGGTCGTCTACAGAGACTCTGAAGTTTATTTGTGCATCCTGAAACTCATTTATAATCCTCTTCTAGTCACTCTAAGGGCGGATGGCTGCTTCTCACTCAGGTCTGTCTATGCTAACAAGACAGAGATCGTCAATAATGGACGGGGCTTCCCCCTTGTGATGACATGTGAAAAAAGAGAATGTCAATAAAAGTGTTTCTGCACTGTTTTTGATAAAGTGTGATTATAAAAATATAATTCATTATTTGTTATAGAAATGTACAGGGAGCACAAAATGAGTTGAGATCTCTAGTATTTCTTAAATTATTTGACAAAAAAGTAGCTTAATGTTGGAATATTGAAATAAGATGTATTTTTATTTAGTTTCCCATTGCAATATATTGTTAAATGAAGACTGCTTACTTCAAAAGCAAATGAGATTGAGGGATTCAGTATTTTTCGTGAAACCCATCTTGAAATTAGCTAAAAAACAAATACTTTTCTTTAAACATTTAAATTTTTATACCCTGTTGACAGATATAGGTTCTTGTTTTAAGCATAAACATGATTTCTCCTAGTAAACATCTAGTTTTAGTTTCCTTTTGATGTTCATACAAGAGAAAAATAATGAGAAAGATATTATGGTTTGGCAGTGCATGCAAGATTTAATGCGTTCCTCTAAAAATTATGAAAAGCCAAAGACCTTTTTTCTAAGACTCACAGAAAGCAAGATTAAAATCACCATCGGATCTGCTTCTTTTTAGGTGACTACATACAGGAAATACTCATAGGGCAAAGCTGTGCACTTCAACACATGCAAACTACGTGTGACAGACAGTGTCGGGGGAGGTCTGTCGACTTACTGTGTAAGTGTCACATTCTTCCAGATCACATGAATATCATCCTCTGTGAGCTCCCTACTGCGCTCCGTCTCACCTGAGGACGATCCAACAGGAGATTCTTGCGTTTCTGGATCCACATTTTCCTGTGTGAATTAAGTAAATATTACAGATTTAAAATAAAAATAACATTAATGTGAATTAATGAAATAACTTATGAATATTGTGCAAAGAAACTTGCACTCTAGACTGTCATGAACACACTCACAAACGGCTGTGAATTAAAAGTAATAATTTTGTCAATGATGTCCTGCCATGTTTCTTGAACAGGCCCAACATTTTGCTTCATAAGACCTCAATGTGTCATCAGGAGCTTTGGGTATTAATTATGTTTTGTCTGTATTTAGTTTTTTGGACTCTCAAAGTGTCATTGACTTCCACTTTATAAATCACCAAGCACCATGGTTTCAGCAAAAAATAAAATAAATAAATAAATAAATGCTACTAATAATAATAATGTTCCGTTGTAAATGTCATTTGAAAGTTTCATTTTTGGATGAACTACAAATATAACAATATGTTTAGCGCAAGTAATATTTACCAAAGTTTCTTTATCAAATTTCTTTGATCCCCTGAATTTGAAGAAACTCTCCCTGTCCATCATGGATAAGCTCTTTTTCCTCATAACAGTGGGACGGTTAGGAATGGGCTTCAGTGGAGATGTTGATGGAAACCTTAAAAAGCATATTAAAGTAGAAAATATTAATTAAATGTCCATATCATTTTTCTCAGACCTTTCTAAAACATCCATTTGATCATTGACCTGTAGAGTTGGCTGTTGTCCTCCAGGTCCTCCATGCCCCATCGACCCTTTACATCCTCAATAACATGGTTCTTCAAAAACTTTTTCAGCAGCTGGACTGTCTGTTGTCGGGTGACATCAGGTCCAAAATTGCTGTTGTTTTTCAATAGTTCATGTAACCAGTCCACGGCAGTGGATGCGGTAAAGCAGTTCATGTAAACCCTAAAGTGCTGCCGGTGCTTTTTCAAAGGCATCCCAGCTCGGAAAAGCTTGGTCACTTCATTCCACTGTAAAATAAAGAAATAAAAGAACTCAAACAGTTTGCAATGACCTTATTTATAATCACTTTAACTAATAAAACTTTAGAAATCACTAACTTATTGCCTGGTAGATTGTCCAAAACACAAAAACTGATAATTCAGCAGAACAAAGAATATTCTGTTGTCACAGTTTGTTGATAAATGTATACATAATTGGCATTAAATACACACAAGGAGCATAAATAAATGCGGATTTGTAAGCATAGTTCACCTAGTAGTTCAATAGTAGCATACATAGTTAACTTCATATGACTTACACTACTTACAAGTGAGCTGAAGTGAGGTAAAGTTAGTTTTATATTCACACATTCATTCAGTGACAACTAGTGACATGCTTCCTATATTGCTTCCTATATTGTTTACCATGGTACTTTGAATATTCTTTCAATATGACTTGAACATTGAACATAAAACATTAGTATTATTTATTTGACTGTGAACAATATTGTGCTTTGATAGTAACTGGCTGCTAATATGATTTCCCTATTTAGTATTAGTAGAGAAAACTTTGCTGAAATTATATTAGAGACAAACTCAGAATGTGTGAACACAAACCAAACTTTACCTCAACGTGAGCTGAAAGCTACAAACTATTACTGAAAGCGTTTTACAAGCACTAAACAGCTAAATAAATGTTCATTATGAGATTGTTAGATGGCTCATTAGCTTTGTAAAATATCACAATGCATTATCAGGATATACTGTATCTAACAGAGCGGAAAGACTCACCAGTTTAGTGGCCCTGTATGGACCAGGAGTGACGATGTGAGAACTCATTGAAAGATTACGATGTGTCCAACGCCTACAAAGCCGTTTTCATTATTCCTATGCATAAACACGAGTTTATTTTCACTCTGAATACATTTATCGGCTATACTAATACGCCTACTGTATTTATCGATAGATAAACTCGTTAATTGAGTTGTCGCGGGCTGTGTAAACAGATAATCCGAGGCTGCTTCTTTCCTCACACCCGTTTGAAATTACAACGCAAACGTCTGAGAACAATGTGATTGGTTGATTTGTTTCATCACATGACCAAAATGGCTACACCCATTGGCTGTCCGCTGGTAACAGCTTTGGTTGTCAAAATACTAGTCCGCTATTGCATGCTGATTATAGTTTATTATTATTATTTTTTACAGTCTATGGTTTGCACATATGTAGATTGTCTAATGTCTCTCCATGTCGTGAGATATTTAAAAATACATTTTAAAATGTTATTTTAATTCTTAAGAAGACTAAGAAGAAAGATTTTTTTTTAAAACTCTCTAAATCACCAGCACAAATTAATCCCCCGAGATTGTAATGTAACTTATTTATTTGGTTTAATGTTTAATATCTTTTTCATATTTATTTATTATTTGTTTATTTATTTGTTTGTTTTAATGTAGTATATTTTTTTCTGGTATTTATGACATGATGCCTATATTGCATGTCAGATATTCCTAAAAGTTTTTTTTTTAATTTGTAAATTGTGAAAATGCAATAGTCTGATACGAATGGGAAAATAATTATAATAAGAGGTTTAAAATCTTAAATGGACTAAAATAATTTTACAAATATTTACATTAAAATGTAGTCTTATTAAATTATCCAAATACTCACATAAATAAGAAATAGAACGTCCTTGTGCTGCAGTAATATACAACAAATGCAAATATATCAATGAAATATCAAAATAATAAGCAGAACAACTACATTTCCCATGCTGCAATGTGCAAAAACAAAGTAAGAGTTTCACTTCCCCTTGTACTGTTTCCGGCGAGAGTTTTCTACTAAAAACAGCTCGTCAAACATTTAACGGTTTTTCTGGTAAGTGATCGACTGTTTGTCAACCGATCTCACTGGATATCATGATTTATGTTCTGATCAGCAAACAGCAGGTTACCAAAGTATGATTTTCATTCATTATCAGAGGTGCAGAGGAGTCGCTAGTGAGCTTTGTGTTGCTAGCTTATTGCTGTCAGTGAAAACTGAAAGTGGTTTAGCAGTTGTCTCTTAGTTTACTTGAAGAGAACTCACATTTACGTGTTAACTATCGTTAGCTAACAATTTGACGAGTCAATTAGGCATTAACATATTTACTCTCAAGTAACTTAATGTTAAATTATAGCTTTTTACACATTGGTTTCATATGCATCGTGTATGATTAGTCGTGGTAGTAAACCGAAAGGATTTTTTAAAACGAAGGGCACTTAAAAATACTGTTAATAATACGTGATTAATAATTATTAAGTGCATTTATGTATATTCAAATTGTTTAATTGGTTTAGGTGTCACCTCAAAATGCCTGCAAACCTTTTCTTTCTTAAATCTTTCTGATTGATTAATTTTTTAAATAAATGTTCAGATTTTTATAGAAAATATTTTTGTTTTAATATCTTTATTGTCTATATATCTGTTTGTTAATGCTTTACAAAAAGACTACTTTTGTTAACACTAGTTAATTAAACTAAACCGATGAAAGCAACTTGCAGCATTAGTCAATGTTAATTTCTTACTCATTCAAATCAAAGTCATAGCTGTTTTAATGGAGCTAATGACTAATACAATTCAGTTGTATATTTTTAACTAACATTAGCATTAGCTTAAGAAGTAAATTTTTTCATACCTTACTGTATTACTGTATAATGTTAACTGATTTATTTTATAATCCTTTTGCAATATATGTTTGAAAATGAGTCCTTTCTAAATGTGTATATATACAATTAATACACAAAAATCATATACAAACAGAGTTCTTTTTGTCGTTATACCTAATAAAGAGGCTCTTCAAGACTATTCTTATTTGCTTTTCATTTGATGCGCTTCATCTCAACCACTCTCACTGGCAGAGCTGTGACAAAACAAAATGCTATTGACTTTTTTTTTAAAGGGGGGGAGCTACTATATGTCCCACCCCTCTGTTCATGTTTCAGTTCAGATTGTCAAACATTGCCTAAAAATGCACATATTTGTAAATATTATAAAAGTAAAGTGTATGTGAGTTGCAATTATTGCAATAAAGATAGAAATATATATATATATATATATATATATATATATATATATATATATATATATATATAGAGAGAGAGAGAGAGAGAGAGAGAGAGAGAGAGAAAACGTGGTTTTCATATAGGTTACAAAATCAAGTCACAATTTATTTGAAGCACATTATCACATTGTTTACAATGGCATACTCAGTCCATTTTTGTCAATACTTTTTGAAATATTTTTTGAATCAGGTCTTACGACTAAAGTCTCTCCATACAGTGTATTTCCTTTACAATTCCTTTACATCGAGCCTTTGTGGGAGGACCATTTTCGAGTTATGGCTTTTCTGCTACTTACCAAAAGAGTTTGAATTAAGTATTTGTCAATAGTTGGCACAATTTCTGGTATTTTCCCAAAGTATAAGTAATAAATGAGTAGTCCAATTCTTCTCCATTTATCTTTTTAATTTCAGTCACTATTTCATACCAGAAGGGCTGTATTTATGGGCAAGCCCAAAACATGTGAAGATGGTTAGCCATTGAGTTTCTACATTGTATCCAACAAGAGCCCAAACTTTCAACACCTGTACACAATGCAGACAGTTTAGGATTTATAAAGCACCTCATCAAATTTTTCCATCCTAACTCTCTCCAAGCTCTCGAGTTCGTGGATTTTGCATGTGTGAATCACAGATCTGTGCAGTCTTCCTGTTATTTGTTGGTTTGACTCTTTCTCTCATTTTTATGTAATCTGATAAATGAATGTTACTGCTTTGTATGCATTCATATAATTTATGAAAAAAAGGATTTATTCAAATGTCCACTAATAATACACATTTCATAATACACACATCTCCTCTCCTCCTAGGATCTGCTGCTGAACTCCCGAGTCCAGATACAATGATTGACATAAAGGCATGGGCAGAATATGTGGTGGAGTGGGCAGCTAAAGACCCCTATGGCTTCCTCACCACAGTCATCCTAGCTTTGACCCCTCTGTTTATCGCCAGTGCCCTTTTGTCATGGAAACTCGCCAAGATGATCGAAGCCAAGGAACGCGAGCAGAAGAAGAAGCAAAAAAGACAAGAGAACATCGCCAAAGCCAAGAGAGCCAAGAAGGACTGAGCATGAGATGGAGAGGGCTCAATATCATCGTCCAGTCCCTTGATATATGCCTCGTCTCTTAACCCAGGACACTACTTATGGGATCTGGAGCAAGACTGGGCTTGAAGGAGACCTCAGTAAAAACCCTTAGAGGAATCATATAATCGGGGGGTTGATTGATCGATCTCAATGACAGGACTGCAGTATACTTTTCCAGAATATTACTACTACAGTGGGAAATGCACTGCGCTGTTGTGCTATACACTATTGTGCAGTACTCTGCATTCCATTTTTTTTACCGGGTCGATGGTTGTTTCCAAGATGAATCCATAACTATATTAAAATTAAGTTTTTTTTTATAATAATAAAGAACATTCTTAACGCAAAATTGGGTTTGAAACTGTTCATGTGATTTTCAGTACCATATTTCAGATTTGTAAAGTTTTAAGAGTGACAACTGCATTTAGATACAGGATTAGCTCCCTCAATTGTATTATATAATGTGGAAAGATTGCGATGACTGACACCATGATGATTGTAGCTATGTTTAGCTTTTTGCACATCTCACTAAATAATACTACAATGACCACGAGGCTTGTTATGGTGGGCATTTTAATGACTCCACCTAGGGCTGTACAATTCTGGCTAAAGAGCGAATCACAACTTTTTTTTGCTTAAAAAAAACGTTTTTCTCACGATTCTGTAGATGTAAAATAAAGGTTAATATGAGTAGCCTATTATTATTGTTATTTCTCAAACATAAGGTAAAACAGCAATATTATTAGGCCCGTGTGTTGGTCTGCTGTTGGTTAAATGCTAGATTTTGTATAGGCTTGCGATGGTGGACTTTAAATATGACCTGGTTGTTATTTCACAGTATAGTGATGACATCAGAATACAACTATTCATAATTCTGAAGCTGAATTATTGTGTTCGAGACATATGCTTGCCATTTGTCATTGACAACATTATTAGACCATTTTTTCACTGGTAAAATGAGACACATTTGTCATTGTTAGAAAAACAATACCTTATAAATACAGTATGTAACACTTTTAACACCATTTGGAGGTGTCCATGTTGTCCATGACGTATATAAAACAATGTGAAGACTTTCTTCTCTCTTGACCTTGAAAATATAATTTGCTGAATCATTAAGATCATGTTTAGGGTCAAATTGAGATCTTTTTTTTCGTTAGTCTTTGACAGAGGCTGACCAATAAAGGACTTTTAGTGGCTGATGCCAATACTGAGAATTCAATCTGCCTAATAGAACACATGTACTGTAATCACAGTAAATGAGACATGCAGAAAATGAAAGAAAATTAACAGACACTTATAATACATAATTATTAAAACCTAAATTAAACAATTGAAGCATTTTGCATAGCCTTTCTTCTAAGCGAAATAAAGAATAGTAGAATTTGAATTAATGTAAACCACAGAGGTAACAATTAAATGAAAAAGGTTTAGTGCAGCCATTTTATTCCTGCTGCTAAAATATCTAGAAAAAAAAATGGGAAAACGCCATGTTTTACTATTTAAATTTAAATTAATGCTTTGAAGCAGCCCTGTTTCACAGGCTAAAACAGGTAGCTTGTTAATGAGGATTTATTTGTCTGATATGATTTGTTTTGCTGGCTTGGTTAGAAAGAGCAAGTTCTGTGATTTTTAATCACTTTTGTTCAAATCCGTTCATTTATCCCACGGTAATTTTGAACAAAACTTGGCTGCATGCAGCAGTGTTAGATTAGGAGTGGCACATTAGAAAGTAAATGACGATTGGTCATTTTACTGTCTGCCAGGTGCTGGATTCCCATCTGAGTTGTTTGACTCAAAGAGGAAGCATAAATTCAGGATATGGGAAAACATCGTCTATATGGAAAGACTTCTCGGCAGATGCCAATATTTTTAAAAAAATATCATCTGAAATATTGGCCAAACTACTCTACTACTAGTCTTTGGTCAAAAATTGCTTATACCAAATGGAACATGACAGAATGTTGTTATGGTTACCATAAAATCTTTCTAATTTCAAGAGTGAGTCATGTTTAGAACATACATGAGACATTAAAATTAGAGAAATGTGACTGTCACTCATGAAACACAACTTAAAAATCTTTGTTTATGATCAGGATAATAAAGTGACATCATAACTGAATGATAACAAATAACACTTTATAATAATCAAGCAGCATAATCAACTGTGTTTTACAGCTAAAATAAATGAAGGCGACTAAAACCACAGGGATAAGTATTTTAAGATAAGATGATAAACAGTATTTTAATAGGAAAAAATATAATGAGATTAACCTCTTCTGCAGATTTTTATTCACATGATTTACAATATATAAAGTGCAAAAGGAAATCTGCAACTCTGTCATGGTTTTACATTAGTCTCTGCTTAAACCTACAATGTTTTCAGCGTTCTTCCAGAATTAAACACGCACACAAAAAAAGTCGGCCTGATTTTTAACATACAATCTGTTAAATCTGAAATACATTAAACCTAAACTGATCAACACATGAGCGTTTTCTCGGTTGACTCCAGAAATCAGTACTAAATATTTGTAGACGCAATAAGCGTTGAAATCCATTTATTGTATATCTATTCATTTAAATTGCAAATTTACTTGAAGAAAACAAAAGATGTTTCAAATAGGGCTATTTTTTGTTTCCTGCTGGTGTCCAGGACCCTGGCTGAAATGTGTTGGCGGTGCTCACGGGGTCTTCACTGAATTCATTCTGTCCAAACTGTGTGGCTGAAGCATGACCTTTGATCTGAGTCTGAACAGGCCCGGCCACCAAACCATCTTCATACTCTTTGGCCTGCAGAGCTTTGTCCATTTCCTCAACCTCTGCAGCTTTAATTTTTATCTGCTCTCTGCTGTGTTTGTTCTTTAGCAACTCCTATAAAGAGCAACATACATGTTAACAGGGCACTTAAAGGGATAGTTCACCCAAAAATGAAAATTCAGCCATCATTTACTCACCCTTTACTTCTTCCATACCAGTTTGAGGCCTTTTTTGTTTTGTTGAACATAAAATATACTGAAAAATTTTGGATACCTGCTGTCACGAATCACTTTAACAGTATCCAAAACAAATACAATAGAAGTCGATGGTTACAGGTTTTCAACCTTCTTCAATATATCTTCTCTTGTGTAAAACAAACAAAACAAAAAACTCAAACTGTAAAAAGTAAAGATCGACAGAATGATGACTAAATTTGTATATTTGGGTGAACTATCCCTTTAAACACAATGACACATTCATTACATGATTTGTTCAATGTGTAATTAGTTGAGAATTGATTAATGACCTAGAAGTTCTCTTGATATAATCAGAGAAATAATTAATTAGGTGATAATAAGAGCTACCTCTGGTATTGAAAGCGCTGGAATGAATGTTTATGGTTTTTTTAAAATAGCGTTGTATGTACACTACGAGTCTTGTCGCCTTTCCAAGTTTTAGGAACAGCAAATAATAACTTGACTTTTAGTTGGTCATTTGGTATCAAAAATGGCTTATATGAAAGGCAAAGGCCTCTAGATTACACTTATTTTACCAAAATAAAATAAAATCATGCCTTGATTTTTAAACATTTAATAAGGACAGTAAGGTCTGACTTTGCTTAGACATCTAACATCTTGTCACTTAACAGAAATAATGTACAGTATAGAATATAAAGTCATGGTGCAGTGGAAAAAGAATTAATATTGTGTTTGACTCCCATGAGCTTGGACGACTGCAGCCATACATCTCTGCAATGACTCAGATAACTTATTAATAAAGTCATCTGGAATGGCAAAGAAAGCGTTCTTGCAGGTCTCCCAGAGTTCATCATGATACTTTGGATTCATCTTCTTCAACCAATTTGGATTCTCCTTGCTTTACCCCAGACATGCTCAATAATGTTCATATCTGGTGACTGGGCTGGCCAATCTTGGAGTACTTGACCTTCTTAGCTTTTGGAACTTTGATGTGGAGGCTGAAGTATGAGAAGGAGCGCTATCCTGCT
This sequence comes from Danio albolineatus, assembly GCA_903798035.1. Lineage (NCBI taxonomy): Eukaryota > Metazoa > Chordata > Actinopteri > Cypriniformes > Danionidae > Danio > Danio albolineatus. Next base: position 1,846,572 of record CAIGQQ010035257.1, on the reverse strand, counting down.
GAAAAATTTGCCCTCTCCTGTGTTTTGTAATGTAATGGGCAGCACAAATGTCTTGATACTTCAGGCTGTCGATGTTGCCATCCACAGATCTCTTGCTCTCGCTTGACTGATTTCTGTGAGAATCTTGGGTCCATGTGGGTTCCAGTAGATCTTCTGCAGTATTTGTGATGATCAGGACGCAGTTCAACAGATAATTCATCAGAAAATTCCATGCCACTTTTCCAAACGATCAATTAGAAGTCAGGTTATTATTTGTTGCTCTTACAACTGGCATTGATGATAAGACTTCAGATGTCAGGTAGTGTACATTCATGATTGTACTGTTTTTTTATTTATTTATTATTTTGTCTACATTTGTAGATATGGACCTAAGAGTCTGAAATAAAGAAGTGATGATGATGATGATGATTACCTCAAGTGTAGGTGGCTGCTTCCGCCTGCCTCTGATCCAAGCTATGAGAAATATAGGGAAAAACAGGAAACTAAGACAACATATCATTTCATGACAATATATCTATTAATGACAACTAAGTTTCAGTTTAGTTAATTGTATTTATATGGTCATAAACACAGATTGTTTGATTTACACTCAGTATTATAAATGTAATATCTATTACCATCCCATTCTGAAGGTATGCTTCCTTCTATGTACTCAAACTCCTTTGGATTGACTGCTTCTACAAAGCGTCTAGGCCGAACGACCCGCCCTGAAAAAGACAAGCAAGAATGACGATGAGACTAATTTATTAGGTTTATTTAAACAACCAACAAAACTAAGGTATCTTTAACCATTGCTGGGTAATAATGGGTTACGTATTATCTGGATTACTTAATCAGATTCAATCAGATTCCAAAAATGTATTACTTTTTTTTTTGTGTGTTTGACAAGACCATACATATTAGTATACAATACAACATAGGAAAAATTACAGACTGTCTTAGTTTTCTTATTGTCCCACTATCCCCTCAAAATAAAAAAAAATAAAATTTATGAATTATAAACACATCATCATCTGATAAAAACAAATAAATAAATAAAGTTAATAACAATAATAATTAAGCAAATTTACAAAAAAAGTAAATAAATAAATAAAAATAATAATAATAAAAAAATCTACAAGTTCGCTTTAAGGAGTCAATGTTTCCTTCTTTCAATTATTTACTGTGTATTCAAAATTTATTCGTTTTTAACTGTAATAATTTTACAAATTATTCACACAATGGAAAATATTGCTGAAAATAACTTCTAAATATATAACATGCCAGAAACATATCAATTAATGAAATAAAAATTTAAATACATACTCACAGAAAGTGTTTCTTTAAATAAAAGGTAAGCTTAAAAAGTATCTATCAAGTATCTAAACAGTAACTTTTCCCAACCAGACCCTGCATTTTATAAATACTTAAGTAATTAGCCACAATACATGACTTAATACAACTAATCTAACAGATTATGTTACTGTCTACAATATTTAAAATGTAATTTTAAATTAGGTCACAGATTGCAATTTGTAAATAATCTTTCTAGCAGTGTTTTGACCAATGGGCAAAAAAAAAAAAAAAAAAGATTAAAGATTGAGGGCGACACGGTGGCCCAGTGGTTAGCACTGTTGCCTCACAGAAAGAAGGTCGCTGATTTCGAGTCCCAGTTGGGTCAGTTGGCATTTCTGTGTGGAGTTTGGATGTTCTCTCCATGTTGGCGTGGGTTTCCCCCACAGTCCAAAGACATGTGCTGTAGGTGAATTGAACAAACTAAATTTGCCGTAGTGCGTGTGTGTAAACGCTAGTGTGTATGAATGTTTCTCAATATGCACGATAAATTGGCAGTTCATTTAGCTGTGGCGACCCCAGATTAATAAAGGGACTAAGCCGAAGGAAAATGAATGAATGAATAAAAGGTTGACTGGAACGTGAACGAGAGAAAACTGCAGTACATAATGGCTACTATAGAAAATATTAACTAGGTAATGTATTGTTTACAACTAGGGGAGATTCTGAAAGTTCAAACCCACTTAACTATCATTAACTTATTATAATCCATCTATTTTTTTGCAGACGTACTACTAAAAGAGCGTTAAGGTCTCGTAAAAGGAGTACATACGATAACAAAACTTGTCTAATATCGGTTGCTACAAGATTTACTGTACAAACAGTGCAAGATTAATCTACTCATCAAAGTCCTACGCATGACCTACCCGTCCATGTCTTCTGCTCGGGTATGTTGTAATATTTGTTTCCAGAAAGATCTGTCCCGACGTGCTCTTTAACCACGCCAAATGTTCTTCGCAACAAAGAAGCAATGCGGCTCATCTCGGTAATTTTTTATATGTGAGATGTCAAAATATGCTCTGATCCTGCACATGCAAACACATTCACTGCGTTTGCTAATAACATTTACGTAGCATTAACGTTGTCCAATGATTGGTTCTCACTCCTGCTCGGACCAATCAGAGTTTGCGTTGTAGGCACGTCAGAACATGGCTGCTTCCTACACAACAAAGTGCACAACAATCATTTGTAAAAGCTGAAATATATATTATACGTTTAGTTTGTTGTGCAGGATGAATTTGTTCAGTTTAAAAACGCGGTTAATGCTAAATAATAACCACTCAAATGCTTGGGTTAAAGGTAGCAAAGAGAATTCTGTAGTTATTTCACTCTGACGAGAGTCATAACATACAATACATGAATAAACGCTACAAGAGTCCAATGTCTCTAAAACAATGTTAAGTTTTCTTTACGCAAGGCAAACTGGGCTTGATGACCCAGTTCGACTGAGGCGTGCAGAGTCCACTCGCAGGTAATGATATCATTTGTATGATTTCTCCAATTTATTTATTTATTTGTAATGTTTATGATTTGTAGAAATAGCAAGGAGTACACCAGGACAATAATAATAATAAAAACTAAAGAGAAATAAAGTCAAATAATGCTTTTTTTATCTAACACGATACAAGAAATGTTAAAATATTACTGTATTATCATAATAATCACATTTCACTAATTCGTAAAACTGAATAATGATATATGTCATTTTGTAATGCTGCAATATATTAATCTTAGTTTATTTGTTATCACCAATTTACATTATATTAAAAATTTGGCCAACATTTGTTTAGTTAGTACTCTTCTTTAAAGTAAATTTAATGTCACATCAAGTTTGTCTAAAAATTAACAGAAAAATTGGCAAAACGTGACCCCCCCCCCCCCCCCCAACATACTGAATCTTACTGCGGTATATTTGTTTTAATATTCACACATTCGTTCATTTTTTAACATTGGCAACGTCTCTATATTGTTCATTTGCATGTAAATATTAATACTATTTAATTGACTGCCAACAATGTTGTAGTTTAATAATCATTGGCTGCTAATATGATTTCACTATTCCCATTTTGCAGAGAATGCTTTTCTGAAAATATATTATTGAGGAGAAAGAAACTTTACCCCAATTTGTGTCTTTAGGGTGCTGAGTCTGGAGTTGAACCACAACAGGGATGTGGATCGTATTCACGGCAATGGAATCAACACCCTGGACATTGAAGTTATTGATGGAAGATAGTATGCATATTCCTCCTTTAAGAATAGCAGAACACTTTAATTATATTCGCATTTACATGTATATGCTCTTAATACTACTGATCCCAAGACATCCAAAATATGTACTGCTGGTGTGCCTCCAGGAACAGGGTCGGGAGTCACTGCTAAAAAGCACATTTATGATGCAATATATCTATAAATGTGGTTAATCTATGGCCTTTTGTTCTTTCTAGTATGTTGTCAGGCGGATCTGATGGCGTAATTGTGATCTATGACTTGGAAAACAACAGCAAGAAGCCTCAATACACCTGCAAAGCAATCTGCACTGTAGGCAGGTTTGTATTACAGAGTATCCAGTCACCACTAGATGGCAGTGTGGCATTTTCTGATTTTAATGCCTTGTCAGGTTATGCGTGACTTTAACATCTCTGTTTCTCTGTGAAGGTCCAGTCGACATGTGCATAAATTCAGCGTTGAAACAGTGCAGTGGTACCCACATGACACCGGTATGTTTGTATCCAGCTCTTTCGACAAAACCATGAAAGTCTGGGATGCTGAAACTCTGAAGGTGTGTGCGTCCTTCAACCAACAACACATTTTTCATCACAATGCATATTGGTTGTCGACATGACGCAGCATTTTCACTGTCACTCATAACAAAGAGGAACATTGTCATCATTTAAAGCCAGTAAATTTGTCTTCTAATGAGCTCTTGTTATTGTTACTGCTGTTATAAATATATGAAGAGTTCAGATACAAAAACCTCTAGATGTCATCTGAATTTTCTTCTAAAATGAGCATTTATCTTCAAGCTCCCATGTGTATGTTCAGTAAATCAATTTTTTAAGGTAAAAATAGGTTCCTTGCATTGCCTTTAAAGTGAAATTACTGAAAAAAATATTGGAGGCTGAAAAAAATGCTCATTTTAGAAGAAAATTTAGGATGGCACTTTGAGGTTTTTGCATCTAAACTCTACATATATTATTTACAATTTTTAAAACAAATCTCAAAACTGTCCTATTGTGTGACAGTCTCAAAGATAGATACAAAGTTCATAAGTTACAAGTCTTTTAAATTAAAAACCAAAAAATCGTAAAACCCTAATTTGACAGTTTTCTGCTTTAGTAAGTCAAAAAACTATTTTCTTTTCATCCATATTGTTCTAAAAACATAGGAATGTGACACATTTTGTCACTGAAAACCATGTCTTCTGGTGTGATACTATATGCTAATTTTAAATTGGGCAGTTTCATTGAAAGTTTATTTGTCTCAGTCATTGTTTGTCTCAGATTTACACATATTTAACATCATAATTTAACATATTTTTGGAACCACTACAAAATTGTTACATTTCTTTGTGTGACACCCCTATTTATAGAAAATGTGCAACAAGTCACAGAGGAAAAATAATATTCATACTTCCAAATAAAATAAATATTACTATATTTAGATAAGTGTCCAATAATGGTTGTGGTGTGGAGAGACCCCTCCTCATGATTGTGAAGCACTTTGGGTGTATGGCCATGCATGATAAATGCGCTATATAAATACACATTACATTACATAAAGTAGACAAATCATTCTCACAGTGCTACGTCACAACATATTAAGTATTTAAAGTACAGTTAAGAAATTTTTAAAACAAACAAGCAAAAAAAAAAAATTAAAACAGTGAAAGAATTGATAAAGTTAGTGACTAAATTTTCTTAAACATGAGATTTCAAACTGCATAAATATATTTATATGCTCAGTTTGTATCAAAGGTGGGTTAAAAGCATCACATCTACCACACCATTACACCACTAACAGCATGAAACCTTCATGTAAGGCAGGATGGATACATAATTTAAGTATTTTAAAAAACATTCTGAGTCTACATTCTAAATATTACTGCCCAATTTTAGGCTCATCAGAAAAGGCAGTTTTTTATCTCCTGTTGTGCAGTATTGATCACGTTTAGCAGTTATCAGAATATTGCCACCAACAATTATGCCACATTCAAAGCTACTACAATCAGCCTCTTCCCTATTCTGATGCCTTTTTTGATCTTCACCCGGTCATCTTAACCACACCCACATGCCTAAATGCAGTGAATTGCTGCAATGCAATTGGCAAGTTACATATTTGCATTAACGTTCAGTACATAAAAAAAAGTGTCAGGGAGAGTAAAGATAATTCCTGCCCAGTCTCATTGTGAAACCACCAATCTGCTCAAACAGTGGCTCCTCTGTGTTGTCAAGTGTCACTTATCTATTGACCCCGAGTCTGGTATTTGCATTGTAACTGACACACACAGGAATGGTGTCTAAGCAACATTCATTACCTTTTTATTGCCCCCTTAAAGCGTCTTAACATTTGTGTATTTTCAGATTTTCCTTTATATTAGATTCAGGTGTGATTCTTTTAGAAGCATTAAATATAAGTGAAAAAAAAAAAAAATATATATTAACATTTATTCATTTTTTTGTTTTCTCAGCCGGCTGATGAGTTCCAGTTTGATGGCAACGTCTACTGTCATCACATGTCTCCTATAGCCAGAAAGCACAGTCTTGTAGCAGGTTTGTTCACCCAAACTGTCTACTCTTTTACAATAAGAAAGCTTTTACTTTTTAAATATCACTCATATTGCCAATGAATTTGCCATATAGTTGAAGTCTGAATTATTAGCCCATCCCCCCTTTATATTGTTCCTTACATTAACACATTTCTAAACATAATAGTTTTAATAACTAAGTTCTATAAGTGATTTCTTTTATCTTTGCCACGATGACAGCAAACAATATTTGACTAGATATTTTTCAAGATACTAGTAGCCTATTTAGCTTAAAGTATCATTTAAAGACTTAACTAGGTTAATTAGGCAAGTTAAGGTAATAGGTCATTGTATAACAGTGGTTTGTTCTGTAGCAACATATTGCTTAAGGGAGTTAATAATATTGAAAATATTTAAATCTTCTTTTATCCTAGCTGAAATAAAACAAATAAGACTTTCTCCAGAAGAAAAAAGATTATAGCAAATACTGTGAAAAATTCCTTGCTCTGTTAAACATCATTTTAATATTTGATCATCATAGAAGTATTTGAAAAATAAAAAAAATGTTAATAGGAGGGATAATAATTTTAAAATGTAGGGTTAAAAGGAGGGTTAAAATGTATGTTGTAGGTGGAAGCCGGTATCTGTGCTAGAGTATTCTTTTGTTTCAAGCGAAAGAATGTAGAGGATCTTAATCATCTTTATCGTCAAATGGGGAGACAGCAAACCATTTCCTGCTGTAGATACTAGACGTGAGGAATCCAGGCACTTATCCTTAATCAGGAAGGACAGGTTATTAAGACATCAGTGTTCCTTTTGTCGAAAGTGTCTCAGTTTCTTTCTTCTCCAGCTATTGGTTTCAGTGGACTCATCATTCGTTTCTATTCATAAACAAACACCTTCCATAATTATAGGCAGTGATATTTTATTATTTATATGCTTTTAGTTATGTATCCAGTTAACCAAATAAAGTATTTTCTCACAATAATCTGAAGTTACACTCTTAGAAGTATTGTACAAAAGCTGTCACTGGGGCAGTAACCCTTTCAAAAGGTGAACTTTAATACTTTTAAGGGTCCATATTGTACCTTAACCCCTTAAATAATCAGTTCTTTGTCCTACTATATATTGTTTTTACAAAGTAAAAAGATAAACGAAATACTACGTTAAGTGTGCCATCCAGACTTTTACAGAATTTTTCCAACAGTAGTTTAAATTACACATATATTTATTTATCTATTTGCTTATTTACTCCCAGGGCTGTTTATATCGAAGTTGATATTAAGCCTCACCATATTGGAGTTTTGTAACATCTAATTTTTACGAGGTGGGTCGTTAGCCCAATGCTCAACCCTCAACCTGGAAGACCAGGACATACAATCATACACAACGGACAGTTTAGCTTACCCATTTCATCCATAGCGGATGTCTTTGGACTTGTGGGGGAAACCGGAGCACCAGGAGGAAACCCATGTGAAAACAGGGAGAACATGCAAACTCTACACAGTAATGCCAACTGACCCGGCCCGGACTCGAACCAGCAGCCTTCTTGCTGTGAGGCAATTGTGCTACCCACTACGCCACCCAAAATAGTATTTAGCACCTAAAAACATCTTAGAAATGAAGAATAGAAGCAACAAAATTTCTGATGTTATTATAAAAGCTCTAATTTATTAAGCTCTAATTTTGCTGACACCAAGTTCCTGCCTCCAGTCACTGGAGATCATCAAAGCATATATTTGATTAAGCCTTATTACTTACACTTATTTGTTTTTATTTTGACTTGGATTCAAATTTTACAACCAGTTTATGTGGGGTAGTCCAGAGCATTCCAGCAATTGTACAATCAGAGGACTTTTAAGATCACATTTAATTAGTTTTAACCATCTGTTACATAAATCTTACGAAATACTTCTCACAGAGAAAATAATTTTTGTTTCTAGTCCAAATATCTTTAAAAATCTAAAATCAAGAAGCATTCTCTAGACAAGCAAAACAATATTGTCTCGTTTTAAGCCATAATATGTCAAAATTAAGAGATTTTCTCCCTAAAACAAGCAAAATAATCTGTCAATAGGGTAAGCAAAATAATTATTTGTCAAATAGAAAAACTAGATTATTTTGCTTGCCCCATTGGCAGACTATTTTGCTTGTTTTAGGAAAAAACTCTCTTGATTTTGGCATATTATTTTTTATTTTTATTTTCCTGTCTAGAAAATGCTTATTTAAGAATTTTTAGATATTTAGACTAAAAAAGCATTTATTTGCAGTGTGTATGATTAGAAACACGCATATAGCTACTGTATGTTAATGGTGTTTGCCCTTGACAGTGGGTTCAGGGCTTTTACAATAACAGTGTGTCTGAGCTGTTGTGTTATTCTTCTCACTCAGCTCTATTGTGCTCTGTGTTGGCAGTTGGTACCAAAGACCCCAAAGTGCAGCTTTGTGATCTGAAGTCTGGGTCGCGCATCCACATCCTTCAGGGTGAGTAATGCCTGTTGTTTCTGAATGGAGACAGCCCTGGTGGGGGGATAATGTACTCGTTTAAAAACCAACAAAGATTATTGAAAACCAACAGAGTTATTGAATCCTGGCTATTTTGTCACCATCTCAGATGGCACAATGTAAGATAGATCATTGGTACGAATGCGTAAATGTAACATTTAAGTAATAATTGTAAAGTTATTAGTTATTAATTTCTGTGATTGCAAAATCTGAATTTTCCAGCAGTCTTCGGTGTCACGTGATTCTTCAGAAATCATTCTAATATGCTGATTTGCTGCTCAGGAAATATTATCAGGGCTGCTGAGTACTATTAAGGAAATTTTAATGAATACAAAGTTTGCAACAACAGCATGTATTTGAAACAGAAGCAAAAATATTAATAAAATAATCATTTTTGTAGATATCAGATATTACTGACCCCAAACCTATGAATTGATGGATATGCAAACATTTTGAGAGCAGGTTAAAGCCCCCTGAAACCATCTATTTATTATTATTATTATTAATTAATTAATTAATTTATGTATTTATTTGGTGTTTTGCATGTCCTAATGTTATCTATAATCTAGTTTGCATCAAAATAACAACAACATTCACATTTGAAGAGAAGATTTATGTTCAAAAGGTATCTCTCTGTTTACTGGTATCAGCAGATATGATGATATCATAATGCCCTTCTAATGTTCTGTCCAGTTAAAAAAACTCTTGAATCTGAATCATCTTTCCCCCTAAATTATTAAAGACACAAAGAAATGGCTGAAATCAGTCACATGCTCGAATATTTTCTAATTATAATTTGCAAATGTCACATAGAGGACAATGTAGAAGCATTTCAAGTCAGTTATAATGAGTTTTTCCTGGCAGGTCACAGGGGCGAGATCCTCTCAGTGAGATGGTCTCCACGATATGAACACATACTGGCCACTGCCAGGTAAATACTCTAACATCTGCATGAATGACTCACCTTTCCTTTTCATAAAAAAACAGTCACATCATGTTATCTTTTGCTGTTTTTTATCCATTAAGGATTTTTTATTCTTTTGAAATTCTTATTTTCTTTGTCGTATTTAAGTCACAATATGTAGTTTTATATGCATGATTGTGGTCCGATTCTCAACAGACTCAGGACTTTACTTTGTGTTTACATGCTGCAAGTGAATGAGAATCAGCTAATTAGCCATCGGGGACTTTTAAACTGTTCTTATTGAATGAATAACAATTACGAATGTACTGTGCGTCAGTCTTTCTCTGCAAGATTAGATTAGCACTAGACAAAATCTCAATCCTGCCATAAAAAAACGATTATCAGAGGAATTTCAGGAATTTTGTCATCTGTTTTTTTGTTTTGTTTTGTTTTCTCACCATATCGGAATTCCCAAATTATTCACCTTTATTTCTGTAGCACTTTATACACAGTACAATACATAAAAGCAATAACAATATTTCACTTTGTGGGACATATTCAGCATATCCAGGGGTAGAAAGCAATAATAATGATTGTTTAATCGAGAAGGTGTTAATAATGATTGAACAGAGAGGGTATTACTCGTTTAAATGCCGGTTATAAATCTCACCTAATCGTTTATAAGAGATGTGTTTGCATTGATCTTGTATCATTGCTAGTAGCTCTTGTGTAATGTATTTTCCCTATCAGCACTGACAGTAGGGTTCGCATCTGGGATGTGAGAAGAGCCTCCGGAAGTCTTTTTACTTTGGACCAGCACAATGGAGATAAATCCAAGGCCTCGTCTGAATCAGGTGAAATCACAGTTTGTATTTTTCCTCATTCATATAAGGGTCACTGTGACTTAAACTTTAGATGTTGTCATTCAACTGCTCAGCTTAAGTATTGAATATGCATTCTATTAAATGCATTAACATCAGACTAAATATTATTGCTGAACTCTTGTATTGTCTTCGACATTTTTGTCATTTTCATTTTATTTTTAGTGATCGTTTGTGTTTTGTTAATGCAAACTCATGTCAAATTATCTATTTTTCTTTTATGCCAAAAGTCATTTGAATAATAAGTATTTTGTAAATTGTCTATGGTAAATATATCAAAACTTAATTAGTGATTAGTAATGTGCATTGCTTACCATTTCATTTAGACATTTGATTTTTGATAGATGATTTTCTATGTATTTATATTTTTATAAGATTTCAGATATTCAAATATTCATATCTTAACTATATATTATACTATTCTAAGAAACCATACTCCAATGGAAAGTGTGTTCACACAGCTATCAGATGATATAAAAATGATGTAAAAATCTCAATTTCAGAAGGTTGACTCTTATGACTAGTTTTGTGATCCAAGATCAAATATTCATTCATTTCTTCCCCACAGTGAACACAGCACACAACGGGAGAGTGAATGGATTGTGTTTCACAGCTGATGGACTCCATCTCCTTACTACAGGGACAGATGATCGAATGCATCTGTGGAATAGCGGCACTGGAGAAAACACTTTAGTGAGTAGCAATTCACACAGCAAATAAAACTGATGTGATTATTTTACAGCCTCATTATTTATGTGCATTAAAATTGTATGTGCACACTGTATCAAATATTATTTATCATTTAATATTGATAAATATTGTTTATTGCATTACTTTAGTGTCATGTGCATTGCTCATATTTTGTTTAAAGATGTAGTAGGTGATCTGCCAAAAACTGTTAGTATAATATTTTTGAAAACACAGTCCCTCCCCAGTTAGAAAGTTTATAGTAATTGATAGTAATTTATAATATAACAATTACGAATGGAAAAAAAAAATGTATTATATCTAGCTTGTTTTCAGTTGTGTAGCAAGCAAAACTTGTCATAATGTGCAATATTTCATGCATGCAAGGATCGCTGGTCTCTCTCTCTTATGCACTTTGTCCTAAAGCGACTACTGTATGTTCAGTGCTTGGCCGACGGCATGTAAGAATTACATTTATTACTAAGCCATACTGTACATGCTATTTCAGACCGAATTTTCAAAGTACCATGGTAAACAACGTAGGGACCGCGTCACAGGTTGTCATTGTTCAAAAATGAACCAATGTGAATATAAAACCAACTTCACCTCAATAAAGCAGGCTAATAGCGCTATTTACTTGTTTTGATGTTAAACTAAATAAAAATTTACATTATCGATGCTGTAAAAGGTCCCTTATGAGACTGAAAATAGTCACATCAATCTATCGCTGGAAGATTTCAGTGGCTGAGCAACACTTCTGTGTATATAACCCATTTGTAAAAACAAAATTTACACAAGCTTTGTGTAACTACAAAGTACTTTTTTAAACATAACATTACCTGTCTAAAAGAAATACTTCAGCCATGGTGTCATCCTTCCTCCAGCTTTCAAAACGAACTTCAATATTGATTCAGGATCTTAAAAAGTGTTGGTTGTTTTTACTGCTATCACTTGCGCCCATGTGAACGTGTGCACGCACAAACGGCAAATCTGCTCGAACAGATCTACGTTTGCTGACAGACACTTTGAGCTACTTACCAGAATTATGGGAATTGTTGGCCCGACAAATTTTAATTAGAGGAAATTTTTTAGTCTTATGCCTTACCCAGAGTATGAAAATACATATAAATACATTTAGATCATTTACTTTAATCATTACTATTGGAATGTGAAGAGACTTTCAACCAGCACAACAAAAAATGTTTCTGTTTGTTATGAGCTTTGCTTCATCTTTTTCTTCACCCCCTGCTTTTGGTGGTGTTTTTGTCTGTGTATTACATGGATACAGTTTTTAGATGTAAATTCTTTAAAATGTTGGTGCATTAATGAAATATGGTCGTTTACCATGAATTTAAATTCTCTTGTAAACTGTATTTTAATGGTAAAATGCTGCAACCACAGCTGCCAGTTTTATTTACTTTAGTTTTATGGATTTTTTTTTACAGTATAGGGCTGTTTGAGAACGATTTTTTGTGAGGATTATGTCCAAAAATTACATTTTGAAATATCACATTTTAGTGTAAAAGCAATTAGTCTTTTGACAAGAGTGCTGCTTTGCCATTTTGTAGGTCAAAGTTTATTTTTCCTCCAGCAGTGAGATGGAATGCTGTCAGACCTCTTAGCTGACAAGAACACGAAAACAATATATGGTCATTTGAAGTCGCTAATTGCAGAACAAAAATGGCATTGGTAACTTTATATCTTCATTTTTAATCCACTGTGAAATCCTCATTTCTCTACAACAGGTGAACTATGGGAAGGTCGTGAATGAGAGCCGCAAAGGTCTGAAGTTTACCGTATCGAGGGGTTGCAGTCCAGAGTTTGTGTTTGTGCCTTGTGGAAGCTCAGTAGCGGTGTATGGGCTTCATTCTGGAGAGCTGATCACTATGTTAAGGGGACATTATAATAATGTGGACTGCTGCGAGTTCCACCCTGATTTTCAGGTAATGTTGATCCTGATGGTTTGCCTAGTAAAAAGAAGAAAAGTGAAACTATACAAACCTTTAGAGTTTCCTCAATGCTAGAATGAGATTTAACTCACTGTTGACTAAATCTGCTGGCTGCTTAAATAGGAGCTGTACAGTGGAGGTAAAGACTGTAACATACTAGCCTGGGTTCCAGTGTTAAGACAGCCTGACGTTGATGATGAAGAAACCAACACGAAACGGGTAAAACATGTTCAGTGTTGCAAATTTTTTACACCTACTAGGATTTCAAAAACAATGAGTTTGATTCAGTTAACTCCTGTTGACTTATGGGGCAAAAACGACCCATTTTAACAGCACAAAAAAAAAACTAAACACTTTTTTTTTACCTAAAAGTTTAGTGACTTTCTAAAATTACCCCAACATAAGAAAAATAATCATTCTCTATTTTTAAATTTCCTCCTTAATTGTGTGTCTCAACTGCTACTACTAAATGTCCTTGTGATTCATCTGCAGTAATCTTTACCGATCTGCTGGTTTTGTGCTAGGTGGGGCAGTAAGCAAATCTACATTTCTGTAAACACACCTTGCTTACGTCCTTCAGCCAACAGATAAGATCTGAAAACTTGACAAACACAATTGCCATTAAGGCATGTACTCAGATGCTGTTGCTTTCGGCCATGGTATACGTGAGATAGCTGTGATTAGCTGCGTTTTGAGTTTAACATCCTGCTCTACCTGTTTGTCTGACAAAAAAATAAATAAAAAGGCTTGCACATATAAATAACACCGCATTACCAGCTAAATCCTGAACTTTTTTCAAGTCAAGTTGTAGTGAGCCTGTGTGAATTATAGTGTCAGTTTCCCGAGCTTAGCTGACAGGAGTAGCACTAGTCTGTTTGGACAATAAAGACTTCAAAACTTCTCTTTTCTATCCCATTTACTCCTATTAGCTGAAGCAGTCTGGTCATTCTTCTCTGATTTCTGGCATCAACAAGGCATTTTCTCCCACAGCACTGCCACTCACTGCATATTTTCTTCCGTTTAGACCATTGTCTGTAAACCTCTGAGATGATTGTGTGTGAAAATCCCTGTAAATCAGTCAATTTCTGAAATAGCTAATGTAGTGCCAACTACGATGCCACGTTCAGAGAAACTTAAATGACCTTTATATATGAACTTCAGCAGATCAAACATATTCATTTTAAACTTAACTAGAGTTAATGATCTAATGTTTCTAAATGCATATTTTAACAGGGTGGAACGCAAGCTGCTATCAATCCTGCTTTTGTAGATGCCTGGAGCAGCGACGAAGACTGACAGATCGACTCAACAATGTTTTTTTATATCCAAATACACCACTTTATACATTATTCAAGAAGTCAAAGTGCTCTTATTGCATTCAGAGGCACAACAGGTGCATATTAACTCAATGTACAAAAAAAAAGACTTGTGGGTGTTTTGTTTTCATGGTTGTGACCATCTGATTTGCATGTGGATTTAAGTTTTACATCATCTTGAGATTCACTCGTACATTTACCTTTCACCTAGATAAGAACAATTGATCAGTGGTTTAGTGTAAAAATGATGCCGATGATTATGCAAAATGTTTGTTAATAGTGCCACGATCAATGAATAGTTTTTGCTTTAAACATATCTTCTTCTGAATATCGTAGAGAAATGTTGACAGTATCACTTTGATGATGAAATTTATGCTACAAATATTGCTGTCAGTTTTTTTTTTAAATAAAGGATCTTTTCATATGGTTCCTGGGTCATCATTTGGCTAAACGTTTGACCTCACAAGTTTCTCTTTTAAATGAGAATCACATGCAGGTTCTCCAAGTTCTGATGCGACTGTTGACCAATCAGAGCGTCCAGTGTCGGGAATGAGGTGAAAGTCTCCGCCCACTGGCCGCTTATCTCATTGAAGACGGAACTCCCGCATCTGAAAGATGAATTGATGAAGGTTCTGCGGTCAAACCATTAGCTTTTACTTTTTAAACTAACGTTACTTTACTTATTCGAGAAGCAGAAGACCAGAGCCCTTGGTGGACGCGGGAGGACATTAGGGTGTGCGGTGGAATACACAAATATCGGAACTTGCGTTTGTTTTCTCACGGTAAGACAGGTGCACTCGCACCTGTATTCATTTTGTGAGTCCTTTCTGTTGATCTCCTGTAATGTGGAAATTTTGCTTTCAAATCCTGCGAGTGAACACTGAGTTTTGAGCCATTTAACTAGTCAAACTACTTTTGAGCCTTATAACACGAACTAACGTTTATTTGTTCATTTATTTGGTGTTGAAAGTCCGAAAAGATGGTTTGGCTTTTGGCCACTAAAGGGGTATCTCAGGTGGCGTTTCTGAAATGATGATGATTTGTTTGTTTGTGTGTGTGTATGTGTATATTCGTTTCTTTTTTTTTTTTAGACTTTGAAATTGTGGATCCCAAACATTGAGAACACGTGCTTTGCTGTTGTTGACATTACTGGCCAAATACTGTAGTTTAAAATATATATATATATATATATATATATATATATATATATATATATATATGTGTGTGTGTAAACCTTTTAGTTAATGTGCATTGTGAAATCATGAGTATTCAAGGTTAAGAGGAAATATTTATTTGGCACAGAACACGAGATAATAAGTCAGTAAATGTACTCATACACATACCACTTGAATTGAACTTGTACATTTTCATGAGAAGTATATAATTTGTCTGACCTCCATAAATCAACTGGTTTGTGATACAATTTACTTTATTAATGAAAACTCACAAACTGTGGAAAATTAAACAGCAGTGCGTTTTTTTTGCCAAATAAGCCCAAGATATTATGAGGTATTGATAGTATTTGGCTCTCAGCCGTTGAATACACCTGTGTGGAGAGTAAGGTGGTGTCCGCCTTTCACACCTGTAACCTGACTGTCCCATGGCAACAGGCGTGTCGAGGCTTGTATGAAAGATTACAGTATCTAGGCAGACAACTTTCTTCAGGTAATTGGACCAGTACAGCCTGAAACACATGTTGGATTAGTTTATCTTCAAACACTGAAATATGTTTTGAGTGGAGGAAAATAATTCTCGGTTTGATACTTCCCAAGCACAATGCCTGAATTAATGTTTGT
Organism: Danio albolineatus; assembly: GCA_903798035.1. NCBI lineage: Eukaryota > Metazoa > Chordata > Actinopteri > Cypriniformes > Danionidae > Danio > Danio albolineatus. Next base: position 1,830,458 of record CAIGQQ010035257.1, on the reverse strand, counting down.
CACTAATCTTTACATCTGCTGAGTAAGTGAGTTTGACTTTGGGTGTTTTTATTAGGGCCCTTTAGTTTAAAATGCCCGTTTGTTTAACATTTTAATGAAACACTATTCTCTTAAGACTTGTGCCATTACAGAGAAAAAAATAATCCTGGTTATTCCAAGTATAAATATTTTTATGATATTTTTTTTATTTGTAGCTCCATGGATCTACAAATAGACTAGTTTTACAGCTGTTTATAGAATAAAACTAAAGCCATTTTAGTAATTTTAATTTCTTAATTGGCTTCCATGTGTGAAACGTATGTTTTTTTTGTATAATAATAATAATAATATTAATAATTATAATAATAAAAAGATTCACCCAAAAATTATTAGTCCAAAATGTAGACCTTAAGTTACCTTTTTCCCCACAGTAAAACAATGTAGATTTTTAGCTAACCATTGGTTCTTGGTGATTCATAAAATGTGTCTACCAGTCCTCAAGAGTCAATAAAAAATTAGCATTTTTGTTTAAACTGTCCTTTTTAATAAATATATTTTTCTCTCCTAATACAAAGCCACACATGTGTTAATTATAGAATAATGTTATTTAAAATATACTTTTCTGGTAGTTGTATCATGTCAAGAGCAACTGAGTGTCTCCATTGTACACATCTCTGAGTTGAACTGTTATGTGGTATATTACTGTACATTGTTCTCCATGCTCTGCATTTATCCACCCTCATGAGTTTACGGGCTGTCCTTGCTTCTGTGTCCTTAACATACTCACTGCTGACCATTGTGTCTCAACACTTGCTCTCTTGTTCAGCTCTGGGTTTGCTGGAGAAGATGGAGGATGGCCCGACTGATGGATTTAAATACTTGTGTTTTCTTGCCACAATACAATCTTTCATAGTGGCATTATATTGTGCCAGTCTGGCAATTTCTTTTGATATTTATGTTCCACAACAATGTGTAAAGTTGTAGTTAATAATGTGGTGTTTTAGTTAAAGGTTTGCTTTTTAGAAAGTACTTCATTCCAAACAAGATGATGTTGACTTAAGTCTGTAGATGCAGACCTTCTGCCACTTCGTAAACTAAGTAGTATGTCATTTTAGACCTGCAGGGAACTGTTAATATCACGTCATAAGATGAAATTTTAAAGGATTTTACTGCACATGGTAAAATAAATGGTCTTTTGAATTATATCCGATTTGTGTTTTTGACCTTCAGACTCAGATCTTTGGCAATGATGGCTTTCCAAGAGTTTACATCGACAGCTGTACAGCTGTATGACAAGTGGATGGAAAGTTCAGGTAAGCTATTTCTGACATCAGAAAAAAAACATTAATGTGTGACCACATGTTTGAATTCTAACATGTAATGTTCAATGGTTGGGTTTGGGAAGAAACCTATTTCTTTTGTCCATGGGGTATAGATTTATATATATTTTTTTACACAATGATGTATACATGGGTACAAACTCATAAGATGTCTCTTTATTTACAATGAAGAGGGAGGACAAGTGTTCTATCACTAATCTAAATGGTATTTGAGCTTATCCAGAAGGTTAACAAACAGTGTTTGCTTATGAAAGAGTTTGATAGATCTATTGTAAAGAATTGACGCATCGATGAATTTGCTCTTCAGTTTTCGGACTTTCAGCAGTGAAAAGTAAACCACACTGAACTAAACTAAACTTCAACTCTGAAACCTGGACTGACACTGTTTTAGTTTTCTAGAACTTTTATGTTAAACTGCTTTGAGACAGTTTCCATTGCAAAAACGCTATAGAAATAAAGATGAATTGAGTTGACAGACCTATTTAAGCTTTTTAAAGTTTTTATCCACTCTGGGGTTATTGGAGTCTTAATTTGGCAACAACTTTCTTTTGTGTTTCAGTAAATGGAATGATTCTTGGTAAATTTATTTTGACACAAATTTTGGGAAAATGCGTTGACAGTTTTCAAAAACTCAACAATACACTGTAGGCAAATTTACTGCCCTGCCATTATGTTGGTGGCTGTTTTTGCCCCATTAACTTTGAATAAAACAAATTTTTTTTGATTGGAAAGCCATGAACATATCATCACCCATTCTTGATTGTTGCTGCTTTTTCCTGTTGGGAAAAGGTAAATTAGCAATTTTTACTGTTGCAGTGAAAAAAAAAGCAGCATAGTTTCTGGCTTATTTATGGAGTATTGCGTGTGTGTATGTGTGAGACTTTTGCACACTTACATTTGAAAATCAAAATAACAAGCTCAGCTCTCAGAACATAGTACACAAATGTATTTATGCGCAGAATAATTTGCTGTTTTACTACATATTAAAAAAAAAAGTAAAAAAAAACACTTGAACAGCAAATTATTAAAAAATAAAGAAATAAAAATACTTATTGCAGGGTACCAATACCAGTCTCGCCAGTGAATTCAAATTTTTTCCTAAAACTTTTTTTTTATTATTTGGGGACAGGCCTATCTAAAAGGGTTATTGGTGCCAACTGAATATTCGCAGTAAAAATGTGACCTTTTACCTCTTCCCAACAGGGAAAACCAGCAACAATGCATAATTATTTGGTGTCAAGGCTTTGCAATCATAACATTTAGTTAAAATAGAAGTAAATGGGGCAAAACGGCCACTAACACCACAAGGGTAGTAAAATTTAACTGTACACAAGTGTTAAACGAATGTTTTTCTCTCTCTCTTTTTCTTTTTTTGTGGATCTCTACTGATTCTGTTTTTGAAATTGTTGAAATGTCATTTCCTCAGATGAGTGTATTCTATTGATCTCAGCTAATTATAGAACTAAACTAATGCAGTTACTATAGATGTTGCTGTTCATGGAGACATTAAATGGACCGCAGATATTCTTGTGATGTGATTTCAGACCCACGGACAAAAGGCTGGCTGCTCATGTCCAACCCGATCCCGCAAATCATTATCATTGCATTTTACATCTATTTTGTGATTTCACTGGGGCCCAAGATAATGGAGAACCGGAAACCATTTGATCTGAAGCGGGTCCTCGTCGTCTATAACATCTTTGTTGTGTCTTTGTCCGTTTACATGTGCTATGAGGTAATTGTCATTTTGTTTTCTAGTAGACAAACTTTTTTTGTTTTGCTTTTGGACTTTACGAAGACATGTCTTGTTACATTCCATTGAGTTATGCTTTTTGTTGCTTTATGCGCATCATATGCACACTATGTGGAAATGGGTGAACCTGTTGCTTCATGTTGTTCTTAGCTTGCATGATCATCTGTCTTTCTAAAATCACAAAAGATGTTTTGCTTAATGTCTGGAGCAGCTCTATTTTTATGATAGGAGTGTAGTTTTTCTGGCAGTGTAAATTGCTTTGAAGAATACCCGATAGACAACATGAGCTGAGTTGCTCTGTAGAAATGAGCTTTTTTTAAATTTTGTACAGAAAAAAGATTGTCATGAGAGTAAGTGTCTTTTAAAGAAATATGTGCATCATTTGTTATGGTTTCCTACAAAACTGCTCAAGAATTTATAGAACCATTTATGGTTCATTATTTTTGTGCTCTTAATCATAATTGATATACATGATTCATCTAATCTTTGGTCCTTTTTTATTAAATGATAGAATCACTTTAAACATAATACTACCAACTCATGCTTTTGCCGTTCCTATTTTGTTAACTTTCACTTTGCATTTTAATCCATGTTTAATCTATTTGATTTATTTTGAGTCCTCCTTATTTTTGAGAATTTTTTTTTTTTTTCTTCCCCCCAATCATTAAAAAATGCATTTCATTTTAGACCAAATTAAGTAAATGACCAAATTCCATGTATGGCCAAAAGAAGATCTTGTCTCTATTTGTTGAATTTAAAGCCATTGTATGTCTTTTTTTCTGTACAGTTTTTGATGGCAGGCTGGGGAACGGGGTATACTTATGGCTGTGATCTGGTAGACTACTCTCAATCGCCAAAAGCTATGCGGGTGAGTATGGAAGAAATGTGGCCTTACCTGTTTTGTGAAAAGTTTGTAAAAAAAAAGGGGCCAGGTTTAAATATTTGGCTTAGATGTGGTTGGTTTGACTTGACGTAACCTTCATAATTTCGTAACACATCTGTTTTGAGACAGAAGGAATTTGCACACAAAGTTCTTTACACTCTCTAGTTTTTGTTAATGGAATAAAACTTTGAATGTTGTTCTCCAATCATTTCTAAGAGAACCATTAAATTAAGAGGCTACACATTTCAGATTTGGGTTGTATGAATAGAAGTCCTTTAGGTGTCACTGTGTACTTTTTGATAAAGTATCTATATAGTATAGTTATATAGTGTCTAAACTTTTGTAGAATATTTATTGAGCCATTTTCCCACATCTCTAATGTTTTTGAATGGAACAGAATAGAATGTTTTTGTCATTGTGTGCAGCATGCAGTGATATTGCAGAGCGTCTTGCAAGGTGCTTAAACTAAAAGCATACATAAGACAGAAATGTACGTAACCTATTTTAGGGCTGTTGTTAAGAAACATGACTGTACGCTTAACACCATTGTGGCATTAAAAAATATGCTGCTTTGATTTGGAAATTAAAAGGCATTTTGTCTGAAGACATTTCAAAGTTTTATTAGTTTTAATGTTTCATTTAATCAAATTTTGAAAAATTTAGATGCTGTTGAGTTAGAAATGAAATTAAGTAAATTCCAATAATTTAAATTAAGTTACTATTACTATGTTTATAAATCTCAAACAGTAATAAAAATAAACTTCCACATACAATATTGATGTAACTGAAACAATGTTGATTTAGAGAGTATAAAACGTTACACAAGACTTTTTGGTTCTCTTTTAGTGCACTCAATGTGGACTAATGAATTTGCCTTTATTTCTGAGAAATTTAGGGATTCAATCAAGTGTATATCATGTGACTAAACAAATGATTCATATTATGCTTTTCTCTGTCTCCAGATGGCATCAGTTTGCTGGCTCTATTACTTCTCCAAGTTCATTGAGATGTTGGACACAGTGAGTGAATTCTTCGGTTTATTACATTGGCTGAATTCATATAGCTGTGCAAATGTCATGAAACCACAGTGCAGCTTTCAGTCCAGTTTGGGGTGCCAAATTTTTTTTTCTTTACATACAGTTGAAGGAAAATTTATTAGCCCCCCCTGTTTATTTTTCCCCCCAATTTCTGATTAACGTAGAGAAGATTTTTTTCAACACATTTCTAAACGTAATAGTTTTCCTAACTCATTTCTAATCACTGATTTCTTTTATCTTTGCCATGATGACAGTAAAGAATATTTGACTACATATTTTTCAAGACACTTCTATACAGCTTAAAGTGACATAAAGGCTTAACTAGGTTAATTAGGTTAACTAGACAGGTTAAGGTAATTAGGCAAGTTATTGTCTAAAAATGGTTTATGTAGACTCGGATAAATTTTTTTTTTTGCTTAAATGGGATAATAATTTGACTTTAAAATGGTTGTTAAATTCAAAACTGTTTTATTCTAGCCGAAATAAAACAAAAGACCTTTCTCCAGAAGAAAACATATCAAACATACTGTGAATTTTTTTTTTTTTTTTTTGCTCTGTTAAACATCATTTGGGAAATTGTAACTTCAACTGTATGTCTTATTTATTTATTTATTTATTTATTTTTAATTTTGTATGCTTTTGGAAGGGATTGTCATCCAGCAACTGGTAATCTGTCTTAATACTGGTAATATGTCTTTGACATACTTTGTCAGTCCACAATCTTACTGTTTTCTCGAATTGAAATGTTACAAAAATAGTAGTATTTAGTAGTGCTAATGCTGACTTCATGCTGCATGATTTTCAAAGTTGTCAGATCACAAATGTTTTCACGTTGCGCGACTGTCTGGGGTATCAGGATTGATCTGTGACAGGAGAATACACACTTAATGACTACACTAGAAACAATCACGACAGGTCTGTCCAGTTTGCAAACGCAGGTTAGAAGTTATAAGGAAATAACTTGAATTCACTGGCGAGACTGGTAGTGGTACCCTGCAATAAGTATTTTTATTTCTTTATTTTTTAATAATTTGCTGTTCAAGTGGTTTGTGTGCTGATCTGCAGCAAAAGGGCAAATAGGGGAGAAAAAAAAGTGGGAGGTCAATAAATAATTTTGGAATCTGCTGCTGGTCAGGCAAATGCTTCTTTTGTTTGTGTCAAGCTTATTTATTCTGAGATTTTCATCTAACTCCTCCCTGATCTCCTCGTTGCCCTTTTATCTTGCGCTCTCATTGGCTGTAGGTCAACACCAGTGTGTTTTTCTGTAAGATTTTGAATTAGTGTATGAACAGCCCCACTTTTCCTCAGATTTCAGGAATTTGTAGACTGGTTTTGAGAAAAATAGTGAGTGAAAATCAGGGCTTAAATCAAGCAGTTATCCCATAGTAGGTGCTAGCTGTTCTTGTAGAGAAGCAATGCAATTTAAGCTCTATTGATCGTATATGTGGCATGCAGTCAGTTACCATAAAAACATTGACTTATTTCTGTGAATATGTGGGTACTCATTCCCAGAACTGGATTGCAGCGGGAAGGGCATCTGCTGTGTAAAGCATATACTGGATAAGTTAGCGGTTCATTCTGCTGTGGTGACCTGATGAGTAAAGGGACTAAGCCAAGGGAAAATAAATGAAATGTTAATATTCTCTTCATCTGTCTGACCAGGTTTTCTTTGTGCTGAGGAAAAAGCCCAATCAGGTGACATTCCTGCACGTCTTCCATCACTCCATCATGCCATTCACTTGGTGGTTTGGAGTGCGGTTTTCTCCAGGTTTGCCTCTGTTTTCAACTAGCCCTAATGACTTAGAAATGTGTGGTTTTTTTTTTTTGTTGTTGTTTTTAAAACATCCGCAGGACAAAATGTCAGTGATTGCTAATACTTAAAGAGCAACACAAAATTAATACTCCTTGCTCCTGATGATCCATTGAGATCTTGTGAAGCGCACACACACTAAACATTATTTGAAGCATTACTACTTTAATCTTTAAAATTCTACTGAATTCATTTATATCTTTGTCATTTTTTAAAAAAAATGCTCTTTGTGATCAGACGGCAAATTTCTTTATTGGGTACCAGTCTCTGTTCTGGTTGTTTTTGCAGGTGGCTTGGGCACATTTCATGCTCTCCTAAACTGCATTGTTCATGTCATCATGTATACATACTATTTGCTGTCAGCTTTGGGCCCCTCCTTTCAGAAATTTTTGTGGTGGAAGAAGCATCTGACTTCCTTACAGCTGGTATGTATTGCTAATGTTCTTTTTTTAGAACAGATGAGACGGATTTGTCCTTTTATTTTTTATTTAATATCTATACTTTTCCATATTTATTTATACTAAAATGTATAGTATTAATTACTATATTACATTTTAAGTGAAATAATTTGTTTTTATTTATTTATTTTAAATTTAATTTAGTGTTTGGTTTTGTCCTGAATTTTCATTTCAGCGCTTGAATGTTTGTGAAGTTTATTTTTAAAGTAATATTGAGAGGAGCACATGCTTATGATTGACCACAGCTGGTCCTGCATTAGCTAACACATGACTTGCCAATGAGATGATTCCTAACTCACCATAAATAACCAGAATTTCTAACCGCAGTTATCTTTGTTTTGAAGAATCACCCCCCCAACGCCACCACACCTATGCAATCCCTAATTTGTCATCTTGAGATCAACCTGAGCTCAAACTCCCCTCTTGCCAAACACGCTTTTTAATCAATCATCGGCTAACTGTGAACTCTTGAAATGTTAATAAATTGTTCCTACATAATTTTTGTATTTTGTTTTTGTTAAAATTGATTCATTTTGATAATTTTATTATTTTCTATTAATTAAATTAATGTTTTAAATTTAATTAATTTTTTTTTATTCATTCCTAATGTATTAATTTTGGACTGACATCCCCAGTGTTGTTTTATTGTAATGATATTTAATTGATGTCAATATTTGTTACATCTATTTTGGAAATGCTTGAAAAATCCGATTTAATTGGAATTCGAACCACATATAAATGTGATTTTGTTGGAATTTTAATTTTTTTTTTCTGTTCTCATCAACAGCTAAGCTGACTCACATTTGACACTGCTGTATATTTGCGCTCTCTTCTTTCAGATCCAGTTTGTCCTCGTAACCGTTCACATCAGCCAGTACTTCTTCATGAAAGACTGTCCTTACCCCTATCCTCTGTTCATGTACATCATTGCTCTGTACGGCATCATCTTCCTCCTGCTCTTTCTCAATTTCTGGCATCATGCGTACACAAAAGGCAAGCGGCTTCCTAAAATCCTGCAAAAGACAATCAGGCCAAAGAACAACAATGACATAAACCACAAGAAAGAGTAAACTGATGCAGCACGACAAACGAAACCAGCAGCGACAATCAGCCTTTTGGCTTCATTTTTTTATAATATTTATATAATGTTTACCACAAGAAGAAGGTTACTCTGCCGACTGTGTTTCAGTCTGGCTTTTTGCCTTTTACCCTCATCTGGGCATTTGTGTTGAACTCTGTCATTGCCTCGAGGGCTCCTGTTTCTACTCATTTTCCTCATTGTTTTCTGCATACTGACCCTGATTATGAGACATGAATGAGTCTGAAGCCTCTCAGCTCCAACAGTCTCACCTTTGTTGCCATTTTAGACACCTTTTTTGTATATTTGGATATTTATGTCCCCATTTTTGACTGTATCTGCAAACAAGATGACGTGTTAGTCCTTTTCTCTTCCTATGTAAAAGTAAAAAAGAAAATAAAAAAAAAATTGAAAAGGAGGGAAGTAGAAGTGTGGGGAAAATTCTACCTTGTATGACCAGGGGATGTGTCTCCATCATGCATATTGTTGTCTGCCTTTCAACGTCCTGAAAAAAAGTGAATGTCCTTTAAGGAGCCGATGCATTGATCTCATCTTGCACTATTGGTGAAGGAGGACAGGAATGTGGTTGTTATTTTAGACTATGTATCATTCCATCATGAATGTCTTGGGCTGTTATGGCCCAGACAGGATCTTGCAATTGTTTTGTAAAATGAAATTCATTATGTTAACAGACCATTTTTAAATATTTATGATGAAAAATAAATAAATGCTTTATTCACTTATGTTGGTTGTTTTATGCATTTTATTTTATTTTTTTAATTTAATTTTTTTTTTTATTCACTTGTACTTCCTTGACTGGATGCACTTTGAATTTGTGCCAGGGCCCAGTTTTTCAGAAAATTCAAATTGGTCCAGATTTGGAAATCCCATGTTTTGCTATCCAGGATTAACTGATCTATCTTACTTTTATTACAGTTTTTTTAAAGGAACATGGGATTGGATCACTGTGATCCAAACCCCAAATTTCAAGATTACCAAGTCCTGTTTACCAGAGCCTTAAAGGGGTGGTCCACAGTGTATTTTTAAGGCTTGGTTGTGTTTATAAGATGCAAAGCAATGTGTGTGCTCATGCTTCATTTGTAGAAATTCACATAATTGTTTTCACATATCTTACTTTGATTATATACAGCTACTCAACTAACATGAAAATGACATTGTCAAATATGTCAAATTTCCCCAAATGTCATATTTCCTAGTTCCTCCAAAAGGCCTGCCCTCAAGAGGCTCTGATTGGTCAGCTAAGATAATGTGCTGTGATTCACGGATCGGCTCCACATCGCGCCCCTACAAGCACACACATTTGCACTGTGTAAATGGCTGTATCAGTTTGCCTAAATCAGACAGAAACTGAACCTCACGCCTGTGCTCTAAAATAAAATCTGACAAGAGTCTTTCACATATATTTGGAATAAACATGTGCAAGTAATATGAAACGTTCAAATTTCTTTTGCCAGTTTAAGATGTAGAATGCAGGGAAAGAGGCTGCATACAGAGACACTGAAAGCATCTGCATAGAGAGACACTGTAGCGCTGCTGAAGATTGTGGGTGTTTACAGCGGTTTGACTGATAAATATGAATTTGTAGCTAAATTGTTAATGGTGCCAAACAGCATTTACCATTGTTTACGTCCTTGCTACCACATACCGTTAACGCTAGAAACTGTGCATGTCATGGATAAATTTTAACCGAATCCAGCACTTAACTGAGAGAGATTCTGGAAGTTCTCCTTTGTCAAATGCTAGAACTATATCTCTTTTATAATTCTCTGGAACATAATTAAACTGTAAGCACTTCTGTCTTTGTGATGTGTCTTTGGAAGCCCAAATTCAGACAGAACAAGCTCTGGGTAGATAGCAGCACTTGGATGGCATTTTAGCTTTCTCTACAATAACATTACAGCACCTCCGGCCACGCCCCGTTGCTGCACAGGGTTCATGTATGTGGGGAATGTGCGTAACCGGAAGCCCTTAAGATCTCCCTAGCTCATATGTAATTTCTTTTTTTTTTTCTTTTTTCTCGTCCCCAAATTCGTTTGCTGTAGGCTCTGTATAAGCCAATGTCTCCCTTTACATTCAACTTTTAGCACATAACACTCAGAGATGTTATTTATGTTCACACAACAGCATTACACATCAACTAAAGTTTAAAATATGATGTAGTATTGGACCATCCCTTTAAATGGAACCAACAGTGTAGCCTACTGGCTTAGCAAAAAACAACAGGTAGGCAAGATACCAGTGGTCACAGCCATTGCTGGTAAATTGAATAGTAAGAAACAGAAATGTTGCATTCAACAAACGCTTACCTTTTTTTCTTTTTTTTTCTTTTTAAGTTTGTTCTAATACAATACTGCTTTAATATTGTTTTGTTGTTTGCTATATCTCATTAGATGTGACATGCTTCATATAGGTTTCAAATATGAAGGAATTTATATATCATCAGAAAACATTACATTTGTGATCATTCACTTAATAAAACCTTCCTTTTAAAATTTAATTTGTTTTTATTTGGTTAAAAAATCACAACTGAATCCACCCTTCTCATCAGGATAATCCTGTTTTTATTTATTTATTTATTTTTTTGGATCAAATAGTTCCCAAAGTTTAAAGTTTTGAGTAAGCCAAAGGGCAGATTTGATTCAAATCAAATGTAAGATTGGATAACATGGTCTGATCTTAATTCAAGATCCCTCTGTTACTTCATCCAATCTGTGATCCAAAATTCCGCTAGATTACTTCTGAAAAACTGGGCCCAGAAGATAACTAAACCTTGCAAAACCTGGGCACATCCAATGAATATTCAAAATATGTATAATGTATGTATTGTACATATTTATTCAAACACATTTCTTTGTTTTCAGATCGCTTTTTTTAAAATAGTGTTACATTGTTAAAACAATAATGGTTTGTTGTGTTTGTTTAAAGGGGAGTCTGTTGTTGTCTATATCATGGCTTCCCAATCCTGTTCCTGGAGGCACACCAACAGTAAATATTTTGAATATCTCACTTATCTGACCCATTCATTTCAGGTTTTGGAGTCTCTTCTAATGTTCTGATGAGCTGATTTAGGTGTGTTTAATTAGAAAGAGGTTGAAAATGTGTACTGTTGGTGTGCTTTCAGAGTTTGGAAACACTGGTCTAGATCCTTTAATGCAGGGGTGCCCGATCCTTTTCCTGGAGATCTGCCATCCTGCAGAGTTCAGCAGCAACCTTTACCAAACACACCTGTCTGCATTCGCTCCTCCAGATCCTGCTTTGTTGGTTTTGTTGTGTTTGATCAGGATTGGAGCTGAATTCTGCAGGAAGTTAGATTTCCGGGAACAGGATTGGGCACCCCTGCTCTAATGGATCCACCATAAGATCACAGCTCCCCCATGTGGACTAAAACAAAGTAACAAGTCATAAAATGCCATGGGACATATTTTTTATTCTTTAAATGCTTATGGAGGACGAAACCTGTTAATAAAACCACAAATTCATACAAAAATAAAACTATATATATATATATATATATATATATATATATGTATATATATATATATATATATATATATAAAAACTAAAACTTCCTGCATAAACAAATATATAAATAGTGCAGGCAGATTAATAATTAAATAAAAGAAAATGCCAAACTGAAAGTAGACTTTTCCTCTTTTCGCACTGCACTGTTAATTATTTATATATTTGTTTATGCAGGAAGTTGTAGATTTATATGTAGATTTATTTATTTATTTGCATATTTATTTATTGTTTTATTTATGCAAGAATTTGTGTATTCATTTATTTGTTGTTTTTGCAGGTTTCATCCTTCACAATGCTCACTGAATGTGTGTGTATGTATGAGTCTGGCCTTCTGTCTGTCTATTTATATATCTATGGTTCTATCTATCTATCTATCTATCTATCTATCTATCTATCTATCTATCTATCT
>CAIGQQ010035257.1:1806353-1818158 GCA_903798035.1 Danio albolineatus | reverse complement strand
TCTATCTATCTATCTATCTATCTATCTATCTATCTATCTATCTATCTCTCTCTCTCTATCATTCAATCTATCTATTGTTTTATCTATCTGTCTGTCTGTCTGTCTGTCTGTCTGTCTGTCTGTCTATCTCTCGGATTTTTACTACATATAAACAATTATTTTATGTTTTTACCTTAAAAATAATCATTAACAGGGCGCCACGGTGGCGTAGTGAGTAGCACGTTTGCCTCACAGCAAAAAGGTCGCTGGTTCGAGCCTCGGCCAGGTCAGTTGGCATTTCTGTGTGGAGTTTGCATGTTCTCCCTGTGGTTGTATGGGTTTCCTCCGGGTGCTCCAGTTTCCCCCACAAGTCCAAAGACATGTGGTACATGAATTGGGTAAGCTAAATTGTCCGTAGTGTATGTGTGTGAATGAGAATGTGTGGATGTTTCCCGGAGATGGGTTGTGGCTGGAAGGGCATCCGCTGCGTAAAACAAATGCTGGATAAGTTGGCGGATGATGCCGCTGTGGCGACCCCGGATTAGTAAAGGGACTAAGCCGACAAGAAAATGAATGAATGAATGAATAATCATTAACTGAACTAAACATTTATTTTTGTTAAAACTAAAAAACTAAACCCAAAATAAAAGCTTAAGTAAAAACAAAAACTACATTACTAAACTACTAAAATTGCAAAAACAGAGCAAAAAAATTCCAACTATTTTATTAATAAACTTTGATGGGAACTCAATACTAAAATAACACTTGAGTAACACTCGATAAAAAGTCTCCAGCTAAATATAATAATTTCCAAAATCCTGATTTTCACATATTCATCTTAAATAAAATCTTTGATAGTCTATTTTGCAATATTATTTTGCAATTTTGTATTTTGCAATACTTTTGGAAACCACTATCAAAAACATAATGTTTTAATAATGCATGTTTTGTTTATTTATTTGTGATTCTCTCTCCCCCCCCCATGTTTTAACAAAACATTTTATGCAATCACGATAGTATTTTTTTTCTATAACCCTTATGAATTGCGTAAATGAATTTACAAAAAGTTAAATTCAAGTAGGCTAAATATAAAATTAAAACAGAGAAAAGAAGAAAAAACATTACAGTATTGTATCTATTTGCAGTTATGTAAAAATAATTAAAATAAATGAATATCTACATGATAATATAAATCAAAAATCTGACACAGTGATCTTGTACGTTTGGAGTCAAACAATATTAGTGATCACATTTAAACCTGTTTCCACAAATTCGTTTATCTAGATCAGTTAAAGAAGAGAGTTTTCATTTTTTCAAATTATGTGATCAGGTTGCCATGTCTCCATGTTGCAGTTTTGGAGAAATCCCTTCATTACCCACATAGCAAACGGACTTAGCCCAAATGTGGCCTGCATTGCTGCCGTGTTGCCGGCACTGGCATGCATAATGTCAGCCAAATGTGGGCCATGCATAGCAGCAAACTACATTTGGGCCAGTTGTGGATGGGAGGTGTGTGGCCCAGATCAGTGTAGCGATTGCTCACATTGTTTAGGTAACATTAGGCTGGGTTATGGCTAGGGCCACACGGAATCTGCGCGCGCAGAATTCCGCAGATTTCCGCGCAGAATTCCGCAGATTTACGCAGATTTTTTTTTTTTTAGCCCATCATTGATTCTGTTTATTTACTGGTGTAAATGTGTGTAAATGTATATTTATTTTAGTTTTCAAATTAATTTCAGTAATAATATTGACTAATATGAAAATATTCATATTATTTTTTTTACAATACAGTTTGTAAAGTACTATTTTCTGTCTTTTAGTAGAGATTTTATGTGAGAGACTTACTTTGTTTACCAAATAAAGTGGATCTAATTGGATTCGCATTGTAAACATTAAATAAAAGTTAAAAAGGTATTACTTTTTATTTAATATATTAAGTTTTTTGTTATGATACTCCCAAAATCATTCCGCATGAATCCGCAGATTTTTTATAAAATACTCCGCAGAAATAGCAAAAAATGTCCGCAGATTCCGTCTGGCCCTAGTTATGGCTTAGTTTTTGGGGTTAAAGTATTCAGTTTCTGGTTAAAGTATAAAGCTGAGAATCCACACCAATAATAAACATGTTTTGGCCCAGTTCAGGGCCAGTTAAGGGTGTAAAATTGGCGGAGATTCAGGCCGGTTATGGCCGATGTGTGGCCCTTGTCTTCAATCCAGTTATGGGCCACTTCAGGACCGTCATTCTTTGCAGTACTTGGGCTGAGGGAAAACTTACTGTGTGGCCCGGAGCTGAGCCAGAAAACATTTGCTATGTGGGTAAATATAACATTTCTCTAATTTCCTAATAATGCTATCAAACATTAATCATATGTAAAATCTAAAACAGCATATTTTCTCGAAGCCTGCATTTGAAATAAAACTTCCTGCCTTTTTTCACGCAGTTGAAAACCTGAGCATGCCAAGTGAGATTTTTGGAGAGGTTTTTATAGTAGAACAAACACACGAGCGATTGCCTCTCGCTCGCATAAACCAGGATAACACAATTCTCCTTAAAGCATTTTTCACTGGTGCTTCATGGGTAATTTTGGTCTAGCTGTTAGAAGTAGGTCACGGTTCTCAGAACGTGTGAACGAGCAGGTCGGAATAAATCTGTATTTCTGCAAACAAGGCTCACAGTTGTTTGCTAGACCTCTGCCTTTTCCTTTCACATCTCCTACTTTTGTTGTTCTGAGGTGGGGTTTCTTAATTAGATTAATTAGCAAAGTAAAACCCCTCTCAGTCTCACCAAAGAATTAATGAAAAATTACTGTCGAACGCTGCAAGGGAAATGTCATGCACTACTGAGCACGTTAAATGTTGCACAACCCCTTCATCAAACTGTTACTTAAGGCTGACAATGCATAAATCTGCCACATTTTTCACGCTATTGTAGAGATGCTCAAAAATGTACTTTTGTAGTTTAATTCTGACATGGTCGTGTAGACTGCATGATATGGATGTGCATTTAGCCAGACTAAAAAAAAAGGATTTTATTTTTCTTAGCCGCCGAGAATGTTGTTGACCGGAGGATTATGTCAAACAGATGTGGTAAATTGTTTACTGATGGTAATCCAATGCTGCACAGCTGCATATGGTCATTATGATTCAGCTGATGGAGTCAAAACAAATATATATTTAGGGAATGTTTGTGCTCATTCTGGGAAAGGTGACGGGAGTTAATGTCATTAAATCTGCTTGTAAACCCTCTGTGGTAGGCCGTTGGAAACCATTGAGGTTCTTGGTCCTTGATTTTTTTACTTGTAAAATCTCATTAAAATGTGTAAAGAGAGTTTAATTGATCTTGAGTGAAATTGCACAGTTTCTGACTACACTATAATGTCAAGCTGTTTTAATATTCAACCATAAACCATATCTATTTTTATGCTACTCTCTTTTCTGTAGTACTTATTCATTAACTATATTGCTTATTGTGTAAATTAGTATGTTTTTTTAATTAAATTAGTACTTAGTGTTTATTAAATACTACTTGAGTAGAGTTTGTTTAATATGCTTTTTAGATACTTGTACCTTTAATAACTGCTTAAAATATATAAAATAGTACTTTGACAGGACAAGTAAAAAGCTGAACTGTCACTAATAATCACGTTTAATAAATACATACAACTATCTGATGAGGAAATTCATTTTCTCTTGGCTTAGTCCTTTTACTCATCAGGGGTCGCCACAGCGGAATGAACCGCCAGCTTATCCAGCCCGTTTTAAACAGCGGATGCCCTTCCAGCTGCAACCCAGTACAAGAAAAGACCCTGATGAATAAATATTAGTATCTATTTAATAATTACAAAAGCTCAATGTATGCTATTAATAAATAATTAGCCTATATAATGAATACTAGTACATAATAAAACTATTTAATATACCCATGAATAGGCTATCTGTTAGTAGGCCTACACGATTTGCACCTTGTGCTGGTCACCGTTGGAAGACCAATAAATCAAACTAATTAGTTCGTTTATATCTCAATGACAGGTCTGCAAATAAATGGCTAAAATTAGCTCCATGTTAACCATATAGTCACTACTAAGTAGCCTTCTAATATCGAATTAAATTAGTAATAGGTCTGTGTGGAAAATACTAGAAAATTAATGGTGTGAATAACCAGCTCCCTAAAAACTACTAGCTAGTTGTATGTTTTCGCTGATATATTTCAGCAATCGCTTTATTTATGTTTCTTAGCTGTTGAAATCTTGCTTCAAATTTCAAACTCTAACGAATGTTATTTGTTTGACAAACGTTCGGTCTTAAAAAGAGCTTGATATTCTGTCTGATTCAATAGGACAGTTCTCTCACGAACTGAATCGTTTGCATCAGTATCTCATGCTTAAATGTTTAACAAAAAAGTGACGGTAGCACTGAGGCGGATATTTACCTACAGTCCGGTGAAGGAAATAAAACATGCAAATGTCTGCTGTGTTTGTGTCCACGGCGAAGCAGCTCCTCATTCTGTGTGCAGCGACTGAACGACTCACTGAAGGTATAGGTGATTTTAGTTTATTATGTTTAATACCATTTTTTATAAAAGAATAACAAAGTATTGCACACGTCTTGATACTGGGCTTAGCTGTGCCTCAGTATTGGAGAGAAGATTCGTTAAAATGACGACTTCGTTCGTCTCTGGAGTTTGACGGTAACTGTTAGGTCTAATCGTTATAGTAACGTTATGTTTTATTCACAAAAACAAGAAACTTGCTGATACAGTATTGATATTACACAGTATGTTTTATTATATTATATATTGTTGTTGTTGTGTTGTTGTTTTATTGTAACGTCAACATCGTTATTTTTCGTTTGATACATTTTTTTGTGGAAAGTCTTTAGTACCCATGTAGCAAAGAATTCTGGCCCAGATTTGGCATGAAGCTGGCATAGCATACATTCATCCAGCTCTGGCAAACAGCATGTGACCCAGGTTGGCAGAGATGGCACTGTCTTTAAGCTGGCACACAAGACATGGGCCATAGGCCCTATGTCAAATGTAGTATTTGTCCCTATTGATGTGTTGACCACATAAGTTCCACATAAATTCCAGGAAACAATCAAGATTTAGTTATTTTAATTATTAATCAATTGTATGTTACAAAATAACTGAATTTTACGTATATTACATACATATTTTCTAACCAAATTATTATTTTAAAATAATTATTAGTAACCATCACTAACCATTACCATTATTAACGTGACTAAAGCGCAATGCTTCATAAATTTATTATTTACATTGAAGCCGTGACACACCAAATCTGGCTTCCAGCCAATGGCCAAACATGGGCCATATCTGTCCCAGTTCAGATCCAGTTATGGGTTATTAACTTGGCTGAGACATGGCCCAGATTTGGTCCATGTTTGGTCCTCGTCCTAGCCAGACTTGTTTCAGTCTGTACCATAATTCACTGCGGCATGTGGGTCCAGCAAAGGCTGATTGTGTGGGCCAGAGAATTATTGCTACAGTGTATGTGGTAGCCTAACCTATTTTTGAGTCTGCAGGAAATTCACTAGGAAAGGAAATTCATTTCTCCTAGATATTAGATGATGTAACCTTTTCACCTTTACTTTAAGTTACAAAACCACATCCATTCATTTGTAAAGTAAATCTTCTCAAGATTTGATATAGGCCTACAGTTAGCCAACTGATATCATTGAAGGAGACATTCATGATATCATGCATTATCTTATTTTTTAATTGAGTCTTCATAAATTGAAAAAAAAACTTTGTTTAGTCACATAAGAGACCATAATAGCATTACATAAGCAATAAACATATTGTGAGATTTGCATGGTGTATTTGGATATGTATAATTTGTTTACCTTTGGACTGTTTGGACACGTCAACATTCAAAGCAGATGGGAAATTTTGAGACATGCTTGAAAAGACAGAGCTTGGTACTTTGTTCACAATATTTATCTATACAGGCAAAGTGTGCTGTGTGCGTAAATGTAAATTCTTCCTCATTAAACATTCTGTAAACAATAACAAACATACCACATAGACAGAGCCTCACAAAAATGTTAGTAATGAGTTTATTTAAAGTGTGTTGTAGTTAGTTGTCCAAAAGTCATTTACAGTCTTACAAAATATGATTTGTTTGCTTCCTTTGCCCGCCTGAAGATGGCTAGACCATGAGAACATAAACTACTTGTGTCAGATAACTAGAGTTTGATGATATAGAGCAAATTAAATCCATGTGCGCATGACTTTAGTCACATACTTTATTCTGATGGGTCAATTGTGGCATTCATATTGGCTCTGAAATTCCCACCATTGTCTATGGCCTGCACACATGGCACTACTTCAACAAAAGCAAGTTTGTTCTGAAATTTTTATTTAAAAATGTAAATACTGTAATAATACTGTAAAATTGTTTTAGTGTTTCATAAAATTGAATTGGAAAACAATTAATTTCTTATTAAACCTGTATTCACACCTTTATTAAAAACAACATACATTTAAAAACAAAGTGAAATAACTCCTATATTATATATTTGCTATAGAGCACAACATTTGGGTTCCAAAAGTAGAAATTCCATTCATTTTCTCCACATGGAATTGCCTTTTTTATTTTTTTAGACAGAACTAGTTGAAGTTGGTAAATGGTTGTGTGCACATTTGTTGATTGTTCACATTAATTCAACACATTTTTTTAAAGAATCATGTTCAATAGAAAAACTACATTACCCATGATGCTGTAGGAAAAATCCACCAAGCACAGAGTTGCAGCAATCTAAGCGCACCAAAAAACAACTTTAGACCCCCACTCAGCATGAATGATGAGTCTGTGTTCTTATTCTCTCAAAATAACTCCAAATAAATAGTATATTAATGCATTATAATATTATATAATATACTATAATAAATTATAATACATAAAAATACATAATATGTAATACCTTATATGGAACTGAGATATATACATATGTTTTGTAATAATTTTAATACATATTATTTATATAGTAATAGTTATAATAATAATAATATAATTGTATTTCTAATAATAATAATTATTATTATTATATATATTTTTTTTATTTAAGAATTTTATTTATTTATTTATGTTTTTCAGAACAACCCCTTCCCCAAATAAAATAAGAAACCAAATATTGCAGTTACATCGGATTACATTGATGATAGGTTGTACATCTAAATATGTTGTAATACATTTCCACCTCTTCAGAAAAATATCCATCTTCATTTGTAGACATGCAGTCATTTCTTCCATGACATAGACCTGTTTAAGTCTGAGTCCACTGAGACAATTTGGAGAACCTTTTTCTATCCAATGTACCATTATCATTTTTAATTTCTTTTATTTTTTACCAGTAATATATCCTAAGTACAATCTTGTTTCTCCACTAAACTTTTTTTGGACAGTGCTCCCAATAAGCACACAACTGGATCAAGGAATTTTTTCTATATTTAATATCTTATTTAATTTAAATTTTTGAATCATAGGGTAGCCCCAAAAAATGTAGGTATGATCTCCAATTTTACCACATTTTCTCCAACACCCTTTTACATATGTAGAACTTACAAAATGAGTATTAAAGTACCTAATTTTAACTTTCCAATCAAATTCTTTGCATTTTTGACTACTAATTCCTTGACATCCTTTTTATAACTCACTCCAGACTTCATCTTCAATTATGTTATTTAGTTCTAGTTCCCATTTCCCTTTTACATCATCTGTTGTTTATACAGTATTAGTTACTAATCTTTTGTTTGAATGTGAGACGTGTCTTTTAGCTGCAATGCTTTTTTCTAAAATATTTACAAGTATTGGTTTTTGCATGACTACAGCTTTTTCTATATGGTTTGTAATGTAATGTCTTATCTGGAAGAACCTATACACATCTTTACATGAAATATTATTATACTTATTTATAATGCTTTTTAACCCAATAAATAAAAGGAATGGAGAAAAAAAACTTAAGGAACCAGTGTTGCTAAAAAGTGAGCAGGTACTAATGCACTATACATAATAATAACAACAACAACAATGATGATAATAACTATCAGTATTATTTGACCAATTGTTGTATCTTATCACTTGTACTTGTTTTATGTACATTATCACTTGATTCCATGAACTGTTGTGCTTTATTTTTACCTCACTATTTAAATTTTCCCACTGGGGCGTTTTGTCACAAAAGATCAGCTTGTGTCCAATGAACTGTATCCTCTCTCCCCCAGGGCAATGACGGTGGAAATATAGGAAGTATGAAGAGTGACAACTAGCCCTGTTCTTCACTGATCCCAAACAACAAGCCGCAGACCAGTCAGAGGGCACATGAGATGAAAACTGCAGCCTCCTAAAGAACCACAGAGGTATAAAAAGAACACAAGCAGCACAACTAATATGTGACGTCCTATTCTGATGATTCATTTCCACAAGGAAATTATCAGCTGATTGCAGCAAATGTGCATATAAACAATGAGTGCGTTTATTTGCACATTTTTAACCCAGTTATGCTTAATAAGCCAACAATGCACATGGTCTTGTAAACGTTTTCCTTTATTAGAGTAAGTCATGAACAGCTTAAGCATGTTTGCCCTTTACGCTGAATTTGCCGTGCACGTAAATGCGTTAAAGTCTGCGTGAACCAGACGTTTCTGAGGTTTTAATACAGTATGATGACACATTTACTACTAAAATGGATTGTTTAGTAGGAGGCGGGGTTTTATTTTTTTCAAACTAGCATTGTCAATGAAGGACTGTTGTTCCAAATCACAACCGTACAGTTAAGTTTTGATTAAAGATTACCAAGTTTTGTTTTCAATTAGTTGTTCAATTAAAGACTAGCAATGTCTGCTACAAAAATGAACATGCTAAATTTTGATTTCACATGAACTTTAACTGGATTTTCTGTTGTTGTTGTTTTTGTTTTGAAGTGTTATCACTGTGATACCTCAGATTCAAGTGCGTTCAGACATTTAGCATTAAGGGACGAGGACAAATACTATTAGACCATAATACCAAAAATACCCAAAAATACCATGCTTTGCTGATCGATTGCTGCTGTGTGATTCCGTTGATGTCTGGCTGAGTGTTGCTGTAGCTTAGCATGCCTAGATTTTATTCTAAATTTAATTATTAAGATAAAAATAATATAATATATGATATTATAATAATTAATGGCCTCACGGTGGCGCAGTGGGTAGCACAATCACCTCACAGCAAGAAGTTCGCTGGTTCAAGCCTCAGCTGGGTCAGTTGGCATTTCTGTGTTAGCGTGGGTTTCGTCCGGGTGCTCTGATTTCCCCCACTAGTCCATAGACATGCGCTATAGGTGAATTAGGTAAGCTAAATTGGCCCTAGTGTATGTGTGTGAATGAGTCTGTGTGGATGTTTCCTAGTGATGGTTTGAAGCTTGGTAGGGCATCCGCTGGGACTAATAAAGGGACTAAGCCGACAAGAAAATGAATGAATTTTAATTAATAATAATATATGATAATAATTCATTCATTCATTTTCTTTTCGGCTTAGTCCCTTTATTAATCCGGGGTCGCCACAGCAGAATTAACCGCCAACTTATCCAGCATTTGTTTTACGCAGCGGATGCCCTTCCAGCCACAACCCATCTCTGGGAAAATGATAATAATTAATTAATATAAAATAACAATTAATAATACATAATAATAACTCAAATTAATAATAATAATAGATCAAATGAATTAAATAATACCAACTTGAGCACATCTTGTTAGCATCTAGCAGCTAGCATATTTCAACAGGCCAGTTTTTAGAATTGTTAGACTTTCGTTTTTTCATCTTTGGCCTGTTTTTCTGTCCTATATTACTGTTTACTCATAACTGAACACATATGTGTTGTCATACCATGCCTCAAAAATAGTGCTACGGTCAAAATACTGAATCTTAAAAGAATAATATTTGAACCATTCAGTTTTATTCATTTATTTAATCCAATGTTGACATAAAAAATGTCATACCCATTAGGTGAGTATGATATCACTACCTCCAAATAAACTGATTTATTGTACAGGGATGTTGAATGCTTGATTCTGATTGGCTGATGATGAACATTTGTAAGGTGTGCAATTATTTTCAGATAACACCCAGACAAAATAGTTCCAAGCAGAACACGACTACATTATTCACCTTATTCTCCGCGTACGAGTGGGTGCAGCCATTTAAATCTTAATTTTTAAGTTCTAAAACAATCATGAAAACGAGTGCACTTCCGCATTGAAGAATAAGGTCAATAGTTCCATATCACTACGCCAAATGATTGCAGTTATTTCAAACTACAGCCTACAACAAACAAAAACTCGAAACAAAAGAAAACAAACAGAACCGAAAACTGCAGTGGTTTGAGGACAAAAATCTGACGTATGGCTTAGAATACAACATCTTACTGTCTTTAGATGTGGTAAGTGGAATAAATAACTTCACTTTAATGATGAATGACCATCACTTATGCATTATTTTATAATAATTCCACATCCGATTATTAATTATTCGTTACTTTATCAATTAAGTCTTGAACACATTGTTTACTTGTACTGCTGGATTGTTAGTTTGTGCTCAAATCAGCGTTATTTCAGTAAACTGATTTTTGTGACTCATCAGCGTGTCCTGCATTATGTGTATCCTGCAGTAATAAGCATGTAAAAATGCTCACTGTTAGATTACTTTAAGACATCCCAAGTATCCCGCTGTGATGCTGCAGTGGCCCCTGCTCTTGAAAACATCTCTCGAGTCTCTGCTGGCGACTGCTGGAGGAACTTTAGGGAGGGGTGGGGAGGGTGGGGGGTTTAGCGGAGCAATCTGATTGGCTGAGAGGCTGGGAACTCTGATATTCTTCAGTCCTTAAACCAAAGAGCATCACAGCACAAGGCACAGTGTCACAGGAAGCAAAGGGGGACTCAGACATTGTGCTCTGTTTCAGCTGGACTGTTTCGCATGCAGTGACAAACCGGATCACTCTCTGGAGGATTGCATCTGTCATTTTTGTTCCTTTCTCTCCCTCCGAGGAGAAGAGTAAGTTCCAATTCACACTTTATTCACTCCCTTTTTCTTCTTAATGTGCCTCCAGAAGGTTTATGAGAGAATGTTACTTTACAAACGTGATGCCTTTCTTCTTGTCACCATCCATCTGAGGTAAAACTGTCCGCTTGCATGTCTTTTTGAGGGTTGTGAGAGGGAGAGGCAGGTGCAAGGTGACTTTTTTGGCACCTGACCTGTTCAGCTAACTCATCGCTGCAATGCATGCAAAGGTTTCTTCCTGTAGAGAGATGTTTTGGTGGATTTCGCATGCTTAATCTATAAATAGAGCACCCCTAAAGCAGGCTGCACTTATAGTGAACCGGAATGTCTTATTGCATTATAAACATAGTAAAGAAGAGTGAGGCATTATGGTCCACATGCGCTTGTTTATGGGGGCTCGAGTCCAGCTGACGCTCTTGTGCTTTCCATCCACGTGTCAGTGTTTCCCCTAATAAATGAAGTCATGTTTAAGAGCATGGCGGTGCTAGAGAGATGATGACTTCATGTCACATGAAATGGTGATTTTTCTATAGGAAAAGCCCAGTGTTTTGAAGTATGGACCGTGGTTATTATTATAATATTAATTAAAACTATAAATCTAAAACAATTTTATTACTTGAAATTTAATAATAGTTGACCAATCATAAAAATAGTCTATAGTTTCATACTATATAATAATAGTATAATATAAATTAATAGTACTGTATATACATAAAGAGTAATAATAATAATAATAATAATAATAATAATAATAATAATAATAATA
>CAIGQQ010035257.1:1745145-1772866 GCA_903798035.1 Danio albolineatus | reverse complement strand
ATATTACAAAAACTGAGAAATATTTTAAATAGCACAAAAATGTATGTAAAACATTAATAGGAAAGTAAAATACAGAATATAATTGTGTTGAATTATGCAGATTTTTTAAATATACAGTAGTATTGTACATCCTGGCATATTTTCCATATTGCTTCTTGGGCTGATCTAAGATCTTACAGTCAAAGGGACTTCAGTTTTATTTAAATAATTTATATATTCAAGTTGAATCAAGGTTAATGAAACACAGGTGATTCATTCAGTATAAAATTAAAATGGAAAGGTCCATTAACTTTATATGAATACATTCCCACAAGAATATTCAAGGGAAATCACTTTTAAAATCTATCAGATATAATTGTAGAATAAAATCCACACTTCAATTCTCTGTGAGAATGAGTCTGAAAGTTCATATGTAGACTGATTCATTCTCTCAGTTTCACATATGTATGACTCATGATCTACTTAATCTCTATTTCTGGTAAAGGTCTCTCACACATAAGTGCTCTAAAATGATAATGCATTGGAGAAAATTACTCTTAATCAGGACTCTTGCCCTTTCAGGTGTCAGATTGCTCCACTGAGTCCCCAGACTCATGTCCGCTGTCCTGCATGGAGCCCTTTGCGGTGCGCAGACTTTCGTGCAGGACTGTCCAGCTTCCCCCTTTGGTCTTCAGGCAGGCTGAGCAGTATTACTGTGAGAGGAGACCAGAGACGGAGACGGTCCAGCCTCGACCCACAAGCCTCCCCCTGAGAGTTCCCCCGCTCATTGCCATCACCTCTGCAGACACAAGCAGGTAAACAGCTGGAGTTTCATGATTCACATTCTTATTGTTCATACTGTTTTATTTTAGTTGTGTACTGCAGAAAAAATGGTGCCAGAATGTTTGGTTTTATCGAGAAAACTTTACTTCATAGTAAAACACAATTTTTTATTTAAATGATAATAAATACCAGCTTGAAGTACTAGAATCCAACAATCCAAAAAAGATACAGTATGATATAATAAAAATACATGCAATAAAAGATGTAATAATAAAAAACCATGAATCTGCGTCTAGTTACTGTAAAATTAGCAATTTTACTGTAAAAATTCTTTGTAAAATTACATGAAATGGTCTGTTAGATATGGCATCCGCATTCTTATATTTTATATATATGAATTATGATTGTAAGATTTTTGATTAGGTTTTTATACAGCAGCACTCTTTCCCCATTAAAATGCATTGTAAAATTTTGTGATGAGTAAGTTAAGTAAGTTGTAAGGCAACTTATGTCTTTATTTTACTTTAACTTCAAATGATGTAACTTATTGAACTTGTTTTTGAGTTGCAAAATATTTTAATTGTTCAAATTCAAAGTTTGAAATGACACGAAAAGGTTATTTTGATTCAACTTAAATATTGAATTAAAAATCTGCTAATTTTGTAGTGTTAAATTAGTTAAAACAACCATTGTGAGGAATTTTTATACTTGCATCAACTTGTGTTTACAGTAAATTGTATGGTAAAACATTAAAAACTGAAGGCAACTAATGTTAGCTGGAAACATTTTCATAACTATTATATTAGTCAAATGACAATTGACAGTCACATAAATATTACTGTAAAAATTAAACATCTTGTTTGACAGAGTTTGACCATATAAAGTAAACATAGTCATTTATGGGAATCTTACCATTAGATTAATATTTTTTGCAGGTCATTTTTACAGTGTGTCTGTGATTGATGATTATACAGCTAATTGTATAATGTCAGATGTCCACTTACACTTACAATGAAAATTATTTGCATTAAAAAATCATTTAGATTTTGAGACCATTTTATGTTGTTATTCACCCTTTCATTGCTGTTTTGTTGAAATTTTGACACTCAAAACAGCTCTTCACTACTACAGGCAATCTTTAAATCCTTGTAGGAGTGTCTAGTTTTTGTTGTTGCTTGAGTTTGCATCTTGTATTTACTACACGTGTGAACCAGTGGGTGGGGCTAAAGAAGTAGGTGTTTATCATCTTCTGTCAAACTGAGACTATGGGCCCTGTCATACACCCAGCGAAATAAGGCGCAAGAGGTGATTGGGCGATTTGTTGCTATTTTCAGACCAGCGCAACAATAATTTTCACATTTTGCACCATGCTGTTAAAATAGCAAATCCATTTGCACCACTTTGTGGACTTATGTTGTGCCAGTGGAAAAAGGAGGTGTGTTAATGCACTTTGTTGTTTTTTTGCTCTTTTGACAAACTGAAATAGACTGCGCCATTGACCAACTAAAAGCCAGTCTAAAGTCCTGTGCAGAGTGCGTTAGTTATGTGCCTATGCAGGTCCAAACGCTTACACATTGCTTAATACACACAGGATGTACAGCAATACACAAATATCTTTACATATGAAAAAAAAAATGAAAGGATTAAAATGTTACAAAACATATTATTTTCTACATAAATATAACAACCACTACCTCCATGTCTCATCTCAGGGGGCTTTCTACAGTTTATTCATGACAATTTGCATTTGTATAATGTTATTATTAGTAGCAGTATTATGTATTATATGCACAATTATATTTGTTTTAATAAAAACTAATTTAGATTTGTCCATCTGTCGGGTTTTGGAGACGTATGCATCACTAAATGGGCATAAGAATGGACGCGTGTTTAGACATAAACATAAGTGAATTTCCACCAATACCTTATCCACGAAAGTAAAGGAATAACGTACAGATTAAAAGTAAGGCAAAGAGAAAGTAAAAAGGCAGAATGGCTAGTTCTTTATCCTTGTGCTGATGGTCTGTTTAACTGTTTTCTCGCTAGTGAAGTATAGTGAAGTTTTTCCACTTACAAAGTTCGCCATGTAAATAGCAAATGTGTCATAGCGCGATCAACTGACTCTTAAAGGCAATAGGAGATGAGACTCTGATTGGTTTAATGCACGTTAACACACCATAACTCTTTGTGAAGTTTCATAAACTGATTTCGAGAGGAGCACGTGATCTGATTAAGAGAGCATGGCTAATCATCTGTAATCAGCAATAATCCAATCAGAGCGATCCAAGCTTACTATAAATGGATCAGTTTTTTCCCTACTACTCTATCTTCGTTTTGGAAGAATCCCCCCTTCCACCCCATCTCCTCCTTTTTTCCTTTCTTTTCAAAGGGGGAGCCTTCGATCCCCTTATATGCTTATTGACTGGGCGGGAGCCTTGGGCTCAAATATCTCCGAGCTCAGGGTTCTCTCCCTGGGACAGCATGCCAAACCTGCTATAAACATTAAGCATATCTGAGGGCGAACTCTTGAAAAGAGAATACGCACAACCCTGTTAGACCATGTGCCTGAGCCCAAAGCGTATTTTTCCATCCTTAAAATTGCAAAAGTGGATTCTGACATGCTCTTAATGCTTTTGCGCCATGTGCTTTAGACTTTGTGCCTAGATCGTTAATATAGGGCCTTAAGTCTAACATAAGCCATTTTGGTAGCTCGGTTGTAATAAAATCTGTTGTTTGGACTACTGTTGAAGCTTTGAGTTCTGAAACTTACAGCATGTTTTATAGTCCACTGACCTCTTATATGTGAAAAGATCAAGGGAAATTAGATTTCTCATTTCGAGACCTCCTTTTAAAACAGAAACATTTACTTTCAAAGATGTAATTAACATTGGTCAAGAAATCCTCTTACAGAAAATTCCAATTAGCTTTTGTCTGATCTGGATGTGTTAGAACTACTTGTGTTTTTGATCTGTTGATTTCCTCTCGCTTTGGAGACTTTTTACAAGAACATTTTTATTTTAGTCAGTGATACACTTTGGATGCTGGGTTAAAACAGCCTCCTATATTTCTAGGTTTACATTGTCATCAGTTTACTGAGGACATTTTATTACACCTACTATAGGTAAAATAGAAATACTTCAAATCAGTTCTTCACTGCATTTGCTGAAGAAAATAATTGGTGACCCAGCACTGACCCAAAGTAAACAAGAAATGTCCGCAAAATCAATATCATCATGAACTGCTGGTAGATACAGATTGAAAATAGTGTTTGCAACCAAGTGTAGGTGTCAACAAACAGCAACTTGTTTACACTTACGCAACAAATAGTTATAGATGCTATTCACAGTGTAAACAGAAGTCAAATGCTGTTTGGATTAAAGATAAATTTCTTAAGCTTCCACAGACACTGAACATGAAAATAGTGGAAGAGCCTCTGCAACAAGGTTATTTGCACATAGTATAAACAGAAAGTCAAATTATTTAAGCAGCCATGAAATTAGTTTTTAAAGATTATTTACTGTTCGCTGAGGTCTTCTTATAATGTAAGATCTTTATAAAATTTAGAAGTATTATGCTATTCTCTGTGTTGTTTGAACCTTCCTAATCAGAACATGCCATTTAATAAATATGTGTAATGGATTGTAGACTCAAGTAAATGAACACTGGTATACGGTTACATTATATAGCGGACCAGGTGTGCCGGTTAGAAAAAAAAAGAAAGATTCAAATTATCAATTTAACAATCGAAGCATAAAAATGTTTATAAATAAATCACAATTTAAATGTATAAATAAAAAGACAATTTTATAAATGTTTATTTAATTCATGTTTTAAAATGCTGATTAATCAAACAACAATAATAACGTATATTTACTGATCATTTATTCATTCATTCATTCATTTTCTTTTTGGCTTAGTCCCTTTATTAATCTGGGGTCGCCACAGCGGAATGAACCGCCAACTTACCCAGCATTTGTTTTACGCAGCGGATGCCCTTCCAGCTGCTACCCATCTCTGGGAAACGTCCATTCACACTCATACACTACGGACAATTTAGCCTAACCAATTCAGTCTTTGGACTTGTGGGGGAAACCGGAGCACCCGGAGGAAACCCACGCAACCACGGGGAGAACATGCAAACTCCACACAGAAATGCCAACTGACCCAGCCAAGACTCGAACCAGCGACCTTCTTGCTGTGAGGTGAACGTGCTATTCACTACGCTTCCATGGCGCCCATACTTACTGATCATTTAAAATGAATTTAAATGTTCAGTTTAAATAGCTTTTTAAAAAGGCAATTGACAAATGCTTTTCTTTCTTTATTTGCCACTTGCATTTCTTTTCCTTTTGCTACATGCCTTTCTTGTGTTGAAAATAAATTGAGTTAAAAAAAATGCCAGTGAACAGTCCACACATGGGAGCAACCAATTAACTTTCTCCTCAAGTCGAGCTAAACCCTCTTTTGCTTGTAAATGAAACGCGTGCTGTCATTGGGCGAAGACAAAACCATGGCTCATTTTAGCACGAGTTTAAAGATCAGCAAAGCAACTTAAACGTCAGGGCAATATGAACGTGTTTCGAGACGGTTTGTGGATAATTTACTAGCTTTACCTGATTTCTGTTAAAAAATCATCACTGTTTGTAAAGAAAAGTTTTACAGTTGAGGGGTGACAATAAGAATTTTTTAAAATGTATTTATAAAAGCATTGTTTTATTGCTTTATTAAATGACCTTTAAAAACACAATTTAAATAAAAACATTTAAATGTGTCTTTGTTTGTCCATTAATTGTTCAATATAATTGTGATTTATTTATACACATTTTAATGCTTCAATTATTAAACTGATAATTTGATTCTTCATTTTATTTCTAACCGGCACACCTGGTGCTCCATAGGATTACATTATTTAAACTTTTTCAAAAGATGGAATGAGTAGCTGTTTGTCCACCGATATAAGCTTCTGCATACACAGTATGTTTGACATCCTTTATAGATGCACTTTACACTGTAAAATGGCCGTGAAACTGTAGAAATGCTCCAGTAAAAATATGTAATCTGGTTAACAGCATGTTTCCTCAAGATAAATGGTGAATAACCGCAAATTGACTTTCCCAGAATTCCATTGTGGAGAAGCTGCAGTTGTGAGTAGTTCATTGGCAGGTGTTCAGGCTGGCCCATGGGAGCAATGCAGAGACTCTTCTGTCACTGGGGTCTTTCAAGGATCAGTGTCATGCTCTACACTCCTCCATGACCGCCACAGCACCTGGTCAGGATACGGCCTGGTCCAGGATTATGGTTGCCCCTAGAAATCCTCTATTGTTGGCATGATCTCATCACAGGTCTTGAACCTAACACATATTAGGCTGTACAGCAATACAGAATGTAAGTCATTTTTAAACTAATAGGAAAGTTTTGATTTCTAAAACTTGCAGTAATTTTTATAGTACAATAAACTCTTATATGTCAAAAGAAGAAAGGAATTTATATTTCTCAGTTTATGACCTCTATGATATAAGCTGAATGGGAGAAATCATTTTACTTGAAGTTAAAAGTGAAAGAGAGGGAATGGGATTGAGGAAAGACCCCATTCTAAATTGAACCCATGGGTGCACACTTGCGGCTAAATATTTGATGAGTTGCTTTTAGTATTTAAGCAATGTTCTCCAGTACTGTAGATCACACACTTTTTATTGTTGGGCTTTGTTTTCTACATGATTTTGATGTTTGCTGAAACATGGTAAACCAGTTTATCGGTCCAAAGAATGACTTCAGTCTGACCGTAGACAACTCAATCATAGCTTGCGACTTTCTCGTAATTATCATCTAAAGTAAAAGATGATTGACAGTCACGTCAGAGAGAAAGGAATAATCTGTCAATCAAGTGCTCAGCGATACGCAACATCAGCTTCTGTCTACGGCATATAGACTTCACACAAGGCTTGCTTTTCCCCCATCTGATTATGGTAAATCATTTTTTCAGCACCCCAGGAGGCCTCGGTCTCCAACTGTGAGGACTGGAAATTTCTGAAGTTCAGATTACTGTGCTTTACACATACGAAAACCTACAATAATGCATTCACAAATGATTTTGACTTGCCGTATATTGCAAAAGCTGTTCCTGATACTCGCCCGCATGAACTATTGTCTTAACTGTGTTACGCCTGCCATTATTCAGCTGCATCATCAGCTTTGAATAAGCCTCTTGATTGTGTATATGCATCATTCCCCTGTTTTATGTCAGGCTGTAATTCACAAGGTCATGCTTCCCTCTTTCAAATTCAGTGAATATTCTAATATGCAGACTTCACTGGATAGATTGTCTTCATTCTTCTTCCCCCTGTTGCCTCTAATGGAAAGAGCGCTTTATTCGACACCTCTCTATTACACACACTTATCTTTGAATTGCGTTCCTGTCAGCGCCGTGTCAGATGCAGGACAGTCATTGGAACAGCGCTGTGGTTTTAGTGCCCAAACTAGGGGTTGATTCGCATTGTATTTGATTGAAAATCTATCTTGGATAAAAGAGAGAAGGGGCGATGAACGGATTTGCTGTCAAAAGTAATTTCATGCTTATAAATTCAGGATTCTGTGTGCTTGTCTAGTGATTATCGTTTGCTCAGGTTGAACCGACACCTAAAAGATCCTGTCAGCACTGCTCAGCTCATGTGAAGAAACCTGAGAGTCTATGATGACCTGTCAGGATGTGTAAAGTCACCTTACATTAAAACCACTTGGACAGAACTATACTAAATGTAAAAATAGATAACACTTACAGTGCCCTTGCTACAATACAGGTACCTGTTATAGTAATAACAAGTTACTATATCTATCTATCTATCTGTCTATATATCTATCTATCTATCTATCTGTCTTTCTATCTATCTGTCTTTCTATCTATCTATCTATCTATCTATCTATCTATCTATCTATCTATCTATCTATCTATCTATCTATCTATCTATCTATCTATCTGTCTGTCTGTCTGTCTGTCTGTCTGTCTGTCTGTCTGTCTGTCTGTCTGTCTATCTGTCTAGCTGTCTAGCTGTCTAGCTGTCTAGTTGTCCGTCCGTCCGTCCGTCCGTCCGTCCGTCCGTCCGTCCGTCCGTCTATCTATCTATCTATCTATCTATCTATCTATCTATCTATCTATCTATCTATCTATCTATCTATCTATCTATCTATCTATCTATCTATCTATCTATCTATCTATCTATCTGTCTGTCTGCCTAATTCAACACTTAGACACGTAGACCTTCATACTAATAGACATACAGACTGCATACATGCACACACACAGCTATATAGGCTATATACATTCCTGTGTGCAGTTATTTTAAAAACGTAACATTGTGTATTGTACAAACAAACAATAAATAGACGGTATAAGGGAATTTAGTCTTTTGTGGCTGATAAACACGAGTGAATAAGTAATATTGACTTCTGTAAGTTGTTACCCCGCATTTAGAGGGAGCGTTAGGCTCCTCCCCCAGGGCTGTCAGTCAACCTGCCGAATAAATATTGATCTCCCCCCAGCATCACTTCTGTGAAGTGGAGATGAGAGTCAGAGCACTTGGATGTGTTTTCCATTCAAGAGAGGCGCGGATTTGGGGTGCTTATGTTGTATGGACCATGGAGGTTCTCCAGTTTATTTGAGAAGTGATTTGACGGGACATTTTATTCTGGAGGTATCATTATCATTATGGGCAGTGAGGAGCGATGTGTACAGACGATGAACTACTGGACAGAATGGGTCAATGCAGTTTAGTGCACATCAAAACTGACTTTGCTGTTTGTAGGAATTTGCACGTTTTATGTAGAATAATATTATTTTCGTGGAAATAGCAGCAATAAAATACTTAACAGCGCGCTTTTGTTATGGGTGTACTGCAAGTTTCGGACATTTCGCGCCAAAGCTAGTTGCAATAATTTTCTCTAATAGTCTTTCGTCATAAATCATTACGAGTCGATACAACTGTGAGAATGGACGCCGGAAGCGAGGTGACAACTTTGGTTTCTCCCGGTAACGTTACTGATGGAAATGCCCCGAAACATCTGTGGAGGCAGCAGAATCCTGTTTCGCTTCAGATCCAGAACTCTCTCGGTTCGCGTAAGAACTACCGGGTGAGGCAGAGAGGTTTTTCCGACACGGAGAAGTACCTGAATCCCAGGACCATGGACCGGACATACGCTGTGGACACCGGTACCCGTCCCGGATTGAAAAAGTCCAGAATGTCATGGCCATCGTCCTTTCAAGGACTTAAACGGTGAGAGTCTGTTTTACCATCATGTTCCAGTACGCAAGGCGGGCTTTCGGAGGAAAAAGTCAGCGGTCAAAAACAGGTCCATAAACGATTTAAACACGCGTTTATGCAAAAAATTAATGAACGCTATTGATATTTTTAAACTTTACATTTCCTTTTATTTTGATGTGCTTAAATACGCTTAGAAGTTTAGCCTAGTCGGCTAAAATGAAATGAACAGGCATGTGTATTTACGATGTTTATCCATCTAAAATTGCTCAATGAGCAGTTTTGTTTCATGTTAACGTTCTCTGTTGAGCAGGAATTGAGCCAGACATGTGAAGGTCGCCATTATTACAAAGTATTTTGCTTATGCCACAGCTGTGAACCATGATTTGTTGTTTATAGTTGGTGTTAGGAATAACAGTGATGGTTTTGGCTGGGTTTCAAAGCAAAGAAAGACTGCAAGTTGAAAATGTTTCTGGTAAAAGTTGATTTAACAAGGTTTTGTGAGTACATAAGTATTTGCCTTATTTATAGGAGTGTTGCTTATATTATAGTAATGTATCCTCTATTATTAAAAACTTTAAAAAAAAATCAATATAAATGTCAATATTGAACTTCCCACCTAGTAGTTTTGTGTTTATTACCTGTCTAAACACAGACTGCTTGGCAAAATTTGGGCTTTCAGTAATTTCTAATAGACATCCAAAAATAGCCCAAAACAAATACAGGGATTAGACAGCTCCTCAACTCCACATTGTTTGTCATTCATTCCTATGTAGACGACTATTAGATTTTCATTGACAGTCCAAATATAGCCTTGTTTTAGCCAAGCCGACTATGTTTAAATGTCTTTTAGATGTCTGTTAAACTTCTTTTAAACACAAAAACACATTCTAGGTTTTAATTATGATAATATGCAGTCTAGTACAAGAAAAAAAATCTAGCATGCCATCAAGTAAAGAATCACAAATACAGTCTTTTATGCTGTTTGGTGCATTAATAATGGAACAGACCATTCATTCACTTACCTTTCTAATTACCGTGTTATTTTTGCTTTCAGTCTAGACAGAAATGCGGCTTGTAGCTGGTTGTATTCTCAGTGGTTGTGGACAAACTGCATAGACAGAGACAAGTATAGAAAGATATGGGTCAAAATATTATATTGTAGCAGTTTACAAAACAAATGGGCTAACGGTATTGTACAAACAGGTTAATAGCAGAAATCTAAGCAAAAAAAGATGAATGTTTTGCTAATTCTAATCAATATTTCTAATTAACCTAGAGCATGAGGCATGGCTTCTCCTGATGAGTACGTGCATAAGTACTTTTCACGTCTATTGCTTTCCGGAGAGCCCTCTGGAGAAATGCTGTCCTTCACGGCTCCTCCTTCATTCACCAAATGAAAAATAACACTGTTTACACCCATCAGACTAATTCATTGCAAGCTAAACACAAGACCAGTCCCTGTTGGTCCAGTACTCAGTAAGACGAGCCCAGTGGTTCAAATGTTCCCTGTAGGAAAGTGAGTGTTTATCAGAGCCTTTAGTTGCAGGCAAAAATATGAATACCCTTGAATCAAGCTAATAATAGAATATTAG
Source organism: Danio albolineatus (assembly GCA_903798035.1). Taxonomy (NCBI): domain Eukaryota; kingdom Metazoa; phylum Chordata; class Actinopteri; order Cypriniformes; family Danionidae; genus Danio; species Danio albolineatus. The sequence continues at coordinate 1,762,257 of CAIGQQ010035257.1, read as the reverse complement.
TCACAGATTTGAGACCTTTTGGTCAAAACAGTGAAATTTTATTATTTTTATTTCTGTTGTCCTCACGTTGCGTTCTTGGATACACAGTGAAATGGTAAAGGTCACATCATTCACCTTGACAGACGTTGGAGATTTCATTCTTTTACCTTTCTTCTGTCTTTGTTCCTTGTGTATTCCCCTCCTTCCTCTCTAATCCATTAGTGCGTTTTATAACACAATGTATGCAAAAACAAATAAATTTTTGCATCTTAAAACTAAGCGGCCCTGATTCATGACGTCAGTGTTCAGCATAAACAAGAATAGAAGAAAAACAAGTCCTACTTTCTATCATTATGCCGATAATTGCTTCTATAGTCCATTTAAATCCATTTTCTCATTACTGGAGATGGATTTCCTATGAGACTCGCTGAGGGGGTGAAATTCAACCCCACACATTTAGACCACGACCAGACTGTATGACTCACTTTTATGAATGTTATCACAATTTTAATATCCAGGGCCACCGCACCCCTTCGTTTCAAGTCTTACTTACAGGGCAAATTGCTCTCGGCGTCTGTGGAGAAATCAGCGGCTGGACATTAGCAGCTTCCAGCAAATATGTTATTTGTGCTGTCAGGAAAAGCACAGGTTTTTAGCATGAACAAAAATAGCAGCATACAGGCCATAATGGTATAAACATACATGATTTAATTACAAGTGGTCTGCTGAGATGCATTACTGTTTCCAGCTGGTATGAGCATTTTTAGAGGAGTCTCTTGTGAACACTTGTGTTCAGATTTTATCTAAATCCTTTCCCCTTGTTTAGTCAAACTCCACACTACTTTAATTGGTATAATGCTTATTGTGACGCATGAGTACTATTGAATGAACAAACCCATGTAATGCATCTTATGGACAAGTGGGAAAGCAAACAGACAACCATGTGGATGACAAATACAGTATTTTATTGTAATTGGTGTATTGTGAAATATAAAAATTTTGTTTTAATGTGCTTTCTTACAGTACCTCCCATAGCATTAAATAATATTTTGATCTCTGCAAGTGGTTGAAATTGGACAAGCTCAAAACATTTTGGACCTTGTTTACACTTGTATTTAGCATCTAACAGGATCAAGGGAACACATCTGTTTCCAATTGATTATTTTAGACTTACATGGTATTATGTTAATGTAAATGTTGCTAATTTTGTTTTGGTGGACTCCTTTCTACAAAATGTTATCACAAAACTTCTAACTTCTATATGATTCTCCACAATGTAAAGTGTGTATCATTTTAAATTTGAGGAAAAATAATTATTATTTTGGCTAAAACATTAGACCGCATTTTCAGCCAAAATTGACATTTTTAAGAGCCTAATAATTTATTGTAAATAGGTATTATAAAATAATAAATAATTTTAAATAAATAATTTATCATAATACACTATTGTTATACTCAATACACTACAATTACTATGGTATAAATGCAGCACTACAGCATACAAAAGAGAGAGATCGACTTGGAAAGTCACTTACCAATTTAATAGTGATTTGATCAGCTGTAATTAAAAATTATGCTGTTTTTCATCTTCTAAGGTCTTATAATACAGTCTCTGTCGCCATCTTGTGGATTGACAACGTCAACCATCTTTGCTTTGCTCAATGACAGGCTAATGGTCGCCGACGTGCTGTCTCTCAGAAATTATAAACATTTAAAATAGGCTCTATCCTTATAAATAAATGACATAGTTGCAATCTAAACAACTACATTCTCGAATAAAAAAAGCCTCAAAAGTACATTATGTTGATCAACAGCAGCAATATTTGTGAAACTGTAGAGTGTCCTTAGTATATATAATGTATATATATAATTTAATTTTAATTTTTTATTTTATAATTAAATATATATATTATTTAATTTTACCAAATGACTTGAATAGCTCTATTTGGAAAGATGTCATAAGTTTAGATTGACCTGGATGATTTTGAAGGTGAGTACATCTGCATAAAATATAATAAATTAGACGCAGAGATAAAAATAAAAGATCAAACAAATAAAAAAAAAAGAGAAAAACATTCTGGGGAATGTAACAGTATTAAGGTTCAGCGTTTGAAAAATCATATATAAAATAACACTGTCTTCAGCTTATAAATAATTAAATACAATTTATCTTTTCCATAAGTCACCATAACTTTGTTCATTTACATTTGGTTTACATATTATAGACTAAATTTTTTCTTTGTCAGCTAAATCTCAGCCTGATAGCTCTGAGAGAGATTATACTGACTTTAGAGGAAAAACAGAACAACACAAGTTTCAACAGTTTAGTGGGATATGATGTTTAATGCTTAAGTAAGGTTGAAATGGCAGCAGTTGCCAGCCTCTCAGAATTCTTTATATAGGTCAGTGTGTTGGTCACATTTTACAGTAAGGATTTCATTAGTTAATGTTAGTTTTATTTACTTTGTATTCAATTTATTGTATTGTTTATTGTTTATTCACGGAAGTCAAATTAATTAATTAATGGAACCTTATTGTAAAGTTTTACCTCATGTGTCTGCCCTTCAGGTTCTTTGCTAAATTAGTTGTGTTAGCGATGCTCTGTAGCAGCACTTACATATTGACTTGCTTGTGTCCTTCAACTTTCATTATTAATTTCCCTCAAATCTGAAATAGTTCCCGAAAGCACTCCTGCTATGTTCTTTTTGACTAAAACTGATCGCGGGGGCTCAGCACTTGCCATTTTTCTAATACAGGAGGCGGGTCATGTGGGCTTTGCTGTCATGTGCGGCGTGTTTCAACCCGCTGCTGGAGAGAAGAGAGAGGCTGAGAGAGCACAGCTGTTATCAGTGTATCAGTGCTAACCAAAAGCAATATTGCATGTATTTCGGTGGTGATATATATAAAAAATATATAAATATCAATATTTTTGACGAAATGACTCCTACGATAAACAATTTGGTTTAAATATGATTTGTTATTCATCACTTTTTTTAACAGTGTCTGAAATGGCGTGTTCAGTTATCCAGTCTGCTTCTAAAAATCTGCTCTTTTCTGATTGGTCAGATGGCGCAGTTTGTTGTGATTGGTAAAATGCATACTTCGTGTCAGAAACCTAACCATATCTGAACTTTCTAAGCACTTGTATTCACAGTCACATGTATTTAACATATTGATTCGAGCCCATTGGTTCATACAAAAGTTGATTTGATTTGCAGCTTAGAAAACAGCATTTTTTAACATATCGACAAACACACTAATCAAACTCTTCCAGTAAGGATGTCAAAATGAACTTTCCAACGATGCATCCCAATGCAAAGGATTATTCGGTATTAGTAGATACCAGATACCAGCAGGAACCAATACACATGTTATGAGTAGCCTTCTATGAGTAGACACGGGAGCTCATGACAAATTTACACTAATTTCCCCCCTATTTCTTGTGTCCGAATAAACTGAAAATGAGTGCTTTTAACTTCTCCCCCAACCTCCCGCTGGCCTGCAGGTATCCACACTAGTGAATGCTGCTCTCTCATTGGCTGTAGGTAATCGCCAATGATATTTTCAGTCAGAACACATTTCACACGGCATGATTTGAATCGCCGACAGCTCCAGATATTTAGCACGGCAAATATCTCACGGGCATCGGCGACACATCGGCGATTCTCTCAGATCGCGTCTTTGATAGTTCATATTGTGTGATTTTCTCTCGCTTTTACGAGCACCGTTTTCCCTGTGATTTCAGGCATTTGTCGGCGATTTCTCAAAACCTGTCGGCGAGTCAAAATCGGGGCTAAAATCATGCAGTCTGAACTCGGCATAATATAAGGAGGCTATTATTATTGTTATTTCATTTATTTATACAACTATTCATAATTCTGATGTTGAATTATTAGGTTTGAGGCATATGCTTGCAATCTGTCATTGACAACATTATTAGAATATTTTTTTTTTTACTGGTAAAATCAGACATTTGTCATTATCAGATTCCCTCCTGCATTAAATTCAACATTATATAGGCTAGAGGAGTTAAACTGACACTGTTCAACACTTATCCTCATGCACAACACTCTGCGTCCGCTGTGAAAGAAAAACATATTATATGCTTGTCGTAATCATCATTCTAAAATGCAATATGACCATTTAAATGATGTGCGCTTTCGTTTTCGTTTTCACTGCTTAGTGCGGTTCATACTTTCCGCACGGCTCCCAAACGATCGCTCTGTGCCACAAACAATGTTATTTACAACTTTATTAGCTGTTATTCACAGCCTATGCAGTTTGTGTTCACTAAAGTAGGCATCATTCAAAGGGCGCACGTGTGGCCGCCCTCTCTGTGGTAACCGCTCACAGTCAGCTCACATCACGTGTAATTTCATGGCTGCGAATACATCATTACATGAAGACAGAAATTACATTTTTGGATGAATTATACCTTATAAATACAGTACGTGACTCTTTCAACACCATTTGGAGGTGTCTACGTTGCTGAACATTGTATGTAAAACAACGTGAATACGTGAGCGGCCGCCTTTGCTTATCTCCTGAACTTGATATGATTGACAGAATCGTAGAAATGCTAAATTAAAATCGTCTAGGGGGTCGAATCGAGATCGTGATCTTTTTACGATTAATTGTGCAGCTCTACAAGACACATTCAAGAGTAGCATACTATGGCGAAGGAAGCAAGATGCATGCAAGAGTATCATGCTATGGCGAGGGAAACGAAACGCGAGCAAGAGTAACATACTATAGGGAGGCAAGACGCATACAAGAGTAGTATACTATGGCGAAGAAAGCAAGACAAATGCAAGAGTAGCATACTGTAGCGAAGGAAGCAAGACACGTGCAAGAGTAGCATACTATGGCGATGAAAGCGAAATGCTTCCAAGAGTTGCATACTATAGCAAAAGAGGCGAGATGTGTCAGTGAGTAGCATACTTTGATGAGGGAAGTAAGACACATGCAGGAGTAGCATACTATTGTAGAGAAGCGAATTGGATGCAGGAGTAGCATATTATGGCGTAGGAGGGAAGATGTGTCCATGAGTAGCAAAATATGGTGAGGGAAGCAAAACTCATGCAAGAGTAGCATGCTATGGCAAGAGAGGCGAGATGCATCCATAAGTTGCATAGCATGGCGAGGGAAGTGAGACGCATGCAAGAGTAGTATACTAGTGAGGGAATAAAAGCCTGTGTAAGAGTAGCATACCATGGCTAGATAGGTGAGATGTGTCTGTGAGTAGCATACTATGGTGAGGGTATCAAGACACATGCAAGAGTAGCATATTATGGTGAGGCAGGTGACAAGTGTCCATGAGTAGCATACTATGGCGACAGAAGCGAAATACATGTAAGAGTAGCATACTATAGCAAAGGAGGTGAGATGCATCCGAGAGCAGCATACAATGGTGAAGGAATCAAAATTCGTGGACGAGTAGCATACTATCGCAGGGGAAGTGAGACGCAGTATAGGCATGATTTGAAGGTTCAGTAGAACACAACATCCCCAATGTCATTGCTAAGGGCACACTGTAAATAGCTCCATCTCTTCCACTCACTGAACAGCAGAACACAGTCATTATCGTTTATTTAATGGTTGATAAATTCAAGAAGTGTTTTTTTAAAGCAGGAAAAATGTACGTTTTTACTTCATAAATCTGACTGCTTGTATTTAATGACAAAATTGTACACATGAAGTAAAAATTGAGTATGCAGTGCATTGATAACGCATCGTGATTTCAAATTGAACCGTATCGATACACGATGATTGTTAGAGATTGTACCAAATCGTTCGAGATTGTACTCATCAACAACAGCAAGAAATCAAAGTAGGCGTTATTCGAGAGCAGCCAATGGTTGTGCAGATTGGATACAAACCTACATTTGTGTGCATGTGCACAAAGAAAGACTGGAATTACTAACAACTCGTTTCAGGCAGTTCAGAATGAGTTGTTTCCATTGGGAGACTATCAACAGTTATCGTGCTCTTTAATCTTTGAAAATTTGCAGACCTTGAACACCAACAAACAGCTATATTACACACTACATGAAAGATAATATCTGAAAGAATGTAATGAGGCTCTTTAATGAATAACGCATTTTTGATGCAACATTAACCACATTTTTAATGCCGTTTTATTCAGTTTAGGGCGATTGGAAGGATCATAAAATAGTACTTTGGTTGCTTTAAAAGACAGTGTCTTTTTGTGAATTATGACTGAGCCTTTCTGCACATTGCCTTCTCGGTGCAATGTACCAAGAAACTGAAGTGAACAGATCCAATATCTGTACCACCATGTCAGCCAGCTGATCTGCAGAGCTCATTGTCGCTGTGGTCTCTGGAAACACCTGAGATGTGAGATGTTTGCTGCTCTGCTGTGTGTGTGAGCGCCGTTATATTAGACCTCGGTCAGCAGAGTTCAAACTGATGGATGACTTTATTAACGGAGAGCGATGAGAGATCAGTAAGCGGTGACACTCAAGATCTTGTCTGATTAGCTACAGTAATGATTGGGGACGAGGAAGTGACTTCACGCTGAGACGAAATCCTGTGTGCTGCGGTGACGTGTTGATTTATTAATTTTTTTCTCTCCATACTGTATCTCAATGACATCTTTATAGTGCAGAACTTCTGTCTGTCAGTCATGGCTTCGGTTTCTGAAGTAGCATCAGTTGTACTACTGTTCTGCACGCAAACACACACACACACACACACACACACACACACACACACACACACACAACACTGACAGTCAAATCCCCCAGAGACCTGATGTGCAGAACTGCCGTACAGTTGTATTGGCGCATGGTTGCTTTAAATTCAGAGCATTGCTGCTGAGTGTATAGTGAATTGCTGATCACAGAAAAAAACGTGTAGTTTAGTAAGGCAGTATATATGGTTAGGTCTGTCGTGGTTGTTGATTAATAGCCTTTTTATGGTTATTTGTTTAAATTATTAAATAATTATATAACATTTTTTTCACAGAATTAAACTGAATAATATTTTATTATAAATGACATTTTGTCATCTAAATAAGGTATATTGGTCACACTTTACAATAAGATTTCATTAGTTATTGTATTTACTAGCGTGAACTAATAACGAACAGTACTTGTAGAGAATTTATTCATCTTTCCTAATGCATTATTAAAATCCAAATTCATTAGTTAATGCACTTTGAGCTAACATGAACTACAAATGATCAATTTTATTATTAATACTACATTAGCAATGATTAATAAGTACTATAATAAACATATTGTAGATTTGTAATTTAACTAATACAACCCTAAATGTTAAAGACCCAGTTTCACAAACAGGGGTTAACTTAAGCCAAGACTAGACCTTAGTTAAATTAGGCTATTTAAACCACATTTATAAAAAAACAGCCTTAGAAAAAGACCTGGAGACAAAAAAATGACACTTACATATTTTAAGACATCTCACTGCAAGTTATTTTTGGTTAAAACAGCTCAAACATGCAATTTAATCCATGACTGGCCTTAAACCTTGTTTGTGAAACCGGGGAAAAATGTTAAAAAATCGTGTCTAAATTGTGAATTGTGATATTAGTATCGTGAATCATATTGAATCGTGAGTCAGGTGAATCGTTACATCCCTAACCTCTGGTCATTAAAGGTCTGTCTTTGTTTGTTTGTTTGTTTGTTTTTAAGGTGATTTGATCAAAAAAGTCAGAAACACATATTTGTGAAAGATTATTGCAGTTAAAATCTACATGTATTTTTGCGTCAAGGACTGAAGTCATTTCTCCAGTCTTTAGTGTCACATGGTTCATTCAGAAATCATTCTAATATGATTTGGTTCTTTGGGGAAAAAAAACGTTCCTAATGAGGTTGTGACTCCTTTTTTTGTCGTTTTTTTTGTAATAAAAACAAAACGATTTAAAAATATTTTGTAAACATCACATTTTATCACTCGTTCATTCCTTTTGTTTAGGTTTAATCCGTTTATTAATCTGGGGTCACCACAGCAGAATGAACCGCCAACTTATCCAGCACATGTTTCAGCGCAGCGGATGCCCTTCAAGCTGCAACCCATCACTAGGAAACATCCATACACACTCACCCACACACATACACTATGGCCAATTAAGCTTACCCAATTCACCTATACCGCATGTCTTTGGACTGTGAGGGAAACCAGAGCACCCTGAGCAAACCCACACAAACACAGGGAGAACATGCAAACTCCACACAGAAATCCCAACTGACCCAGCCGAGGCTCGAACCAGCGACCTTCTTGCTGTGAGGCGATTGTGCTACCCACTGTACCACCGTGTTGCCATCACTTTTTATCAGTGGTATTATATTTTAAATCCTTGCTGAATATATAGTATGCATTACATTTTTCCCAAAACAGTTATTAAAAATAAGTAAAATAATCTATATATGTTTTGTTATACTATTATGAATAAAACCTTACTCAATCCCGCCTGATACACAACAGATAAAATGAAACGATCAGTCCATACAGTTTGCTAGCTGCTGTCAGTGCAGATCGATACGATTGCATTTGTATTCCCTGTAAGTCAAAGTCCTGTAATACACTTCAGGTTTGATTGCGGCGATAACTGATGCCTGGCTGCTGAGGCTTTCACCCGTGATGAAGAGCGCTGTCACCAGTCGAGCATTCATTCCATCTATAAACACAGGGATAGAGTGTCTTTGATTTATGTGCGCCAAGAAGTCAGATGGATCGGGGTTCACATTGAATCCAGATAGGAATCAAACTGTGGTGCTGTGTGCTAACGTGGAAGATGTGTAAATGCGTAGCAAAGCAAAAAAGACAGCTTTTCCCTTGGGATTCGGTCATGGAAATATTTCTTTGGTATAAATTCATGAGGTGTATCTCAATGCAGAACGTGTACTGTATATTCTACTATTTTACCTGTTGCCTAGAGGAAATAGCAGGGTTCAATGCTAAGGATTTTTTCTACTGGCCCGATCTGGCTAGTGGTTGAGATTTTTACTTGCCCTGCCAAAATTTTCACTGGCCCCTCCAAAAAAGTTAATTGCTAATTCTTAGCCACATATTTTAAACAAAATGTCAAAAATAACGTCTGTGAATCTAGAATTTAAATACTTTAAAAATATTCACACATGTATAGTGAGCAAAATTCAAAGTTTTATGCAAACAAAAAGAGCAGTATGGAAAATGTGCAGGTATTTTATTGCAGTTCAATGAACTGTGTATTCATTCATTCATTCATTCATCTGTGCATTCATTCATAGTCCCTTTATTAATCTGTGGTCGCCACAGCGGAATGAACCGCCAACTTAGCCAGCATGTGTTATACGCAGCGGATGCCCTTCCAGCTGCAATCCTTCCATGGGAAACATCAATAACGCCACGCCAACATGGGGAGAACATGCAAACTTCACACAGAAATGCCAACTAACCTAGCCGAGGTTTGAACCAGCGACCTTCTTGCTGTGAGGCGATTGTGCTACCCACTGCGCCACCAGAGGGCCCTCAAACTGTGCAAAACACACAATTTTCATTGTGTTGTACCCACGTAAATGTCTGCTTCCAAGACGTTAGAAACAGATGTTTTCTTTAATGCTCATAATTTGATGTTGCCGCTATGTTGCAGTCTCTTTGCTGTACTGGTTGTTACCAGGTTACAGAAAAAAATAGCATGCTCACAACATCCAATCAGATAAGAGGAACCAAAAAGCAATATGGCATTTACGACATCACAGAGAGGGTAGCATTTAAAGGCTCAAAAGCACAAACTGTTTCTAAATTAAAAGTTAAATAAACAAATAGTCACATTAATTTAAAATCAATCTTTTGTGACAAGTCAGCGCTGGCCCGATCAGGCCAGTAACAATCCTGTCTACTGTCCCGAGCGTATCTCACGCTTGCCCCGGGCCATCAGACAGTCCTTATTGTTAAGCCCTAAATAGTAACACGTTTTATACACCACTGGTCAAAAAAAAAAAGTCAACATTTTCTTATTGAATGTTGTTTCAAATTTGAGTAATTATTGTGTTTCAAAGCTGAATTTTCAACACCATTATTTCTCTTATATGATTTTTTTATAATTGGTTATTTAATATAATGCTGATTTGCTGTTCTATTATAATCAGTTATTAAAGGTAGTCAATCATAAATCATTCTTATATAATTATAATATAACTCTTATATAATAAATTAATGGTGAAATGTGTTTTTGTTTTGTTTAATTTTAGTTTTAGAGATACAGCATATATAGGAAAAAATGTATATTCTAAATCTTTTATACTCTTTTTATCGTGTCCTTGACAAAAATAAAATACATTCTTAGAGGCCGATCACACCGAACACACTTTTTGCGGTTGAGAGCCGCATATTTTGAATGGTTTACTGTGAGCATTTTGCGAGCAGCTGTTCTCGCATTTTAACTTCCTGCTGCGCCTCGCATTTTTGCCGTTATGCACTGTGCGCTCTTAGTTTAAAAAAAGTCATTTTATATTCTGTTATCAAATGAAAGTAGAGGCGGGGTTTTCATTGAGTGACAGCAGTGTTTGTGTTGTCAAGATGACTACGGAGACTTAAAAATGGAGGAGGGACTTGTGGTCGATGTTTGGAGTTATTCGGAGCTGTATGACTTTACAAATCTTGAATATCACAATGTTATTAAATATTACAGTTATAACAATATCAGCAGCAACAATTGTGCATAATAAGCAGCTGATTCAGTCGTTGCATAGTGACAAAAAAAAGCACACCACTCTTGACAACAAAAAAAGGCAGTGTGGTGCACCTCACGTTTTTGGAACGCAAAATCGCGTTTGGTGGGATCGGCCTCTTGATTAACAACATCCGGTATTTATGCTGTAAATTTTTCTTGACAACAAAAAAAGGCAGTGTGGTGCGCCTCGCGTTTTTGGAACGCAAAATCGTGTTTGGTGTGATCGGCCTCTTGATGAACAACACATGGTATTTATGCTGTAAATGTGTATTAATCTGAAACATTGAACCTGTAGATTGTACCACATTTTTACTTTGAAACACACAGCATTCTGTATTTATTTATCAGACTGGGTCTTTTAATTATGAACAAATGCCCAAACCAATCATTATACTTTTAATTTAAATGACCTCAGCTTTAAATCACAGGCATTGAGTTCAATTTTAGTCTACACAGTCAGCAAGATTAAATTGTAATATGTCTCATTTTGGGTGCCACAGAGTGTGGGTGTAGTGAGTAGCATGTTCGCCTCACAGCAAGAAGGTTACTGGTTCGAGCCTCGGCTGAGTCAGTTGGCATTTCTGTGTGGAGTTTGCATGTTCTCCCCGTGGTTGCGTGGGTTTCCTCCGGGTGCTCCGGTTTCCCCCACAAGTGCAAATACATGTGGTATAGGTGAATTGGGTAGGCTAAATTGTCTGTAGTGTATGAGTTTGAATGAGTGGTTATGGATGTTTCCCAGGGATGGGTTGCAGCTGGAAGGGCATCCGCTGCGTAAAAACATATGCTGGATAAGTTGGCGGTTCATTCCACTGTGGCGACCCCAGATTAATGAAAGGGACTAAGCTGAAAAGAAAATGAATGAATGAATGAATATGTCTCATTTTTGCTGTATTTTTAATCAAATAAATGCTGCTTTAGTGAGCAGAATAGGCTTCTTTAAAAAAATAGCATTAAAAAACCTTACTGATCCCTAATTTTTTGGATTGGTGCTTTATTGACTGTGTTAAAAAGTGAATCTGACCCATATTTTTCAAATAAAAGGACAGAATTCACTCCCATCTTCCACAGAGACAAACATGACGTGTTAGTCATAGAAAATCAGGCTTGGAGGGGTCTGTGGTGCTGAAAAGAAATTTATGTCAGAAATGAAGAGGACAGAGGCGCTCAGGGGAACAAATGCTGCTCTAGTTTTTATGTATGCTGGTCACACCTCCCTCTTATCTCAGTTTTGTGGAAACTTTTTGGACTCATCTTACTTCAGATGTGTTTCTTTTGGGAGCAAGTACACATAGTAATTCTTCTGATACTCTGACGTGTGGCAGTGGGCGTTATGACCAACATTTTCCATCTAGTAATGTCTTTTTTTTTCTAATATAGGGACTTTAATATTTAATGATTATTTTATTGAAGTTTCTCTTTTATATATTATACGATTATATATTTTAGAAATCGAATATATTATTGTAAAATATATTTCAGGGCCATTTCTTTCTTTCTTTCTTTCTTTCTTTCTTTCTTTCTTTCTTTCTTTCTACCAACCAAGGATGCATTAAGTTGATCTAAATAGGCAGATAAAGTAGATGACAATCAATTTTAAAAGCAAACAAAGTAAAACATAGTACTTTCATTTTTGTCCATTTAATTAAAAATAATTATAGAAAACTGGCAATGTCCAAGCTTAAAATTAGTATACCTTCTTCAACTTTAATGACAACGTGTACAATGAATAATTCAAAATAAAGCTAAAACTGTTAAAAATAATTAAAATCATTCATAAAAACCCATAACACAGGCTAATAAAATATTCAAACTGAAATCAAAATATGTGTACAGTTGCTTAATTAGGTCTTCCGGGTATCACCAACTCGCTTTTGTTTCATACGAATGCAGCTCATGTCATTTTGTGTCTTTGTTATGAGTCTATACGATTTTGAAAATGCAGGACTATTAATACTGTAATATTGCTGCAGAGTTGAGTCAAGATGATTTGCACACTGTAATGGGTTGAAAGACAACAAAGAGGGAAAATTGTAAACAAAGAGGGAAAATTGTTTTTTATCAAGTCAATATTCCTTGTCCCTGCAATTATTTATGTGCTGAAAAGAGTGTACCATATGCCTTAAAGGAATCGTTCGCACAAAAATGAAAAATAACTCACGATTACTGAACCTCATATTATTCCAAACCTTCATTCATTTCTTTTTTCTGTTGAAGACATAAAAGAGGTTATTTTGAAGAATGTTAGACACCCGTAGCTATTGACATCTATAGTACTGTGGTGGCTTCCAGTGTCTAACATTATTTAAAATATATTTTGTGCTTAGCAAAAGAAACAAATGAAACATACCTTTTAATTTACTCACCCTCAAGCCATCCTCTGGTATATGACTTTTTTAAGCTTCCAAAGCTTATAAATCCATCATAAAACCAGCACATATGCCGGTGAGGGTTTATGCAGGGTTTTTTTCTGAAGCTGATCGATGTGTTTTGTGACAAAATTTATTTCAAAATTTATATTAAACTCAAATCACTTCTGGTGGCTCGACAGTTTCTTGGCTGATCTGTGGATCAGAAAAAGGTTGTTTATTACAAAATGCGACAAACAAGAAAACTAGTTGGCTTGTCGCTACTGTATAATGTTATACAGTATATTACTCTTCAAATATATATTGTATTGTATTGTGTTGTATATTTTATTGTAAAATATATTACTCTACAAAAGCGTCTTGCGTCATGGATCCTGCGAAGTCAGCCAAGTTGTCTAGAATGCACATCTGCAGCAGCTGGAATTCATTTGAGTTTATATTTAAAAAAATTATATAATATATATATAATTACATTTTTAATGTGGTGCAGTGAGTAGCGATCTCTCCTCACAGCACGAAGGTCGCTGGTTTGAGTCTGTGTGGAGTTTGCATGTTCTCCCCGTGCTTACGTGGGTTTCCTCCGCGTGCTCCGGTTTCCCTCACAGTTCAAAGACATGCACTAGGTGAATTGGTTAAGCTAAATTGTCCATAGTGTATGTGTGTACATGGAAGTGTATATGGGTTTCCCAGTGATGGGTTGCAGCTGAAACGGAATCTGCTGCATAAAACATATGCCGGATAAGTTGGCGGTTCATTCCGCTGTGGTAACCCCAGATTAATAAAGATACTAAGCCGAAAAGAAATTGAATAAAAGAATGAATAAATTTCTTACATAAACAGATTGATTTGCTGTAAGACATGCGTAAACCCCCTGCTGACGTATTTAGTTAGTTTTATGTTGAATTTATGTTGTTATTGAAGCTACAAAAAAGCACCACTAACACTAGGGCTGCACAATATTGGAAAAAAATTAAATTTTTTAGTTTTTCTGCAGTATATATTGCGATATGTACTGAAAAAGGATTGAATGACTATTTGTGACTAAATCATAATTTCAGAGTCTTTGGGGATATTTTATAGGGGAGTGCATATGTTATATGTGCTTCTATAAATTGCTCTAATGTAAACTATTTGGGGGGGGGGGGGGGGGGGCTGGGCTGTTGGACAAAAATATAAAACAAATCTAATGTAAAATGGCAGTCTTCACTATTAAAATCTTATTTAATTAATTTTAAAGCTACAAATGCTAGTGTTTCTTGTGCCTGTATGCCTAAACTCAATTGGCATGTTTAACAGAAACACACACACACACAATTACGAATTATAAACTTTCAATTCAATTAAAGTTTATTTGTATAACAATTATTACAATAATTATTGTTTCAAAGCTGCTTTACTAAAGGTGCACATTATTGCATTACTATCAAATTAAGTTAAAGTTACAATCAATGTAATAATTTTTTTTCAATGAATAATTTCATTTTTTTTAATGAAGTGTATTTGTATTTAAATCCACAATGGTTAAACTGTGCCATTAATCTACAAGCTCCTGTTCAACAATAACACATTCTTGACATTGAAGGTCTTGCGATGAGACTATTAAAGATGTGCACATTGCGATATCAATGCTGAAACGATGTATTGTGCACCCCTACCCAACATCATTACACAGCATGGAAGAAACATTTAAAACTACTCTGATTGTGTTTGTGTGATAGAATAAAGTCATATACGCAGAGGATGTTTGAATGGTAAATCTTGGGGTCATTTTTATTTTGCGTGAACTGTTCTTTTAAAAGCACATCTACCTTTTCTTTGCAGCTGCGTTCAGTAAGCTAATAAAATATGTCAGCTTAAATCAATAAGGCTAAAGACTGTACGTTTCTGCTTCCTCTATTTCTGCTACATCAACCACTATAGCTAAATCTCAACCAGTTGACCCATTTAAACCATATATGCCGCCTATAGGTCCTCCAGGGAATAAATGCTTCGCCTGCTCTCTGTTTTGAACCAAATGCATGCAATCATGTCCTTTTCCCTCCAAGGTTTTGGGCTGGCGTTACTCGACACCCCTGGAGGATTATGTTGGGTCTCTTAAGCTCGATGCACTGATCCCCGGGGTTAGACTACCTGCAGCTCGGCTTACTGTGCCGCTTTCCTTGGCAACAATACAGAACATACATCATCCAGGCTCAAAACTGGCTGCTGCGCTGCCTGAAAAGCAATATATTTCAGATCCATATGCTTATTGTTTGTTTGCGTGCGCTTCATGCAATCTACGAAGGAGAATCTCTTGCATGAGTGAAAATCCGCACATCTAATATATTAGGCTCCAGGACAAGATTTTGAGAGGTAAAGATGAAACATGACAAGTGAAAATGAGAATCTGAATCTCTTTGGTGCAAGTTATTTTATTACTCGCAAATTGTCTGTTTGTTCTTCGTCTCTTTATTTAGTTTTGTTTCGAGTCAATAAATATACACAATGATAAGTTAAGTCAGCATATAAAAATAGCCATTATTGGCTAATTTTGGCACATTTTACAGTATTATTGATTAATGTGCATTGACCCTGTAAATATATAGGCTAAACAAACGAACAAAACAGTCACGGCATCTACATATTGTTGCTTTTATGGTAATTTGAAGTGCTTCTGTTATCCTCATGTTGTTTTTTTGATAAAAGTGTCTGCTAAATGAATAAAAATAAATGTAAAATTCAGCAGAGAAAACAGGCATAGAGAGAAAAAGGCGTCAGAACAAAGCCTGTGTGATCTTTTTTGATCACACACACACACACACACACACACACACACACACACACACACACACATTTGAGCATTACAGCACACCAGAATAAGATGTTTTATTTTGACTGGAGGTAATGTTGAAGGATTACTTGTGGGACTCCTCGAGAGCCCTGCTTTTTGATTGGTCGAGCACCAGCTGCCTCAGAGGTCACCCTGGCGTAAAGCATAATAGAAGGTCAGAGCGAAGTGTGTGGTCGACTTTAGCAATTACAATATTGATTGTGTTCTGGAAAATAAGACTGTTGCACTTATAAACGTGTTCGACTCTAAAGGCTAGTAGGATTTAATGGGTTTTTTATTGACTAGATATGTCTTTTTCATCATTTGCTCCACCTTCAACCTATGATGTCTATTCTTTTTCTAGAACCGTTTTATCTGTAAATGCAACCGGAATGTCTGTAAGTAGAGTTTTGTCAGGAATACAATCCTTTAGGATATTTTTTAGCTTTGTTGCGTGTAATAATAAAATGGACGCAAGCAGGTCTGTTATTAATATTGACTTGAATTTTAAAGTAGAAATATTTTCAAAACATATAGATTTTTAAGTAAATTATATTTTTTAAAAACTGACACGTTATACTTGCATTATTAGTGACACAAACAAATCGACGATTTAAAAAAGAAGATTAAGGTACAGATTGACTAAATAGGACAAATGAGCACAACCGCAGAGCAGTGCATTGGGAGTGGTAAGTTCTGCAAGTGCTCTACTGACAATGCACAAATTAAAAAGCAGCTCATTTCCATAATTACCAATCCAGCACTAATTAGCTTGCAAATAAGCAGAGCCGATGATAGTCAGGTGAGAGCAATTTAAAAGCAGCATATAGGAGCAACATTGCACACTGTGCGATTTGGTTGTCTTGAGACAATTTGGTGAAATTCTAAAAGATTCCTGAAATTCTATGATCGTTGGTTAGAAATGTTCTCCAGCAGCTTATTGATTGTGTGATCAAATTTTCTCAAAGATTTCACACTCTTTCTTGCAGTGTGACTTTAGCTATGAGGAACATCACAGAAAGTACCAACAGGAACGCCAAATCTGATAATGCACTCAGCATAGGGCCGCACAATATATCGTTTCAGCATTGATTTCGCAATGTGTGAATCTGCAATAGTCACATCGATAGATCTGCAATGTGAAGTTGTGCTGACTGACCACATTGTAAAACATCCGATATGTTGTATTGGGGCGCCACGGTGGCCTAGTGGGTAGCACGTTCGCCTCACAGCAAGAAGGTCGCTGGTTCGATCCCCGG
>CAIGQQ010035257.1:1723152-1745135 GCA_903798035.1 Danio albolineatus | reverse complement strand
TGCGTAAAACAAATGCTGGATAAGTTGGCGGTTCATTCCGCTGTGGCGACCCCGGATTAATAAAGGGACTAAGCCGAAAAGAAAATGAATGAATGTTGGATTGGTCATTCTAAAACACCTAACCATCTCAGTATTAGTGTTATTATATTATTAATTACCTCCAGAACTGTCAAGAGCGTCTGTGCCGTGTCTCATGGCTTCAAACGCCACCATGTGTTCATTGCATCGTCTTCTGAGATGCAAGTCATTTATTAAATTATAAAAAGATTCACGCAGTCTTTCACTCTTACTATTGATATTTTTCGCCAGTTAATCAGGAAGTGACGATTTTGTTCTCTTTGATTTGCGTGTCTTTTATACGATATTCTTTTTTGCGCGTAAATTTCACTCGCATTTTTGGATGGAAACATAGCTATTGACTGAAAGATTTTTTTTAGTCCTGCATGTATGATTTCAAGCAAATTTGAAACCATTTGGACACTGGAACTGATCAAAAGCTTTAACAAAAAATAATTGCATTGAATTATTTCTACAGCGAAGATTATAGTACTCAACATCTCATCATGCACTGGCACCATGGTGCTCACTCTGATCCTTCCCCTCTCTCTGCCCCAATACTGTCTGTACCCTTCACTGTTCTTTCCAATTTAAGGTGAAAACCCATAAAAAAATTATAAAAACATTTTTATTGTAGTCAACATTTACAATATATCACAAACTTTTTTACAGTAGTCAACATTTAAAGTGAATCACATAAGTTAGTTGAAATTTTCTTTAGACAAGATGAAAGGTTTTGATCCACTTGTTGATCAGCTTGTTGATCAAATGTTGACAGCTTTAAAAAGTGTATTTTTTTATTCTATCTTTTATTTTTGTACCTCAATACTTTGTCTTGGGCTCAAACAGCACATTTGTCTTGGATTCAGTCCACACATATAGCAAAAAATAAAAGACAATACATAACATTTACCAATAACAGTGACATTTATGATTGTTATTGAGGCACACTGTGAGCACAATTACCGCTACAGATTGTTTTTGTTTGCTGTGAGATATCAAGTCAGAACACAGTTTTGAAATGATGTGAGGTATCATTGTGAGGTACTATCAAAAATGGAAGATGACAGATGACAACATACTTCGTATGAGTTCTCTTGCGTATGTGTTTGGCGTGGCTTCATCATCGTTCATTTTGAGAAATGAGATCCTACAGTATGATATGTGAGTCATGTTCATGCAGACTGACAAGCTACAACCATTCAGGATTATTAAAAATCGCGTAGTATGACTCGGTCTTAAGACATACTTTTTTACTTGCCCTTGAATTGCGTACAGTATATTACTTTTAAGATGGATGGATGTAATTTCTAGAGCTTCAGAAATTTGGGCACCATTTACTGCAATGCAAAATGCGTATGCAATGAGGTGGAGCACAGAAACATAGGTGTCAGCGCCTTTTCACTGACAGTAGTTTGTGAATGGATGCAAACTAGCAAGTCTGGCCTTAAATTATTAATCACAACTATTTGTTTGACAGTTAATCTTCGGCACAAAATTCATGACTCAGACAGACCTAGATGTGAGAGACGTGCAGGAGATTGGATAGCTTGTTCGTATTTGACTCATTTGACGTAAAGTGACTCACTTGATATGAAGAGGAGTCTCAAGGTCTGAAAAAACATAATTTAAATTTAATTTAACCATGAAAGTCTCTGTATTTCTTTTTGATTTAAGAAACGTTGAGACATGAATACAAAGAATTATTTCTGCATCACTAATCAAATAAGCAAATCATGTGAACCGGTCAAATGTTCTTCTGTTGACGCACACAATGCAATTTGTATTATCCTTTAATAATCCTGAATAGTTTAATCATATTGTTACACACAAATGTGGAGGGATTCATTTAGATTATTCTTTCTGTTTAGCTTTTTACTCAAATAGTAAGGCTGTATTTTTAAGCATTTTCAATAGCTCTCTCTCTCTCTGTCCATATCATATATGTATTCATACACATATGTTTACAGATTCTCCAATTTAAAACCATTCATACTAATACAATACATGAACAAGACATTTAACAGCATTATAACCTTGTTTTCTTCATTAATGTGTCCATGTGGATATATTGTTTTCCAGGAACAAGTCAAAGAGCATTAAATAATATGATGAAACCTTTATGAAGGTGCTGGTAGAAGGATTTCAGAAGGTGAAGATTAAACGTTAATTCCGGTGACCACTTGGAAAAGGACTGTGAACTGCAGCTGCCTCTCACTCACTCCCTTTCTTTGTTATTTACCGCATAGGAGCACTTACAGTACATTGAATGTTGATTATGCAGATGAAATGCAAACGCCATCTATATAGCTCATTGGGTTGATAGAGAGCTTTTGAATATTTATGAGACGACGGCTCAATTGTTGACAGCTTTGTGGGGTGTCATTTTTTTGTCCTATGGTCTGCAATATTTACAGTAGAATTTTTGTGGTGTATGATATTTTACTAATAAATACTGATCAGAAAAAAAGTATTTTGCAAAAATGTCTTTAATGGTTAATAGGGCTGTGCAATTAATCGCAATCGCAAAAAATTGCGATTTAAGCACATGCAATTTCTTAATCGCAAAGGCTGTAATTTTATTTATTAATTTATTTTGGTTTTTGTTCCGTTCTTGTGCGCATTATTTTAATATGTTAACCAATCAGAGCTGACGCAGCACACCGGGCAATTACAGCTAATCTGAACGAGAGAAAGATGTTAACCAATCAGAGCTCACTCCGCGCACGGCGAAGTTGAACGGGAGAACCGAATAGGTGGTTTTGATTTACGTTAGATTATTTATTGTTATGACTGGAAGTGAGGTTAGTTAATCTTTATTTTTTCATGCTGTCTGTTTTTAAGACAATTTATTACAGTTTTGTTTATCAAGCAGTTAGTGCTACTGTGTACAGTATGTGTTTAACTAGAGTTGAGGTTAATTAATCTTAATTTATTTTATGTTGTCTGTTTTAAAGACAATTTTACTACGGTTTTGTTTATTAAACTCAATACTATGTTATTTCATTGTGAAATGTTTTGTTATATACTTCCCGTGCACTAAATACATGTAGAATGTGTTCAATTCAATTCAATTCAATTCATCTTTATTTGTATAGCGCTTTTACAATGTAGATTGTGTCAAAGCAGCTTCACATGCATTATAAAAAATTAAAACAGTGTCAGTCCAGTTTTCAGTGTTGAAGTTCAGTTTAGTTCATTTCAGCGTGATTTAATAATCACTGCTGAGAGTCCAAACATTGAAGAGTAATCCAGAATGTGTATGTAGCGCGTTTAAAAAAGCAAAAACAGCTGCCAAAATCGCAAATAAAATCACAATCGCAATATTCTTTCAGAAAAACGCAATATAATTATTTTGTCCATATTGCACAGCCCTAATGGTGAATGACGATGGGCATTATTTTACTATATTTAGACATTTTGCAGGCTATTGATTTTATTTTAAGATATTTAAGAGACTTTGTACTTTAAGATGTTCTTCTTTCAATGCAAAACTGCTTTTAACAGCACAATAATGCAGTTTTTTTTTATAAATAATAGCCGTGTTTATAAAGGCTATTACATTTTTTCACTTTTTGAGTGCCTTTGACTTTTGATTTTGTTGTTTCACTTTTAACCACTGTTTTATTCTATAAAGCAATAACGAAAATAAAAAATAAATAAAAAGGTGCGAGAGAGAGAGAGACATACAGTATATTAGAAAATACTTTATTTTGCAAGCTAAAATCCTTTAGTGGGTTGATGTGAAGCAGAAGAACCTCAGAATTCAATGTTCTTGTCTCTTTACGCACAAAAATGGCCAATTTGTGACCTGTTTTGTTGTTTTCCTCTCTGCCCTTTCTTGTACACTTCCTTCCTCTCCTTCCCTGATGACCAATTACCTTGTCAAGGTGCAACCTGAGCTTTCTTTCGAGCACCACTATGCTCAGGAATCCTCTTTTTTTGTCTGTCTTGTTTTTTCCCCTTCGTGCCCTTCTGGAGATCTTATACAATCTAGTCCATCACTCATTTATCATACATGTTGCATAATACATGTCAGCATTTGAAAGATATAGGCATTAAATGTATGTAAATAAATGGAAATGCAGGCCCCTCCTGTGCCATAAATGGCCGCCTGACAGTTCTAGTGCACACTGGCCGCAGTGCCCTAATGAGATGTCATGGTTTGAAAATTCCAGCCCTTTCTTTTGATAGACACAAATAGAGGCTCCTTTATGTTATTTTCTTGTAACATTGACATTCTAATTTACGTCAGGTGATGTGGCTGAGAAAGCAAAATTGCTCCATAGAAGAGAGCAATGCAATGAATTTTACGACACAATATGTATGTTTTTGCTGTTAGTGATCACATTTTCATGACAATAACAAAGACAAAGCTTGATTGTGCTATTTAGGAGTGGAATGATGGTATAGGTGTTGATTTCACAGGTGAGGTAATGAATTTCTTTTCTTTTATACCCATATGTTTAATCCACTTTATGTCATCATATTGAATTATCTGTAAGGATTGTGACATTGTAACATTGCATACTGCATCCTCTAACAACACCTTGAGCAATATTCATAAGTATAATACAGAGATGTGCTGTTGTTCATATGATATGAATATTCATATTATCTATACATGACTTTTAATTGCACAAAGAAATAATATTTGCTTAGCAGTCTATATAAACACATGCCATACAGAGTCTCCGTTGAGTTTGTATTTATTGATTTATTTATCCATTTGTCCCAAAGTCTGCTTGCCTCAGTTGATTCATGCTTGTGATTTATAGGTTTTCTGGACTCTCCACTGTTTATGTAGTGATCCTTAATGACTCAACAAGTCATAATTTAAAATGGGAATGCCTCCGGAGTTACAAATCATTGGGAACTTTGGGATTATTTTAGCACTCAATCACATAAAATGATAAGACGATGTCGTAGGGCTGGGCGATAAGGCCTGTTTAAAAAAAATCCCAGATTTTTTTACACACACACACAAAAAGATTTACTAAAAATGGTAGAAAACAATTAACATATATAATTAGCATAAGCATATCATAATTGTATAATTAGGATATAAGAAAAATTCCCTTTAGGACTGTCGTTTTAAAGATATAATTGGACAAGATCTATTTACAATTGCATACAAGACTTTTATAATAATAATATAAATTAAATCATTTTATAAAGTTACAGTGAAAACTCATAATGATTGTTAAAAAGGAGACATTTTTCAAAGGCATTTAATTTGCTAGTATTTTGTATGCTTTATTTCAACATTCAGCAGTGAAATTTAAACCACACTGAACTGAACTAAACAGAACTTCAACTTTGAAGACTGGACTGACGCAGTTTTAATTTACCAGAACTTCTATGTTAAGCTGCTTCGGCACAATCTACATTGTAAAAGCACTATAGAAATAAACATGAATTGGATTGAATTCAGCAAACATACAGAGCTTTATTCACAGTGGGTGGGTTATTGTGCACTGAGCAAATTGTCACAATGTTGATATGGTTGATATTTACAGTACCTAAGAGTGAACAGTTTTTATTTAATTTGTGGCTGTCATGTGGTAGCATAAGGTGTTAAACAAATTGATGTAAACTACTGTACAAACAAGAGTTAAGCGATAAAATAGATTTATCACTCAGCCCTAATATGTCTTTTCAGCATCAATATCGCAGTGTGACCATTCGCACTAGTCACATCGCAGGATTTGCAATGTTGAGTTTGTATTATAATTGATAATTTCTGTATATTTGAGGCCTGTGATTGTATCATTTAGGCATAGGCCGGTATAAGATTCTGACGTATGATAACCTTCAATAAAAATATCACGTATTCACGGTATTATGGTATTGTGATCACTGCTCTAAAATATATTCTTTTTAAATGTCTGGGTTAAAAAACAAAAACTTTTTCCTCTTTGAACACAATATATTTTATTTTGAGAAACAAGAGAGGGGGGAAAAAAAGAAATAATAATAACAATAATAATAATAATAATAATAAAGAACATGAAATAAATTTGGTGGTTAATTCCGCTGTGGCGACCCCGGATTAATAAAGGGACTAAGCCGAAAAGAAAATGAATGAATGAATGAATGAAATAAATTTGATGGTAATACATTTAACAATCAATTACAGTGTATAAATTAAAGTCATTACAAAATGAAATAGTCCTGTTTGCTTTCTTATTTTCAGAATATGAAATTAAATTTAAATAATAACTAAATTATTGCAAAACAAAAAAAAAGCAGGAAAATATGGGATTAGCAAATTTGCATTTAGAAACATTTAAAGTATTTTGGAGCAGTAAACACGTCAGGTTGAATCCTGCTGCCTTCATTAGTTTCAATAACACAGAATACTGTTGCCCTAAAAACAAACAAAAAAGCATAACTAAAACATCTTACACAAACCTTAGGAACGATATAGGTGGTATGAAAACCTTGACTTTTCCAAACCGCGGTTTACCTTGAAAACGGTTATCGTCCCATGCCCAGTATCATGATTTAAAAAAAATTTAGGAATAATAAACTGTGCCATTTGTAACTTTACTTGAGCATATAAACACTGTTTATTTTAACTGAATCTTTTTCTTTATTGTGCTAATAGATTGTTTAATATATTTCATGCAGATGCACTCCCATACAGACCATCCTAATCAATCTAAGATTAGAAATTCTTTCCAAATAGAGATATTAAGTCTTTTGGTGAAACTGTATTCGTATCTCAGAATAAAAAAAATCGCAATGTTAGATTTTTCCAATATTGTGCAGCACTAAAATATATCACACTGTGCAAGTGTTTTATGGACGTTACATTACTTTAAAAAATCTTACACATTGTGCCTTTTAAAGCACAAATGTCTTTTTTTTAAAAACAATTTTGCCTTGGCTGCATGAAAGAACCATATTGAGTTTCTGCCAGTGCACAGCCTGAAGTCGGATTCTCACTGAAACGTGGGTGTGGATGAGATTAATTGCCGAACATGAGGTTTAATATTTGCTTCATGCCAGTGGGGAAGGCGAAGACTTTAAAACTTTTAAATATTTAGTCATACATTTTGGTCCATATTGGCGTCGTAAATCAGCTCGGTGACTAATACATCGCTTCATTGTTTGGAAGAAAATGAACCCGCGGTGAAGCTTTTTTTTGGGGCTTTTTGGTGTCTGTGGGTCTGTTATTGGCTTCTGCTGTTGTTGTTTGTGGTGGCCCCTAAAGGCTTTTTGAAGAAATGGCTTCCAGTGAGGTGATAGGACAGCTTCACCGCTACAGCCTACTTGGTTTTCCCATTTCCTTGAAGTGTCAGACCCCCTGAAGGAGGAATCTTTCAGCTCTGCAGCCCCGCAGACACACATCCATGTGTTTGGGAAGGGAAAGGAATAGATCAGAGGATATCAGATGGAAGGATAAAACACAGTCCTACATTCAGTGTCCACCTGAGGCTGTTGGACATCTTTTGTGTTTCAAATTTTCTACATTGAGTCTTATTAGTAAAGATTGTATGATAGATAGATAGATAGATATAGATAGATGATACAGTACAAACATACCCACAGACCCTTTCCAATGCAACCTAAAAACAACAAAATATGAACGTCTAATGCTGTTACAGCTTGACGTTGTGTGAACGTTAGATAGATCAGTCTTATTAGTAAATATTGTATGATAGATAGATAGATAGATAGATAGATAGATAGATAGATAGATAGATAGATAGATAGATAGATAGATAGATAGATAGATAGATTGGTAGAACGAGAGTGATAGATAGAATGATAGGACGAATAATACATACAGTATCGATAGTAGTACGATAGAACAAAAGAGAGACAGACAGATAGATAGATACATACATACATACATACATACATACATACATACATACATACATATATACATACATACATACATACATACATACATAAATACATACACACATACATGCACATGTACTCCCCCACCCGCCCTTTCCAACGCAACCTAAAAACAGCAAAATATGAACGTCTAATGTTGTTACAGCTTGACGTTTTGTGGACATTACCAATATGTTGTTTATCCCACGTTGGATAAATGTCAGTATTTGACGTCAATATGACGTTGGTTTAAGATGTTAAATTTCGACATTGGATTTTGGTCACTTTCCAAAAACCTAAAATTAACAAAATATCAACATCATTTTACGTTGATAACATTGTCCTTAAACGCTGGTGACCTAAATCTAACCTGATATTAACGTCTTCTAACAATGTGTGTCTGCTGGGTAGATGGATAAATATTTTTGGTTTATTTAATTGTTGTACTTATTAATATGGTCTATAATGATCAATAATTGTGTTGACTTGTTAGATGAGAGACAAGTTACTTCTTTGCTATCTTATTGCTTTCTTAACATGGCTTGATTGCTTGGTCAAAAAGTATTTCAGCTTCCATACTGAAAGTGTTACAAATATTTGGGCGAAAAAAACAAACAAACTACTGTAGCATGTCCACTCCGCTTTGTTCCAGAGATGTGTGTTTACGTGCTGAAAAGTCTTTCAGCAGGTGTGATAATGACAGGCACATAAAGATACATCTGTATTAAACTGCTTATTTGTTGCAGACCGTTGCGATATGTATATCATGATATGCATGTATTAATTTTGATATATTATGCATCTCTACATGCTAGTATTTGCAATTGGTAAAACACATAAGTGCACTTTTACAGTAGTTTAATGATTGTAAACAACTGGACACAATCCTATCAGTAGCAAACCAGAGCGAGTGAGTCCTAGTTTTTCATGTGTTTATGGTCAGCAAATGAAGGCCACTGCTGCTTGTGCTCTGAATGATGATTACAGTAGAGGCCGTTCTTCTATTTTAGGAGAAGTTGCCCCATGGGTTTAAGCTGCCTCCCTCGCTAAACGTGACCCGTTTCTGTTCTGTTGAAAGCTCTGTCCTCGACCCCTCTTCAGGCTCCAAACCTTGACAATCCACAACATCACTTCCCATTTTAGGAGCAGCAGCAACAATAATATTGCTGTGTTTTTCTTGGGTTGATAAATGACCAAGAAATGAAAGAGAATACCAATGTAGAACTGACGGCTTGGTGAAATAAGAGCACTGGCCACATTTAGTTAAGAGTATTCCAGTGTTAATTAAAATGTCGTCAATTTTTGTTGTTGATGAATTGTCGCAAGTAAAATAATTAATAATTCATGGCAGTTCGATGTTCAACTGATCAATCAGGAGCCATACAGACAGAGCATTTGTGTGTTATTATACTTTACACCTGCTATTTATTCTAGATTGAGTTCATTCTAGTGGATGTTACATAAATAGATAATATGATTTGTATTTAGTGTATGGGTGTGTATGTATATATTCAGTATATATTTTAGAGCTGCACAATATATAGTTTCAGCATCGATATCGCGATGCGATCATTCAGAATAGTCACATCGCAGGATCTGCAATGTCAAGTTCAGCTTCAGTTTATTCATCCCTCAGAAAATTTGAGGGGAATTATAGCTGACCAAGAAGCATATTCAGCGCAGGGTCTTAAAAAGTCTTAAAATGTCTTAAATCTCAAAAGCCAAACTTTAGGCCTTAAAAAGTCTTAAATCTACTGAAATATTGTGTTGTAGGTCTTACTTTTTTTTTCTAAACAGGTCTTAATTTACAGTTGTTAATGTATCTACCCAATCTGGCTATTAACACCCATACAATCACCAACAATCCATCTCAATAAAACTTTTAATTTTTTATTTAAAAATAGCATTTTATTACTTTCCTTGCAGTAACATTTGCTTAAGTTCTATTTTTTTTTACTGCTGAGGATACTGACCTGACCTATATATTTTTATTATTAAATTATTATTGTAGACTGGAGTAATTGACTACTATGTTTTGTTCTATTTTTGGGAAGGGTTATAAGGTTTGTGAATAGATATATTTGAAATTCTAAATCATTATTATGATATTAAATATATTGCATTTTAATCATTTTTTCATATGGAAAAAAATCCTTAGCATTTAGCCCTGTATAAGTCTAAAATTTCATTCATAATGGTCTTAAAAATGTCTTAAAAGGCCTTAAATTTAACTTGGTGAAACCTGCAGAAACCATGCATAGTGTTGAGTGATTGTGAAGTTTAACCTTAATAGAGTGACAGAGTGCTTGGTTGCTTTGTTTTTAAGGCCTTTAAATGATTTGTGTACAATAAATTATAACAATGAAAATGTATTGCGTTTAACATTTATACAATGACGACTATGCCGTTTTATTTGTTTGCATTTGATTATTTAACTTATACTTGAATACAGCTAGAGTATAAGTTAAAAATAATATACTAATAAATAAATGTATGCTGATCTATGCAGATTATCTTGCCTAGGAAGTCATTCTGATCAATATAAAATTATTAGACACGTCGACACATGCACTCCGGTGCTCACGGTGACCCAAGTTCGATTCCGCCTCGCGGCCCTATGCCGATCCTTCCCCTTTCTCTGCTCCCCATGCTTTCCTGTCAATTCTCTCTACTATCCTATCTAATAAAGGTGAAAACCCCCGAAAAAAACATTATATTAAAAAAAAGAAAAAAAAAGAAGGAATTGTTGTATTCATATCACAGGAAAACAAAATATCGCAATGTCAGATTTTTCTAATATCATGCAGCCCTAATATATATATATGTACATATGTACTAGTCAAGAGTTCGGAAACAATCATATTTTAAGTCTCCTCTGCTCATGAATGCTACATTTATTTGAGAAAAAATCCAACAAAAACATCACAATTGCGATTATTTTGCTCAATATTGCAATCATGATTATTTAAAATGATTATAAGTGGGCCATGATCAAAGATAATGTAATTTTACTATTCTCAATATCACAGCATAATGGTTAACCCAAAACAAACAAAGTACAAACATCAAGTCATCAAAATGATGAAATAAAATACAATAGAATGCAAATAAATTCAAATGAAACAAACTGCATCACGCATAGTCTTCACTTTAAGAATTAAACTTGATTTATTTCTCATTAAAGCCACAGAAGTCAATTCTGTTTCGAGCAGTGAGAGATTTTATTCTTGTCTTTTGTTGTTTGATTAATAACGATAAGCACAACCAGCAGCAGGAATATACCCGCTATATTACTGTTGCTGGCGCATTTTCATTCTCAACTCTTCATGTTCATTTGTTACCTTATAAATGGGGTTTATAATCACCAAGCAACACCTTTTGACACAACAGCATGTATTTGAACATTTAGGCATGCTAAAAGATGACTTAACATGTCCTTATTCTGCTTCGTTCTCTTTTTTGTTATTAAAAACCTTAATAAATCTAATAAACTTCAATTAAAGAAGCATGTACCACACTGCAAAATTCATGTTAAATGATTTATTTCGAGGGGTCAGTACTTATATGGAATGTATGCATTATTTCCTAATACATATAAAGGCTTGATGAAAGGTGTGCACATGAGCATGGTGCCTAATGAGAAAGAGCTTCATGTTTTGTTTTTCTAAAGTCCTCCAGTGTCTGGCTCGTGCTGATGAGGCCAGAGGGTCACAGTGGCCCTGCTGTCTGTGCTGGAGCTTGTAGGTGTTTCTGCAGGGCGCCAGGCTCTTGTTCCTCCTCGGCTGACATATCTGGGTCATTCCATCATGAAGACTAACCTTTCCTTTTTGTGAGAGAACTTCTTTGTTAAAGGCCTTATAAAGTGCCCCAAAATGCACAGCATTGTTCAGTGTGTGATGAAATCTCAACTGAAACATGAAGACAAGGTGGGGCACATCTAAAAACTCCTCCCCCTTTTAAAGAATGTCCAGTAGTCTTTAGATTGTCAGAGTTGTTGAGCTGAAGCGTATTTGATTCATAATTGTAATGCTGAGTCTGTTTCTCCGCTTTAGACAAATACAGGATATAATGCAATTCACACGGGTCCTGATATGTTTTGTGGTTGTGCATATTAATTACTCTGTGTTATGGTGTCTCTGAAGTGAAGTGTGGTTCACATGACATTAATGCAAAACCCAAGTTCACCTTGAAAATTTAAATTGTCTGAGTCTTTTAATCCGCATATAATGCACAATGTGCCTTTTATCATAAAGGAAATTGTAGTTACATTTAAATGTCCTAATGTTGCACTGTGTATGCCATAGAGCTGTCAATATACTGTCGCTGAAAATCTGAATTTACATTTTATGCTCATATAAAAGGAAAATTCTAGTTAATATTGAATTCTAAAGGCAATAGATAAAGTTACAAGAAAAAGTACTGCCCAAAAGAGAGTGCAGGCTAGTACAAAAAGCAAATAGTAAGCAGATCAAGCATCTCATATTTTATTGAAATTAAATGACAATCACTTTTTAAAGTGCATGAACTTTTAAACAGCTGTTTTTAATTAAGATAAAATGTCCTTAATGTGATAGTAAGTAAAATTAGGAATCAATTAAAACACCAAGAATAAAGCCTTCAACAGACAGTGTAATGTTTGTACCCTGACATTAACTCAAAACTGCCATTCAGATTCAAGCTGCTCACCGTCACTACACATCTGCATAATTCGTCAAAAAACAGAGATTAGCACAGATCTCTAATGTGAAACAAATAAACAGCACAAAATTAGTGTGAACCCTTCTAATAAATCTATTTCTGAGATCATTTCATTCTTTCATTTTCTTTTCGGCTAAGTCCCTTTATTAATCTGGGGTCGCCACAGTGAAATGAACCACCAACTTATGCAGCATTTGTTTTATGCAGCATTTGTTTTATGCAGCGGATGCCCTTCCAGCTGCAACCCATCTCTGGGAAACATCCATACACACTCATTCAGACTCATACACTACGGACAATTTAGCCAACCCAATTCACCTATACCGCATGTCTTTGGACTTGTGGGGGAAACCGGAGTACCTGGAGGAAACCCATGCCAACACGGGGAGAACATGCAAACTCCACACAGAAATGCCAACTGACCCAGCCGAGGCTCGAACCACAACCTATTTGCTTTGAGGCAAACTACGCCACCATGGCGCCTTAGATCATTTCTTTGTATATAATAAATCATATATATAATCTGTATCTATAATAATCTATAATTATATCTAAATTATTTATATATAATCATTTTGTTTTTGTCAGCTGTATTGAAAGAACAGCTAGCATTTACCATTTTTTCTGCTTTAGAAATAGTCTTGAACACGATAACATGAAATGTTATGAAAAATTCACACTTAGGTGATGAAAATGCCTTTCACTGCTGAAATCCCCTCCCCCAAAGGTGTCTGGATGCAGCGTTATATTATTTATATGTTTCACAATAGCTAGCTTTGTGCTAATCTTGCTAAAGCAGAAGTAGCCATCATCTGTAAAGTGAAAGGGATGTCAAAAATTAGACATCTCACTGAAGTCAGGGTTCTTAAGTCTTCCTTGAGTTTACATGACACATATTTGACTACTATCAGCATTCTGCTAGTTATCATTATTTCCAAATAGAAAGTAGGAAAACTCAGAATTCTGTGTTGCCTGGAATGCAGCATAAGTAAACAAAAACAAACCACGTCGGTTACATCATCATCATCATGTCTTGGGCACCTCATGACACGTGCAGGTTTTTGCATTGGAATGTTTCTGTTTTTATCTTATGAATTTGACGCATATTTGAAATTCACCTTGTTTTGATAGCCCCAGCATTTTTCCTCACAGAGTTTGCCATAATTCAGTAAGAGTACGTTTCCGCATCTTAGCTTTTTGTGGATTCTTTTCACATTGTTGCAACTCATTAACATGGAGGAGTTCATATTAAGTGTTTAGATAATCTCTCAGAGTGAACACTTGGTTACATGTGCATAAATGCACAATTTGAGTTGCGTATTGTAGAGGGAGGCATGCTTCAGATACTCGAGAGCCTTTCATTGGTCAGAAGATTTGATGAGAAGTTGAAGTGCATGATGGTGTCATAAAAATAATTGATTCTTATTGGTTCAATTGAGAAACTGTACATTTTATATGCTTCTTAAAAAGCAAAACACTGAAACGAAATTATGAAAAATAAAGCTGCAGGAGTTAATGAGCTCGCGGTGAAAGTCTTATAATTTTTTAGTGAGGTATTTATTTTTATGCTTCTAATGAAATAACAGTCAAAACCCTAGCAGGAGTTGGTGGCTAGTCATTCATTCATTCATTCATTTTCTTTTCGGCTTAGTCCCTTTATTAATCCGGGGTCGCCACAGCGGAATGAACCGCCAACTTATCCGGCATTTGTTTTACGCAGCGGATGCCCTTCCAGCCACAACCCATCTCTGGGAAACACATTCATACATTCTCATTCACACACATACACTATGGACAATTTAGCTTACCCAATTCACCTGTACCGCATGTCTTTGGACTGTGGGGGAAACCGGAGCACCCGGAGGAAACCCACGCAACCACGGGGAGAACATGCAAACTCCACACAGAAATGCCAACTGGCCCAACCGGGACCTGCCCCAACCGGGGATCGAACCAGCGACCTTCTTGCTGTGAGGCGAACGTGCTACTCACGCGCCACCGTGGCGCCTGGTGGCTAGTCATGGGACGATAACCGTTTTCAAGGTATACCGTGGTATGGAATAGTCAAGGTTATCATAACGCTAAAATTTTGTGTAAGATTTTTTATTTACATTTTTTTTATATAGTTTTTTAGGTGTACATTGTAAAGAAATCTGTGTTTTCGAAACAAATGAAGACCGCAGAAGTCAATGATTCATTTGAATTATTTAGCCTGACATGTTTACTGTCCCAAAGTATTTTAAATGTTTCTCAAAATAAAATATATTGTGTTCAAAGGGGAAAAAGGTTTTTGCTTTTTAGCCAGACATTTAAAAAGAATATATTTTAGAGCAGTAAACACAATACCGTCATACTGTGAAACCGTGATATTCTTATCCAAGGTTATTATACCATCAGAATCTTATACCGGCCCATAGTCATGGCTACGTTTTTAGATCATGATTTTTAGTGTATCCACAACATTTTGAAAATGTATTTTTCAGTAAACAATCCATCATAAAAAACTCATGATACTATTGATGAGACAATCATTATTAGCCTATTTAATTTCCTTTGCGCTTCCCCATGTGTGCGCTGCAATATCAGTTCAGAATGTTCACTATGTTACATAACTGCCCCCTGCTGGTCATGTCTTTATTGTGTCAGAACAGTTTGTGTGGTACCGTGGAACACTGCAGCGTCACGTGTGGTAACGTTCATTTACTTGCGCATTCTCAGTAGCCACATCTGTATATCTTCAAAATGCGAATTTGGTTACTGTTGTGGAGCACATACTAGCTTATAGATAACTTTAAATCTAAAGTATTGATAGTAACACACCCCCCAAAAAAAATAATTTCTGATGTGAGGGGGACTTTAATAGTTTTTAAGTGAATGTGATATACTGTAGTCCATTGGCTAAACATCCATTACCTGATTGTCAGTTATAGTGCAGCTTACTGAAGCTTACTGTTAAGTGCACTTTCATGAAGTCAGCAAGTGTTCAGATATCAGGATAGAAAGCAAGTGCCACAGTGTGAATTAACATAAACACTGGCTTTGTCCGACTGTCATCTTAATTTGTCACTTTGATTGCATTAGGGCTCATGTCTTGCTGTGAAAAATACATTTTTCACTGTCATGCTCCTGTCTGTGAATATTTTGATAAAAAAGGCAGACCTAAGGCTTGTCATTTCACAGCACTCTGATTACAAATTGCGTTTTTGTATAGAGCGCTGCATGGAGATCGACATTCAAAAGCATGATTATTTTGGTCTAGATGAGTCAACGCCTTGGTAAATGCGTCATAAACCATAAAAATATCAGATCTATTTGAACTTTTACAATTCTTTTATTCGAAAATATAAATTAGTGATGAAGTCTCCCAGATGGAGCTCACATTGCTCATTTCTTCACTTAGAGGCTCCGACACTTACAATCGCGTCTCAAGTGTCTTCAGATGATTTTGATGATGCAGAAACCAAACAGAATTGTGAAATCCAGTCATAACAGTGCAATCTATGCAAGGGAATCGATAATGCGGAGTGCTATGGAATTAGGCACATTTTGGGTGAACAGATCAAAAGTATCACTCAAGATCAGTTCAAATTATGACATGGTGTTGTGCCTGTGATTATTAAAAAGCAAAATAAAAACTAATAATATATGATGTGTTCATGTTTTGTATGGGATTATGTATATAGGGAAACTCTTGTTAACATGATAAAAAATCTAATTCGTGCCCTCGGCTGGGCCAGTTGGCATTTCTATGTGGAATTTTTTTCCCCGTGTTTGTGTAGGTTTCCTCCTGGTGGCCGTAGTGTATTTGTGCGAATGAGTGTATATGGGTGTTTCCCAGTACTGGGTTGTAGCAGGAAGTGTGTAAAGCATATGCTGGAACAGTTGGTGGTTTATTCCGCTGTGGTGACCCCTGATAAATAAATAAGGGACTAAGCAGAACAAAAATGAATAAATATAATAAAAATACTTTAACTTGGGCGGTTCATTCCACTGTGGCGACCCCAGATTAATAAAGGGACTAAGCCGACAAGAAAATGAATGAATAAATACTTTAACTTGAAGATATATAGGCTTGTGAGTATTGTGTAGTAGAATGCATTCCTCAGTATTGTTATAATAGTATTTAACAATAAAGTTGTTAAAACCGTATTTGTAAGGAATTGTTTCTCTCTTTTATGGCATAATTTGATTTAAGAAATTGTACCATTAAAAGAAGACAAAATTGAAAAAAGTTATTTGTTTTCATCTGCATTCCATTATAGGTTCAATTTAATTTTGATAATCGAAAAATCATTAACATTAATCATTAATTAACTGAATTTACATATCAAAAAACAACATTCTGAAAACATACCCCCCATATACGTTTCTGGAGATAACGAATTATGTAGTCAGAGGTATGTCTGGCTGAATTTCGTCTTTAAAACGAACGCTACAGGGCGGTATGATGGCGTTCCTTTTTGAGCTTACCAGCTGACCACTTACCTCTGTATGGGTGGCTTTCCTGCTGTTACCAGTTAGTCCAGTTTGCTCGACATGTATGTCAGTGTACTTGAGACAGAGAGGATTTGACCACAATGATGGTGAAAAACAGTTCCAGAAAGCGGGTAAGACAAAAATAGAAGGCAAAAAAATAAAATAAACAAGTAAATAGCAGGGTGAGAATGTGGTAAAATATGAAAATGTGGTAAAAATCAGGCAAAGGCCTTTCTTTTGCGAGATTGCTTTTTAAAACTGTCAGTTGGGTTTAGGGAAGTGGGTGGGCAGGTCAGTCGGTTCTTTTGAAAACACTATTGGTTGGGTTTAACGAAGCAGGAGTGTGAGTCTGTCGATCAGTCAGTCAGTCGACAGTAGCCTCTGGTGAATTTATGTGAGAATAGCAAGCACGAATGGCACTCGCGAGAGAAATTTGAGATCTGAAAAAGCCTACACAGTAACCTCTGGTGGATTCGCGAAAACAAAAATAGCGGTACGTTTTCAGAATGAGCCTGGATTGCATAAAAAATATTTTTTTTGCATTGCGATTGTTTTATTGTTTGCTTGAAATTCTATGTTGTGTATCTGTTTTTTTCTCTGTGATCCAGTGAAGGTAAGACAATAATTTAAGGGAAAATGAACCTTTAAAAAAACCTTTCATATCTCTGCTAACCAAATGCTACACAACTAAGGTTTAGTGTTAAAATAGTAGTATGAAAGAAGAATAGTGTGATAATACCTTTGAGTATTTCTTTACTATGAAAATATTATTATTATTATTATTATTATTATTATTATTGTCATTATTATCAGTGTAAAAAATCTTTATAATCTCTGAAGCTGGTATATTTAAAAAATATTTGTGTATTTTTGTATATAAATATATTTGTTCAGGTTTCTATGGGATTTCAGGTGTTCTATGCAACACTTTTCCTTTCAACAAAAAGAATGGTGACTAATGCTTCCAAGCAACAAATGGACAAAACACTCTAACAATAAATCATAGAAGTGTCCAAAGTGTATGTCTTCTGAGCTTCTCAGTTTAGGAAAAAACAAGAACATTTTGATCAATTTGTGTGCAAACAGAAAAATACTGTCAGCCATATCTGCAGCATATTTTGTGAAGTCGTCCTATTTTAAGACAGCAAACGTTTTTGCAATTACAGCTGCATTTCCCTTGGCAGGTGTGCCGTTTTGCATTTTTAATGCATGTGCGCAAGTGCTGTCGATGTCTCGATTTTTGCATTTACCCTTGGAGCCTGTCGCAAGTGTCTGACAGTATTACATGAAACAAGCGTGTCAGCGTGAAGGAGGCTCGCCACTGTGAGCCTCACAAAGTTGAATAACACAAGCAGATCTGACACGCAGCCAAAATATTAGCCGTGCCAAAGCCGCGAGATGCATCATTAAGAAGAGAATAAGCCCTGCCGAGGCCAGAGATAGAAAAACAACCTGTATGACCAAGACATCAGACGCTGCATCCCAAAGGTTACTCTCTAGTGAGGACAAGCTCTCAAAACATTTCCAAGGTGACAGAAGAAATGAGTCAAGCATTACAGCGTGTTAAAAATGATTGTATAACCGAGGACTTGACATTAGATGAGAAAGTCATTCTGCAAAACTAACTCTGTCAAAATTAAAGAATGATTTAAGGGCGTTTGATTTCAAAAAAATTTTTTTGAAATCATTTGTACGTTTGAAATCGTTTCAAAAATAGTTGTTCAAAATGTACAGAAATTTTAGTTGTGGGCTGGATGATCATAAGTTTATTTTCACAATATAGTCATTTATTATTATTCCAGAAAATAAACAAAAAGAGTTGTAATAAATAATCTGGGGTGACACGGTGGCTCAGTGCTTAGCAATGTCACCTCACAGCAAGAAGGTTGCTGGTTCGAATCCCGGCTGGGTCAGTTGGCATTTCTGTGTGGAGTCAGATATTTTTATTTCCCATATTCTGTTTCTCACAATGAATTAAACTCAGACTTCACTGATCCCAATTGATGCTTTATTTCTACTGTAAATGGAAGTGCAAAAAAAACTTTCATTATTGTGACACTGAATTAAACAAATTACTTCCAAATACTTCAAAAATAGTCTGTTTAATGCAAGGCTATTTATGAAATCCAGACATATAACACTGTATGACAACGCTTCAGATGACTGTTCTATAGCCTACAGCTTATCAATCTGTCAGATTCTGGAGTTCGTTACAGTTCTAAAGAAAATTATAAATGATAAATTATCTTAAGTCAGGGATGTCCAAACTCGGTCCTGGAGGGCCGGTGTCCTGCTGATTTTTGCTCCAACTTGCCACAACACACCTGCAAGGATGTCTAATAAGAGCTTGATTAGATCCATGTGTGTCTGATTGGGGTTGGAACTAAACATTGCAGGACACTGGCCCTTCAGGACCGAGTGTGGACACCCCTGTCTTAAGTAAAACAAATACATTTATAGATAAATTATAAGTAAGAATTGCACTCACCTGAGAAATGGACGCAACTTGAATGGTTTGTGAGCACAATTACAGTGCACAGCATGTACACAGCATGCCATATTATCTGATAATTGTAGGAAATAATTCCCAAAGGCAATTGACTGTGTAAAGCCACATAAAACAAAACAAAAATGCGATGTATATTCCGAGTTCAGCAGCTAATTTAGCCAGAATCAGCTGGGGTGAAGTGGTTTGACCAGTGAGGCCTAGCTGTCACTCAAGTGGCCACGCCCTTAATTATGCAGACTTAATATAACTTAATAAATACGAAATGGATGAGTTCTAAATAAAAAATCACCCCCTCACAGTTGTCATGAACGGTATTTTTAGCTAGATGCACCAAAACCATCCATTGTACCAGACTGCAAACATGTTTTTATCAGCTGTAAAATTGGCCGATTTAGCATAGCAGTCAGTGAACATCTGGAGTTCCTGGAGCCAGCCCCCAAAGGCGAGTCGATGAATTGCAGTTTCAGTTACTTCAGTATTGGCTTCACAAGGGAGAGCAGGATGTTGCTGCTTGGTTTGGCCACATTTCGCCATGGTTATTAAGCCATGACACATCTTTATATTTTACACATCACCACCTTACTAATACACATACATTGAAAGATTAATACTGATGAATAAGCATTAACACTCCCTAGTTTAGGTTGATAGACTAAAACTACAACATTTGTACAAAGATCAATAATGTGTTTTTATCCTCAGCAGTTCAATTTCAAGGTGGATGGGATACTTGTTACTTTGTACAGTTTGTTAAATCTGTCTAATAAAATTCAATTCAATTCAGTGCAGCGTCTGTGCGCGGAATTGAAGAGTGCACTGTGAGCACAGCAGCTGACAGGTTGGGAAAATGTATTTTTCTAAGGGCAAAGCAGCAGGATTTTTTGTGCACTGCTCATGCGCCACCAGTGAAATACTCACGATTTGCCTTGCCTCCGCTGAAAATGAACCAGACCCTCACGAATGCAATGTCCCATCTGAAATGGTCTCTAGGAGAACGTTTTTCTCATGCACATGAATTGCATCTGACAAGAAGTGTTAACAGCATTCTCAAACAAAATCAAAAAAAGAATTCAAAATCAAAGTCGTGACCTACTCAAAGCACTTCTGTGACCCACCAGTTAAGAAACACTGGTCTAGACTTCTTGCGTCTTTCTGCAGATCTTTAACCTGTTCAGCACTGGTGAGCAATTCCCAGCTACACTGTTTACCCTTTGAGATTTTCCACATTATCCTGCTCTCTTGTGCATTTGTCTTTCATGGATGACCAGCCTTTTATGAGACTTGGCTGAATTGGTGACATTGTAAAGATGCAATATTCTTGAAATCAGCAGCTTCTCTCGCAATGGATGAAAGGTTCATCCCTTAGGCCTTCATCTGAACTACCTGCTGTCTGAGGGTTTTAGTCACTTTACAACAGCTTGCCATCTTACAAATTCAGTAAAAACTGGGAAGTTCATCTGCCAGTTAAATAGGTTTTATTAGATAATTAAGGAATTGTCCACCAGGGGCCAAATTAATGTCATTTTATTCTTCTTTTTCGTCAAATATCTAATTTTAGTTTTTTATACTGTCCTTCAAAATATATGGATTTCACAACAAATGATCAAAACCCACTTTCTTACTCCTGTAGTACAATTTATAAGGGCAAAGCAGCGACCTCAAATGTAAGAAATAGTCATTTTGACCTCCACTATATATACTGTATACCTAAGGGATTGATGCTGTACTATCGTTTTCCATACTTTCCATGCAGGACAGTTTCTGGGATGGAATTTAAGGTGTCTGGAATGGTGTAGCGTTTTATCAAACATTAAACTTAACTCAGTGATTCATGCTATAAGCCAGTAATGTTCTTAAATCCAATTAATCAATGCTTTTCTCTCCTCTTTGTCTTTTGTTAAGTGCACCGTGGTTATTTATATCTTTTTTAGTATTATTATTATTTTTAACAGACATTTTGTAGAGTACAGTTGTCAACTACTGTTTTGTTATTATGCTTTATAAATGAATTAGATTGAATTTAAATAGACTGATAGACCAAACTGGCCTCCTCTTAAATATTTCAGGTAAAATTGGCTTGAAATAAAAATAGCAACCTAATATTCACTAGACTGTAGTTGAGACTGTATTGTGAAAATTAAATGTTTTTGCTGTGACAGACTTTTGAAGATTCTGTAATGCAGCTTTTGAGGGTTTTTTTAAGTTGTTTTTTTTATGCTATTATGCCCTCTTGTGTCCAGAAAGAGGAAGAGCAGATATCTTATCTTTGGTGTGTACTATACAATAGATTTTATGATCCTGTTTTCTGTTGAAATGCAACAATAGTTGTTAAAAAACCCTATACACACACACACACACACACACACACACACACACACACACACACACA
>CAIGQQ010035257.1:1701968-1723142 GCA_903798035.1 Danio albolineatus | reverse complement strand
CACACACACACACACACACACACACACACACACACACACACACACACTATGCAAAAATGAGTTATAGTTCTGTCATATATTGCAATTAGTTTTAAGGTTAACTTTGTTGAGGAGATACAAAAATATTGTTGTGTTAATGACTTAATGACATTTTTTTTTAAATCTTAACTTAATTTAAAAAATATATTAATACAAAATTATCTAAATTGTTTCTTTAGTACCCTTTATATAACACAGGGGTGTCCAAACACGGTCCTGGAGGGCCGGTGTCCTGCAGATTTTAGCTCCAACTTGCCTCAACACACCTGCAAAGGTGTTTCTAAAAAACCTAGTAAGTGCTTGATTAGGTAGCCCAGGTATGTCTGATTGGGGCTGGAACTGAACTTTGCAGGACCCTGGCCCTCCAGGACCGAGCTTAGACATCCCTGATTTAGCAGTTATTGTATTGTTATTGTTGTATTGTTATTTAAAATTAAACAAAGGAAATCAAAACTCTGGCCCTGCTAATAATTTGTTTGACATGTTATTTATATATTTAATATAAAATGTATCTAAAATATTGTCAGTATATAAGTGACAATGATTACTGAAAAGCGAATATTTACATAGTGCAGTGTCACAAAATATTCCAAGGTCTAAAATAATCATTCTTGCTAATTAGTGATAATCATTTTGTAGTAATAGCTACATTATATGTGTGTCAAGGTGTGTCATGAGCTTTTACTTCCCTAAAGCACAAATGGAGGGTGGCGCAGTGGTAGCATGATCGCCTCACACAGCAAGAAGGTTGCTGGTTCATGCGCCGGCTGGGTCAGCTGGCATTTCTGTGTGAAGTTTGCATGTTCTCCCCATGCTCATGTGGGTTTCCTCCGGGTGCTCCGGTTTCCCCCACAGTCCAAAGACATGTGCTATAGATGAACTGAATAAGTGAATTGAATGCGAGAGTGTATGAGTGTTTCCCAGTGATGGGTTGTGGCTGAAAGGGCATTCGCTGCGTAAAACATGCTGGATAAGTTGGCCGTTCATTCGCTGTGGCGACCCCTGATGAAATAAAGGGAATAAGCCGAAAGAAAATGTATGAATGAATGAATAAATGAATACATGAAGCACAAATGGAACAGAGCAAGCCTTATTCACAGATATCATGGTGTTAACCTTCAGTAGTTATCCAGTAGAGGGAGATATTTTACCGTACGTTTTGTGCCCATGTCACACTTTACAGTGCACACAGTGCGATTGTACCAGTATTGCAGTGAGGTTTGTCATATCCTTTTGTTTACAGCACTTCAGAAAATCCTGATGAACTAAAATTAAACAGCACTGTTGTGAGCTGGCAAGCATTTCAGTGGTGATAATAATGGAGCAGTGATGTTGTGTCCACCCAGAGTGAACTGATGAGATTTACAGATTCATGTAGGCCTGTCACAATAATCAATATATCGACTTATCGCACAATACATGGACATGACCTCAATCATTTTTGGTGATGCAATATATATCGCCCATACGTAAAAAAACAATTCTTGCAACATTTGAGCTGATTGCACAACCTCTCTATCTCTATTGGAGGTGTCAGTGTCAGTATGGTTAAAAAAAAACACTATAGTATTCACCATAAATGACTAAAGTATATTTTGATGTGGGCGCCTGACAACTGAAAATAGATCTGGAGCAGATATCGCAGCCTCTGTTCCGTTTTACCTTTTTTACATTTATTATTATTTGTTTTGGATATGTGTTTTCACATTCTGATTCCAATGCCTGACCATTAAATTATTAAATGACTAAATTAAATTAAATGTTCTAAAAACAAAATATTACTGTATGTGATCTTTTGAAGAGTGTACTTGCGTTATGATGCTACTGTATTATATTGCTATTTTTGCATTATATAATGAGTGGCCTAAAATGGTCTTAAAATGACAATAATATTGTTTATCACAATATATTTTGGTGTAATATATCATACAACAAAAAATAGATATCGTGACAGGCCTAGATTTATGTCGTTCAGAAATTGTGTCTGCTAATGCTTTTCTCTGTAAACCAGAAACAACAATAAGTTAGCTGTTAATGCTTCACAGTTCTGTTAGCAGCATTAAGTAAATTTCAACTTTGAAGAAGCTCTTCGTTTGTTTTTTCTTCAAGCATGCCTGACCTTCTTTGACTGAACAGAGGAAGTAAACAGAAGATTTCAAAGAGAAAATAGGCGGAGGCTCAGAGCCACGCCCACTAACTGTCATCAACATAGACCAAGGGTAGTTTGACAAGACAAGTGAACGTTTCTGGAAATTTTACACTCATCCATATGCAAATCCATTTTAAGTGATTTAGACAAGTTTGAAGGAAAAGTTGAACCCTTCCAAATGGAACACAAACAGCTACCCTGTGCATGGGGGCTCTGAAGTGTCCATTGGTTGTACCCTTTGAAAATCATTCCTGAAGAGCCCTTCAAAGTGGCCAGTTTTGAGCACTTTGGGCTGGAACCACACTTTTAACCCATGTACTGCTCTTGACTTGATTTGAGTCAACTTTTTTTTAAGTGTTCAATGTGATGGCCATCATTGTTTTCACTTCGAAGTGCCCTTGGTGGAATGCACCAATGGTTTTCATTGGCATGTTTTCAGACTTCACATTGGCCTAAATTTGTTGGTCACCAGTTTGTCCATTTCCATTTCAAGCCCGAAAGCTTTTAAAAATGAACCTTTTTGCTTGGTAGCACTGGTGCTTCAAAATTTAGACGCACCCTCCAATTGTCAGCACCGTTACTACAAGATTTATATCAGCCTACAGATTCATTGCATTTGAAATAAACACTAATCAAAATAACAAACAAACAAACAAAAAATATATGCATGCGCCCGACAGCCCATCACGCACTACTTGACATGAAAGAATCTTAGCTAACGGTAATAACTGTGATGTGTTCAAGGGTGGTGTCAGATATTGCTATTAACATATAACTTATTATTTGCATACGTCATCTTAATAGCAATGCAGGTCTTTTCATGAGCTGCAATATTAGTTTAATATTAGTGAATGCAAGCCCTTTTGCGATGGTGTACGGGGTGTTACATTTTACATATAGCTGCCATTTGCATAGCTGACAGCATCCTGATGATTACAGTAAATGTAGGATTAAGCAGAACCTCTCAGACTTAAATTGTGTAGATTTGTCAAACGCTGTTACCTGCAAACTCCATCACACTGGCTTTATGGTGAGTGCTTTAGTCATTTTCCAATGGAAATAGAAATTCTTCAAAAGTGAAAATGGTGGATTAACATTCAACACTAGGCATGGGACGATAACCGTTTTCAAGGTATACCGCAGTTTGGAAAAGTCAAGGTTTTCATACCGCCAACATTTTCTCCTATACCGTTCCTAAGGTATGTGTAAATATTTTTTTGTTTTTAGGTGTAAACTGTAAAGACATTTTTATAAACAAATGAAGACTGCAGAAGTCAATGATTCACTTGAATTAATTAGCCTGACATGTTTACTGCCCAAAAATACTTAAAATGTTTCTCAAAATAAAATAAATCGTGTTCAAAGGGGAAAAGGGTTTTGTTTTTTTAGCCAGACATTTAAAAAGAATATATTTTAGAGCAGTAAACACAATACCGTCATACCGTGAACCATACTGTCAGAATCTTATACCGGCCAATGCCTATTCACCACATGATCACTAATCAGATGTGCCATTATTTGTAACTTTAGGTGGTTTCTAAAACTAAATCTGTCAGTGTTGTTTTCATGCTGTTGTCTTTAGCGCTTTACATTTTCATAGTTGTGGCTCCCTGTCATCTGAAGGCAGAAGGCATTGACAGAGTGATTGACAGCTGATATTAACCTATTCGCGTTCAGTTCTAGAGCAGTGGGCCAATCAGAAGAGCTTGAAGGCGGGGCAAGCATTGCGCGTTGTGTTTACTGCAGCAAGTTGACGTGATAACCGTTTAAAAGTATTCCTGAGTGCTGCGATTCATGTTTCAGGTGCAAAGATGCATTCTGCGTGAAACATTTTGTAGTGAACCCCGGTTGCATGGCAACAATTTTATGCACTCGCACAAATGCTCCCAACTATATTGTCAGGTCACATAGATAAATATTCGAGCACATATGCGACCAAAACAGTTGCAATTTCGAGCCCTGTTTTAATAATCACTAAACAGAAGTAGATCTTTCAGAGCAAATGTTTCTTTTTTGGAGTTACTTTATTCTCTTTGTTTCTGAAATAAGTTGACAGGCTAGTTTGTTTTACTCCATTATTCCATTGAAATGCTTTCCAGCAGTCTAATTTTAGCCCATTTTTATTTACACCTTGAATTCACAAAGATATGACAAACCTCACTGCGATACGCGTACAATCACAATGCACGTGAAAAGATATGTCACTCCTTCACTTTTGATTGAAGTTGTTTGAGGACATGGTTTATTGCAGCGTTCGCTCAGCATGTCACACTTTATAAGGGTCTTTTTGTTCAGCGGTGTTTGAAGGGTGCCACCGCTATGATTCACACAAAGTGCTCTGGCACTGAGTTTCCCTTATCAGCTGGAAGGCAGTTAGTCAGT
This sequence comes from Danio albolineatus, assembly GCA_903798035.1. Classification (NCBI taxonomy): domain Eukaryota; kingdom Metazoa; phylum Chordata; class Actinopteri; order Cypriniformes; family Danionidae; genus Danio; species Danio albolineatus. Next base: position 1,718,572 of record CAIGQQ010035257.1, on the reverse strand, counting down.
CAGTGCCAATGAACTGCTAAATGGCTGTAGAGGTCGCGCCGCCTCATCAGCTCTCACACAAAGAGACCGACGCTTTGCATTTATGGATGTTCAGTACAGTATATTCATGACTGACTATGCATTTTGAGTTCAGTCTGTGTCTTGGAGGATTGAGGTTGGCAGGGTTGGGTCTTGAGGGATGAGTATGAGAAAACGTCTTAAAGGTTATGTTTTACTCCAAGGATAAGAAATTAAGGCTGTTTGGTGTTTTTTTTTTGTGAGTATTGAGCAAATTTTTCGTTACATAATGAATGCGTATTAATTATGATTATGTAAGTTTTAAATTCCCAATAGTGATTTAGTTAGAAAAAAAAAGAAAGAACAGAGATACTCTAGGCTTTAATAAAACACTTTAATTGGGAGATTTTTAAAAATTCTTATTATTGTAATGTCATGCTGGATTTTATATTAGAAAATAAAAATCGTTTTATCAGTATAATTCATACTTAAATGGTAGGTTTGCATCTGCTTATACAGTACTTCAACTGAACTGTCAAATAAGTTGTCACCTTAAATGTCTAAAAAGTAATACATTTTGCTTGTGCTAGTTGGTGTGAATTGCTCTTCGCTCTTCATGTTTTTAATTACTATTATTAGTGTTTTCATATGCTGTGTTTATACTTGGGGTTCACATCATGGATGAGATGAGAAACAATAATATATGAAAGGCTATTTAGCATGCAGAAAGTACAAAAAGACAACACCAGTGGTTTGGTCATAACAGTGTAACATTATCTTAATGCGTTAATGCCTTAAAAATAATTGTCACTATCAGTGATAAAAACAATAGTTTTAATAATATATTAGTTAAAATATTATATTATTATATTATATTATTATTATAATATTGGGGTCTCACGGTGGCGCAGTAGGTAGCACAATTGCCTCACAGCAAGAAGGTCACTGGTTTGAGCCTCTGCTGGGTCAGTTGGCATTGCTGTGTGGAGTTTGCATGTTCTCCTTGTGTTGGCGTGGGTTTCCTCTGGGTGCTCCGGTTTCCCCCACAAGTTCAAAGACATGCGCTATAGGTGAATTGGGTAAGCTAAATTGGCCCTAGTGTATGTATGTGAATGAGTGTGTGTGTGGATGTTTCACAGTGATGGGTTGCAGCTGGATGAGTATCCGCTGCTTAAAACATATAACGGATAAGTTGGTGGTTCATTCTGCTGTGGTGACCTCAGATTATTAAAGGGACTAAGCCGTCAAAAAAAAAAAATTAATGAAGGAATTATAGTGTTGCTATCATTTAACTACTTCTGCCATTATAGCATACTATTATTACTACTACTATAAAAATCATGAGTTATATTTATACTTTGTCATTCATTCTTTAATTTCCTTCGACTTAATCTCTATTTCGGAGGTTAATACAGCAGAAGGAATCGCCAACTAATCCAGCCTATGTTTTATGCAGTGAATGTCCTACCATCCATAACCCAGTACCAGGAATTTTTAAATTTACAATAATGAAAATTTTATATTAGTAATAATAATAACGGAGCACCATGTGGATAAGTTGGATAAGTTGGATAAGTTGGCGGTTGCTGGATGCTGGATAAGTTGGCGGTTCATTCCGCTGTGGCGACCCCAGATTAATAAAGGGAATAAGCCAACAAGAAAATGAATGAATGAATGAATAATAATAACTTACTATTTGTGTTGTTTTTGTTATTTTATATGGTTATTATTAAAATATATTGTAATATATATATATATATATATATATATATATATGTAGTTATTATTATTTAAATATTATATTGGTTAATTTATAATTTATACTTTAGTATTTTGTTTCACAATTTATTAACATTAATAATATATTAACATAATATTGGTGTCACAGTGGTGCAGTGGGTAGCACGATCTTCTCATTGCAAGAAGGTCGCTGGTTCGAGCCCCGGCTGGGTCAGTTGGTGTTTCTGTGTGGAGTTTGCATGTTCTCCCCGTGGGTTTTCTCTGGGTGCTCTGGATTCCCCCACATTCCAAAGACATGCTGCGTAAAACCTAAGTATATATATATATATATACAGTATATATAATATATAATGTATGTTATTAAATATTTTAACAATGTATTTTTCATTAAAAACATAAGTAATAATAATAAATAATTACTGTTGTTGCTGTACTTTAAAAAAATATATATATATTTATAACATTACCATAGTTACCATCATCCTCAGTTACAGGAATCAAAATTTGCTGAACGGTAATGAGAATTTGAGGCAGATGTACGCTTAATTAAATGAAAATGTCATGTTGCTAAAAAAATGAAGCTTGACCTTGACATCTTTCACATTCCTGTCTGTTTCTGTGAGATTCGCTCAGAGTATGTTTGCATGAGGCGTTCATGCACGCAACATCATCACCAGCACTGGGTCTGGAGCTGCATTTTGCGGATTAGTCTTCTTTCATTCCTTCGGTAAATCTCTAGCTCTGAGTCAATTCTTACCACACACACACACACACACACACACACACAAATGCACACACACACTTGTCTCTCTCCATCCATGTTGCCAAGGGTAACAGTGGAGAAACACACACAGACGTCATGCAGGGAGATATGGGGAGGGGAAATGAACACACAATGCAGTGTTCAACCAGTCACTATAACACAACCTAAAGAACAAGCACACACTGAGGTGGCCTGATGCCAAATGCGCATACTGACTGTCTGAAACAAAAGAGAACAGGTAGCAAATCAGTGGTTAAAAGCATAAAATCCTTTCATCCTTTCACGTTATAAGTGCAATGTGACATTTTTTGAACAAATCTGACATTTTTGTATTTTTTTGATCACGCTAGAGATGCAGCAATTTGACTCGCTAGAATTTGGAACTTCTCCAGATTTGCATACAAGATGCATTGCAATAATTTTATACTATAAACTGAGTAAATGGAAAGTTACCACAGAAAAACAAGGGATACTCTCATCATAGGCACTATAAATAAACGCACCTTTGCACCATAGTGCTACGTCGGCTTGAGCCATCATTTATTTTGCCTTGTTTTACACTTACCCTAACAACCCCTCTGTCTGACACAAAGAGAGGAGCTGACCGCAACGGCTGGGTTTGAGTCTGGCGAAGAACGGTTCCAGAAAGCGGGTAAGACAAAAACAGAAGCCAAAAATATTAAACTAAACTAAATAACAGAGTGAGAAGGTTGTAAAATATGAAAACATGTTAAAAATTAGGCGAAGGACTTTCTTTTTCTGGATTGCTTTTTAAAACTGTCGGTTGGGTTTAGGAAAGTGGGTGGGCGGGTCAATTGGTGCTTTTGAAAACACTATTGGTTGGGTTTAGGGAAGGAGGAGGGTGGGTTAGTTGATCGGTCAGTCAGTCATACAGTCAGTCAGCCAGTCAACAGCGGCCTCTGGTGGATTTGTGCGAGAACAGCAGGTACAAATAGCACTCGCGAGAGAAATTTGAGATCTCATAGAGCGTACACAGCGTCCTCTGGTGGATTCACGCGAGAACAAAAACTGCAAAAAACATACCTCCTAGGATGTATTTGGTGCTTTTCAGAAATGTATATAGCGGTAGGCACCTCGGTGGCGTAGTGAGTAGCACGTTCGCCTCACAGCAAGAAGGTCGCTGGTTCAAGCCTCGGCTGGGTCAGTTGGCATTTCTGTGTGGAGTTTGCATGTTCTCCCCGTGGTCGCGTGGGTTTCCTCCGGGTGCTCCGGTTTCCCCCACAAGCCCAAAGACATGTGGTATAGGTGAATTGGGTAAGCTAAATTGTCCGTAGTGTATGAGTGTGAATGAGTGTGTATGGAAGTTTCCCAGAGATGGGTTGCAGCTGGAAAGGCATCCGCTGCGTAAAACAAATGCTGGATAAGTTGCGACCCCAGATTAATAAAGGGACTAAGCCGAAAAGAAAATGAATGAATGATGTATATAGCGGTACATTTTCAAGCCTGGGTTGTTTATATCTCTGCGTATAGATCAGCCCATGATCAATCAAAAAAAAAAAAATCTGTTCATGTGCCAATTTGCTTGTAAACAGCAGCAATGAAAATCGTCCATGAATAATGATGGGTGCGTGCTAGATGTGAGATTGACACATGAGAACCAGCGCTGGCGAGCATCTGTGTTCTGTGTCCTTGAAGTAATGAGCTGAAATCCAGAGGCATTTTCCAGACGGGCGTGCTGTGGCCAGAGACCAACACCTCACAAGCACATCCTCAGTCAAGCACACACTTTAATAACTTGGGCACCCTGAGACAGATGCTGTCTCATGATATCAGGAGATTTAATTGGAGTGCAACTAATATTACAGATCCACTGATCTAAGTTCACGTTAATCATTTTTAACAAGAAAAAGAATCGATTAAATATGAACAAAGCTTCCAGTGGTGTGTAGTACTGTATCTCCACAGAGGCTCCATTTAAAGATATTGATATTTCTGGGCAGTTTAATTGTGCCTTTACACTATATTAATATATGTTTCATGGAGTATTTTGCTATATAAACTCTGTGCTTTTGTGACAATTTAATCTTTTCAGAATTGTAAATCATTTGAAGTTATGAAAAGACTGAATTGCCTTAATTAGTCTATTTTTTTGAGAAATTCAGAATTGACTGAGATTTTATTGAAAGAAATAACTTTCAGTAGCATTTTTGAGAAAAGCACTCAGTTGGAGGATCTGTATGTACAATTGTCAAAAAAAAAAAAATATATATATATGTATATATATAATATAATAAAATAATTTATATAATAAATTATGGTGGATAAAAGTCAGGATTGTGAAATGTAAACTTGGAAAATTGTAAACTTGAAGAAAAAGTTAAAGAATTGAGAGATACACTAGTTAACATTTAAAGTGGATCAAACACTTTCACAAAGTTGTCCTAAAATCGGATTATGTATCGCACAATACCAGTTTTTAGTGTTGTCAACTTTTTTATCCACTTAAATTCTTGTCTAGTATGTAAAATCAGAATCGTGAGATGTAATCTTTGATTCTGGTAAAGTTTTTAGTCAATTCTAACAAAAAAAGGTAAAAATTGCAAGATGCGAACCCAGAATTCTTAGAAAAAAGTTGCAAGATGTAAACTTCTAATTTGGTAAACCTGGTGTCACGATCACCTGCGATCTCGGCTTTGCAGATTGGTGGAAGACAGGCATTATCATCTGGACTAAAATTCTGCCACCATATGAACTACAACTCCTTTCAGACACCACACGCACACACACACACACACACACACACACACGCATGTTCTAGTTCACCCTTGATAACACACACAGCTGGGAGCTGCTCAAGGACTGATCACTCAGACTATATAAACTGCTCAGATTGACACTCACATTTCTGAGTCTTGTTCCGTTTACACCCTGTAACATTTTCGAAGCGTTCCATTGTCTTGCCTTGACTTGTTTTCGGACCCTCGCCTTGTTAATTGTTTTATGTTGTTTGCCACCTGAACTGATCTCTTTGCCTGTGACCCCTATTACTCTTTTGGATAACCTGCATGCTCCTGCTTTGTTCCTGCGTTGACCATTGCCTGCCTGAGCAATCTCTGTTGAATAAAACACTGCACGTAGATCCTCGACTCCGTTGTCCAGTGTCCTAAAGTTACACCTGGTAGTCTTTGTAATTGTGAGATATGAACAGAACTCAATATAATATGAACTAAGAAACAAAGAAATTGTTAGACAAAGTCAATATTGAGAGTTAAAAAAATAACTAACTATAAACAAACATTTCTAAAACATATTCCAAATTATGCTGTGGTAACACTACAAATTGAGCATGTGAAATTCTACCGTATGGCTCTGCGAAAGAGGTGCAAGATAATTAGACATTAAAAAAAGCAAGTGATTGGTCTACACTTTTATGTTTCTATACAGAGACGACATGTTTTGATCTTCGCTTGGTCTCACACAGTCACGTGATGCGATTTTGCAGGCCAGAGTTTACCAAGCCTGAACTTTGCAACGTAGTGAACTGCGAAACTTGTCGCATGAGCTTGCGTTTTCGGTCTGCCACATTCGCATGCGTATGAATGGAAGTCTCTGGGGCGAAAAGTGCAAAGTGACTGCGGCTTTACTCATAATTTCAAGACGGCTTGGAATTTGGTAAACTTCAAAATAGAAATCAACAAATCTGAGTTTATATCTCGAAAGTTTGACTTTCATTGTTGTAGCCAGAGGGAGGGCACATCACCCATGATACACCTGTACATCGCTTTTCTCTGGTTCTGTTCACAACGAACTGCTCGCATTTCAACCAAATTGCAGGTTTTCTGTGCACTCACCAAGCTTCCAGTCCATTAAGCTATTTTTGTCTCTTCCTGGATGGTGTGCTGATTCTCTCTGATCTTACAGGTAAGATGTTTCCCCGCGGTGCAGACATGGTTAGTCACTCGTAGGGAAGTGAAGTGCAATTTGAAATGTTCGCTGAGGTCATGCTTCCTGAACACGGAGGTGAATTCGTGAAGGCTGTTCTTAAGTGCACACTTGCTCACTTAAACTCGGATTGCTGCAGTGCTTTCAGCATGTCCTGTTGCCTTTTTATGTACTGCACAATGAGTGTGTAATGCATGATTAAGACCTGTCAACATCTTGTTGGCTTTTGGGTTATGATATATATATATATATATATATATATATATATATATATATATATATACACAGTTGATGTTATTTTGTATTTTGTGGTGTTTTACTTAGGCTCAAGTGGTTTCAAATAAATTCTCAATGTTATATGACTCTTTTAGAAATCATCATTCAGATATGATGTTTTTGTTCTCAAGATTCATTACCTACTGTAAGGCTGCACAATATATCGTTACAGCATCGATATTACAATGTTTGTATATGCAATAGTCACATCGCATAGATATGCAGTGTTGAGATCAGATTATGGTTGAGTAAGGGTGACAATATGAGATTTGTGGAGTCACTGCAGAGTTTATTTACAGTGGAGGGAAATGTTATAATTTCATGTTTTTTAAGGCCTGAGAGAGATTCAAGTATTCAGGCATGAAAAATGTACCAGTTGGAAGTTTAATAAAGAATAATTATGTTGAAATATTTATACAGTAAAGACTTTGCCATGTAATCGTAACATTTACAAAACCATAAAGCACTGTTTATTTCACTTTTATCTTTGCTTTATTGCATTTATCTGTGCTTGTAATTTTTTTATTACAATTTTTTTTTGCATTATCACTCCTCTATCAAATCATCCCAATGAGGGAAAATGAATGCATTTGGTAACACTTTAGGTACCAATTCTCTCTGTTAACTAGTTGCTTATTAGCATGCATGTTATTGACATATTGGCTGCTTATTAGTACTTATAAACTACATATTCTAAATGATCTTATTTCTACATCCCTAGTCCTACCCAATTCCTAAACTACCTTAATAACTATTACAAAGGAGCAAATTAGTAGTTTGTTGAGGCAAAAGTCATAGGATTGAACCTTAAGATATAATGTGACCATATTTTTTTTTCAAACAGTGCTACTCAGTTATTTGGTGAAATGACTTGTGTGCAATTTTTTTTTTTTGCAATATATTTGTAATTTTTTAAGAGCATGCTTAAACAAAGTTCAGACAAATGAATTTTCTTTCCCAACATTATTCCACAAATTTGTAAATGAAAAGGAAACTAATTAAATAAGTAATAAATAATCAAGCAACCAAATAAAAAACAATATTAAGTGTGCTTAATACACAGAGCAGAAAGAATGTTTAACGTTTAAATATAAAATAAATGAAGTAAGTTTGTATTGGCAAAACCTGTTAATAGGTCAAGGAAACAAAAAGAAAAATTATAATTATAAAACATATAAAAAAGGTCTTGCAAACATGACTAAGACAATAAAGTTAAATGGTATGAACTTTTAGTCTTATTAGTTGGTCAGAAGGAAGGCTCTTCACATGTTTAAATATGTAATTTAGCATTTTTCTTTTTTGTTTGTTTTTTAACCTGTTTACAAATTTGACACACGTTTTTAAATAGATCCTTTTTTTGACATTTTTTTCTTACTAGTGTAACCCACCGGTCCTATTGCACCCTACTCGGTCTGAGCTGGGATTGAACCAGCGATTCTTTATATGGGAGTTGGTTGCTGTAACAAGAATGCTAAAGACCATGGCCTGTAGCACCTGTTGCTAGAGCAACTTTTTGAGGTCAGAGGAGTGAGGTTTACCTGCATAGCACATCGCTAGCTGCCCTCCGTTACACTCACCCCCCTAAACCTCACTCCCATCCTGGACGGACCCCCTCATGTAACCCACCGGTCCTACAGCACCCAACCCATGCAGAGATGGGATCGAACCTGCGATTCTTTGTATGGGAGTCAGTTGCTCTAAAAAGACCATAGTCCCTAGCGTCAGTCGGAAGAGCACCTTTAGAGGTCAGAGGAGTAAGATTACCTAGCACAATGCTAGCTGGCCTTCGTTACACTAGTTTTAAACTTACTTGCTATTTCAGTATTTATTTCATATTTTGTGAAAATCCCCATGAAGGTACATTTTTAGATGAACTGTTGAAGGTCTAAGCTACGTTTATTTATTTTTTTATTATTAGATGGTTTGTTGCTTTTAAACAACATACTTCAAACTGAATAAAAGGGAATACATCTTTCTCTGAAAACAGCTGGCAAGCCGACAGTGTGTACACAGACAGACAGATGTGAACTAATGAAACATAACATGCTAAATGCATCTCTTCACAAAATAGCCCAGAGGGTTGTCCTGAAGTCCCGAATAGACTTGTTATCTGGTAGTAGTGGTTGTTGTTGTTTTTTTTTGACAAATGGCAGTCTGTTGCAGTCAACAGGGGGTGGTGTGTTGTGTTAGAGTGATTAAAGATATGGGCTATTAACTAAAACAGTTTGAACCCCCCGTTGAATTAATTTTGTGCCTTCGAGCAAGAAATATATCGTAACTCATAGTTTGTTTATTGAGGATTCACCCTGTTAGAATCGCTTAGCATCTATTAAAATGACTGGAGTTTATTGTGGTATCACAAGCTCAGGTGAACAAAGGTGAAACAGACCAGAAGAGAAGTGCTGTTGACCCCATTTGTTACAGATAATGTTGTATTTATTATGATGGTTATATTTGGTGTAATTGAGTTTCTGTGTTTGGGAAATAGGCATGTACTGTAAATAGGAGAGCATACAAGTTGGCGTATACTGTAAACAGGAGATTTAGATTTGCATTTGCACACTAAAACAGCAGCAGTAGATGGTAAAGAGATTATGCAGAGATGCTATTATTATACTTTTGCTCAGGGGTAATCTTTCTAGTTCTTCTAGTTCATGTTATTAGTTATTATAATGTATGAACTTTATCTCAGATGTTGCTCCTGAGAAGAAATTTACATTTCAAAGATGCAAAAAAGTGACTTACAGTACATTGCATCGAAGGTTACATTAGATTTCATCATTTTACATTCCTTGGGAATCTAACTCATGACCTTGGAGTTGTTAGTGTTTGTATTAATTAAATAGCATAGTTCATTTTGGATAAATGTGACGTGAAATAGTTTCATAATCATTTGCAGACTTAATATCTAAACTCATTTTAAAGGGGGTCATAGGTAACGTATGTGTTTTATTCAGTTCAAGGCAGAATTTCAAAAACAATTAATCACCAAACATGTAAAAGTTCACTTCAAGAATGAACAAAATGACTTTGATGAGTTTTAAATTTTGATGTATGAAAAAGCAGAATAAACAGAAAGAAAAAGATCTTTATTATTATTATTATTATTATTATTATTATTATTATTATTATTATTGCTCGATTAAACTCCATTTACTGTAAGCCACAGAAAGACAAACAAGAGGCTGAAGTTAGTATGCTAACAATGGTTTAAGATGGACAAAATTTAATTGACATAATTCTATCAGTGCCGCTATGATGTCGTAGGGTTTTGAACAGCGTCCTCAGCCATGGCAATTGTGCACTTAAACCTGAATTTCATTAGATATTTGTGCAAAAATGTTGTGATATTCTAATTGTTGATAAAATATTGCTAAAGGATGCCATTTCAATTAGGGCAGCACAATATATCGTTTCAGCACTGATATCACAATGTGCAAGTCAACAATAGTCACATCGCAGGGATCGGCAATCTAGTTGGGATTATAGTTGACCAGACATTACAGTTAACAACATAGTGGAGTAAGTTCATATTTTAACCTTGGAGTGAAAGCTTATTATTTGCATGTGTTTTTAAGACATGACTGTAAGAATTTGAAGCAAATTAAAGTCATTTTCAAATTTAAGCCATTTAAAGCAAATTTAAGCCATTTGTAGCTTAAAGATTAACATTGTGTATTTTTTTACTCAGTTAAAACGACACAGTGTTATTATTATTATACCGTGATTATTTAATTTCTGCTTCTGAATCCTTTTTGACTTTCCAGAAAATCATGAATCATTGTTTATTTGGATCATTTCTCTCTTGAATCAAAGTCTGCTTTTTTATAATTATTTTTTGGGGGTTTTCACCTTTTAATGGATCAAGCAGTAGAAAGTATTGACAGGAAAGCATGGGGAGCAGAGAGATGGGAGGGATCGGTATAGGACTTCGAGGTGGGAATCGAACTTGGGTCACCGTGAACACTGGAGTGCATATGTCAACTTACTTTCCATTACTCCTTTGGCGCCAACTTGTTTATCATTTTTAAATATTTTACTCAGATAAACCCCCATCCCAATCTATCTTAAATGATGAATGTTTTTACAAGTTATTCAAGCCATCTGCCGAAATTGCATTTATATTGCAGTGAATGAAAATAATGTCAGTTTGGAAAAATGTCATTTTTATCCAATATCATGCCACCTTAATGTCAATTAACTAATGTTATTTGACTAAATATATTTTTTTTTCCCAAATTCTTGATGGTGAATGTTGATAGGTACACATACATTTAGCAACCCTAATTGAATCAAACAAGATTAAGAGTAAGCATGAATCTAAGGATCAAATGCTGGGAAAGCCCCTTATGCTTAGTAGTGCTTAGTTTTTTTTTTACAAATGTGATAGTTTTTTTGTTGTGTAATGTGATAGTGTCTCTTTCACCATCTGCTGAATCATGCATCATGATCCAGTTTCTAAAAATAAATGCATATGAATGATCATGTGGCTTGTACGTACAGCAGGTGACTTGTAACAATCACAATTTCATGAAGTATTCTTTTTTTTTTAATTGCTTGAAAAACTACCTCATGTGAGTGCACATCTTCAAATTTTAAAGACATGGCTCAGATATTGTCATTCTGTGTGTGTAACCCCTTTAAGTTGGGGTTGTTTGGAGAAATATTGAGGAAATTGAAAGAGTTCAACCAAAAATAGGAATTCTGTCGTAATTTTTTTCACCCTTTATGTCGTTTCAAAGCTGTATGACTTTCTTCTGCTAAAAACAAAAGATAATTTTACGAACGTCTGGAAGCAAACAATATTTAAGCCCACTGACATTTATGTCTTGGAGAGAAAAGCTCAGACGTTTCCAAAAATAGCATCTTTTATGTTTCACCGAAGAAAGAAAGTCTTCCAGGTTTGAATCACCGTTAGAGTAAGCGGTGACAGAGCTTCCGTTTTTAAGTGAACCACTGCTTTCAAAGTCTCTGTTTGCGCTTCCTTTTATTTGATTGTTTTCTGTGAGAAACGACTGAGATATTAAAGAGATGTTTTTCTTTCCTACGGCTTGGTGTTATTAAAATAAGCATGCTGTGATGATCACAAGCAACATTTATAGCTGGCTGCTGTCAGGATTCATTAATCATTGTGTCTCCTTACTTCGTGAGGCTTTTATTCTAGTGACATGTTTGGCAGCCCAAAGTCTACATAATAAAATCATATTTCGAGCAGCTGCTCAGTGATCAAAGGACAAGCAAATACACACGTTATTTTCTTTGGACACACGTGCACACCAACACACACACATCCTTGTCATAAATTAAACAAAGGGAGAGGTGGAGAAAAGCGTAGTTCTCGGAAGCAGTGGTTGCTTGATATATATACAATTTCAAACACACACACACACACACATTAGGTATGGGTCTATAACCGGTTGCAAGGTTTGGAAAAGTGGCGGTTTTAAAACTGGGAAGATTTTCTGTTATACCATTCCTAAGGTATATGTTTTGTAAAGTTTTTTTTATTAACATGTTGCCTAAAACTATTTTATTTCATTATTTAAAACCTACAATTATTTAGAAACCTACAGTATCTCATCCTCTAAACACACTCGGATCTGAACTACTGTAGAAAACTCAAACCGAACCCATCCCTAAACAAAACCTTCACAAACACATTGACAAAACATTAAAATAGAATTAGAATGAAAAACAAAAACTTCCAACCTCCAAAATAAACTTCAATGTTATTCGGCCCTTCATTCATTCATTCATTTATTCATTTATTTTCTTTTCGGCTTAATCCCTATATCAGGGGTCGCCACAGCGGAATGAACTGCTAACTTATCCAGCACATGTTTTACACAGCGGATGCCCTTCCAGCCGCAACCCAACTCTGGGAAACACCCATACACTCTTGCATTCACCCACGCGAACACAGGGAGAACATGCAAACTCCACACAGGAATGCCAGCTGACGCAGAAGGGGCTCGAACCAGCGACCTTCTTGCTGTGAGGCGATCATACTACCCACTGCGCCACCATGACGCCACAAATAATTTTAGCATTAAAACAATTAAATGAAAGACACATTCTTTCTAAATATCATCTCTGTGATCATGACCTAGAAATAGAAAAGGGCAGACATAAAAAACTTTGTAAGAACTTCTAAGAAACAGAGAAAATGTAAACAGTGTGACAGAATTCAAATAGAGGATGAGACACACTACCTTCTGTTCTGCCCCAAATACACCCCAATAGAGAAATATTTTTACCGCAATTCGAAACATTAGTTAATTGATTTTTTATTTTTTATTTAAATGACTGAACTATGACTCGGATGAATTGACATCTAAACTAGCTGCAAAATATGTATACACACTACACACAATAAGAAATGGTTAATGTACATTCATGGATCTTAATTAAATAATCTAGACTATTTATTATTATTATTGTAATTGTTATAATTATCAAACGTATTATCTGTTTTTTTTTCCTTCTTTTTTTGTCGTTTATTTGTTATTTACTGTATATTTGATTAATTTGATGATGTTAATATATTACATATCTTATACAAATTTAAAATGCTTTGGCAATACTGTTGTAAATGTCATGCCAATAAAGCAACTTGAACTATTTAGGTCAACTGTATCTCCAGCAACAAAGCACCATCCACATCAAAAGCTACTGGTCAGCCCACAGTTCAGCAAACATTTGAAAAACAATGTATTGTACATGTATAACAAGCATGCAATGAACCTGAACAGTGCAGTATTGTGTTTTATAGGGGAAAAAGGTGTTTTTTTTAATCCAGCCAGACATTTTAAAAGAACTTATTTTAGAGTAATCACAATACCATGAAAACATGATATTTTTTGTCCAAGATTATCATACTGTCAGAATCTTATACATACACAAACACACACAGACACACACTCAGTCTGAACGGCTCTTTAGCAAAGTGGTGGCTTGCAGTCAGCAGTTAGTGAAGCGCTGCAGATCGACAGCTCGCTCTATCTCTCCTCCCTCCCTCCCTCCCTCCCTCTCTCTCTCTCTCTCTCTCTCGCTCCTCTTCTCACTCACAGGCACACCATCACAGCTCAGCAGTCGTTCTGTCAGGATCACGCTCTCTTCTGCTCTCCCGCTCTTTCTCTGATTAATTCCAGTCACTCGTATGCGCATCGAGCAGCTCGCAGCGACCCGGCTCAGAGTCCGCTCGCACGCCCCCTTGCTCTCCCCTGCCCCGGGGAGTTAACCGGCGGATTAGTGGACGCTTTTCTGATTTTGCCCCAGCAGCAGGAGAAGGACGGGTTGAAGCGTGAGGATGGCCCAGCAAGCGGCCGTGGGCCACCAGGACACGCTGGCAGTGCCGCCCATGCCCAAGCATGTAGGGCTAAACGAGGACCTGGTGAAGATCCTGAGGGAGAACCTCCTGCAGCAGGAGCGCCCCCGAGGGCACCGCCGCTCGCCCTCCTCCATTTCCCCCCGGCTGTCTCCACGAAACTCCCCGCGCCTCCTCCGACGGATGCTCCTCAACAACAACAACCACAAGCAGAGGCGCTTCACTGTGGCTCACACATGGTAGGACCCTGCCTGCCGCTTGCTTGTTTTCTTGGCTCATTGGGAGTGTTTGTCCATATGTTCATTGATATGCGTGAGAAGTTTGGTTCTGTTTGTTGTGTCTTTCGGAGTCGTTTCCATCCGCTTCATACTTGTCACCTGCTGGCTTCTGCGTCACTTTGAGTGCCGCTTTCAGCCCGCCGGCATGCTTTTTTTTTTTACAAATATTAATGTGCGTGTTCTCCTTTGATATTGCCGGTCTTTCTGTAACACCTGGCAGATGCTCTCGCAATGCTGTTGAATAAATCATACCTGCGTAAACGCTCTTTCAAGCTCCCCCCCCCCCTAAAGGTGGGCGATGAGGGAAGAATTGGATATTGCACTTCATCCTCCAGTATCTCCCAATTTTCCTGCCAGAAGAAATTATGTAACTAATTGTTTCTGGATGTGTCCGATTATTAAGCTTCAGGAAGGATTTTTTTTTTTTTTTTTTGCGTTGCGTTCTGCAGTGTTTCACTATCTTAATTTCACACTTGCTTTCCTGCCACCCCCTTGGCATCCGGATTACTGTCACAAGCCACTGCTGAAATGCTTTTAACAATTTCATTGGTGTTCTCCAGCTTTCCCCCCATTTCTGATTCAAAACTGTAGAGATGTGCCAGACGAGTGCTATTCTCATGAACTCTTTATTACTTTTAGGGTATTTACTTACAACGTTTTATGCGTTTTGATCATCCATTTAAACAACAGCGGCATTTGGAGACTGAAAATGCACACTTTGGGGTTTTAAAGTATTATTTCATTATAGTTTAAACTAAAAATATTACATTTAACGTGTTCAGTCTATAGACGTGTTTGAATATGCGTGCAGGTGTTTAGCGTTTCTTTACAAAGTGCCATTACAATACTGCCCTGGCATATGTATTGCAGCATTATTAGTTGTTTTCATAGATCTCGGTCAAGCAGAATTGTTTTGAAAATGTTGTCTTTTTATTATTTGAATAAGTGCCTAGGCAAAAAGTGAATATTTTGAACTGCATTGCATCGTTGCTGTGTAAATTCACCCTTGAGGTGGTGACATATCTCTTCTTCCATATTTTGAAATCGAAAAATGCTGGCATCGGTTGTTGTCTGGATTTTGAGATGTGTGTGTTGCACTCGAAAATAAATGAACATGAGCTTAAGGGGGCAGGGTTTAAGCAGATTAAATGAGTGAAGTCTGGTATACGTCTGTCATTTTCACTGGAAGGTCAATTTTAATTAAACATGACTGGGCCAAAGCATTATTTTTGAACTAATGAATAAAGTTATATGAACTGCATTTAGTAAACAGGGTGAAGTTTCATTTTTATGCCAACTTTAGCGCAAATAAAATCACCTTTTTATGCATCCTTGCTGATTTTGCAATTGGTTCTATCGATCTTGATAGCCTAAAAATGTTTTTTTCTGCAGAAAAATACTTTTTGAAAGCCTCTGAATTGATGCACTCATCGAAGGTCTATCAGATTGTTTGGTTAGAGACAGCTTTCCAGAGAAAATTATCATTCAAAACCACAGGGGTATAATCAAGGTGTCAGCTTCTGTGCTCATTAAAGCTGCTCTAGATGTAGATGGGCTCGTGCATGTGCCCTCATAATTCAAGCATATGCCATATATCTGCAGACCTAATTTGCAGTGATAGCGTTAATACAGAGAATCTCATGTCAGAGGTACAGTACACGGTGATATCGATAATAAGAAATATGCCCTTGTCGTTTGCAATTAGGCATTGCTGTTGTAGAGCCTGCTACATTTTTGTCAATTGAAGAAGATGGCTTGGCATTATTGATGGATCTGTTTTTTTTGTTTTTTATGCTCTCAAGAGATCCCTTTGTAAATGTTACTCTTCTAAAAGAGGAAAGATCCCTGCTGTTTTTCAGATGCAATTAATTGGCCCACATTTGAGAGGTGCGGGAGCTGTTTTTGTGCGAATGGTAAAATAGGAGATCACTTTGCTCAACAGCTGTTGAATTCAGATGCCTTTTTGTAATGCCGTTTTTTTTACCCCTGCACAGAAAAATGATTCCATCAATCAAGTGAAATGGAGCCTGAGGTTTTGCAGTTTGCGCTTCGATCTCTAGGATAGCCTCAGATCTCTCCGGCTTTGTCATTTATATTTTCAAGCAGGTTTTCATGTCCACATTATAGCTTAATATATTAGATGTTAAACACCTTTTAAAAAGACTGAGAGAACATTACTGTAGTTTCTATCTATCTATCTGTCTGTCTATCTATCTATCTATCTATCTATCTATCTATCTATCTATCTATCTATCTATCTATCTATCTGTCTGTCTGTCTGTCTGTCTGTCTGTCTGTCTGTCTGTCTGTCTGTCTGTCT
>CAIGQQ010035257.1:1650947-1677937 GCA_903798035.1 Danio albolineatus | reverse complement strand
TGTAATGTTCATGATCAAGTGAGTCTTATTTTACTGATTCTTTTAGGCGACTCGATTTTTAAATGACTCTTATGAATGATTCTTTTGAGAAGTTCAGTAAAAACAAATGGCTCTTGTGAACCAATTCTGTTCAGTGAATCTGTAACTCGAAATGTGGAAAATCCAGAGATGAGCAAATGAATTGTGATGAATTGTGAATTGTGAATCAATATTAAATATGATAGTTGCTTATTTTGATTGAGTAATTAATTGCAATCACTTCAATACAGAATAGTATGATCGTGTGTACTGTATTACAAATGTATACAGTCACCATTTTTGAAGCCCAACATACTTATTTTGTCACCTTTTTTAACCTACGTAGTGAGTGTGTGATTTTTGGATGCTGGTAATGGATGATTAATGCAGACTGACTCACAAATAAATGACTCACGAGTTGGTTTGTTTTTTAGTGAATCAAAATCCACCAGCGTAACAGATTCACTGTCAAATGACTCTTTTGAACCAACAGTTTCTTAACTTTTAGTTTTTTTTTAGTCTTGTTAACTCAAAATATGCTGTTTTAAAACAATTATTTGGCCAAATATACTTCCAATCTTTGAAATCTGTGGTTTGGGCCTGTTGTTCACTACATTTTTATAGTGTACACTAAAAGATTGCTGTAAAATTTATAAATGTACCGTAAATTACAGTATTACTGGCCATTTTACGCTATTACTGGCAACATTTATTGGCAGACTGCAAACTAGCAGACTAACAATTACAACTGTGCTGTAAAACTATTTAATTTACAGTGCACTTGTAAATTTTACATTATTACCGGCGACCAAAATTGCCATTAATACTGTACATTTTACAGCAATTTTTTACAAAATAACATTTTAGAAAACCCCTTATGTAATATGAGATCAAATTAAGGGCTGCTGATTCGCTTTAAGCATCGAATCTAATTGAATCTACAAAGGTGTGTTATTGCGCATATCATGATATAAAAGTAAACCACTGCACCTTTGAGAGATCTTCACTAATACGGCTTTGTCTTGTAGTGTGTATGTGTGCGTGATTGCTTGTGAGTGAAGTGTTTTTCACCGTTTTGGATAATGAACGCAGAAAAGCACGGATCACTCGCAGGGGAAGAATTGATGTGCACCTCCTCAACCCTGAGAGCATGGAGGAGTTTAGCTGGCTGCCTAATTGCCTGATTAAAATATGAAGGCTGCATGACGCTGACGCTCTGCTTTCCATACTGATCGACATGCTCATCGATACAGTTGCACAATAATGCACATGCACACCAATAGAAACCAGTGGTGAAGGTTTCCATTTTTCATATTTTCAGATAAAACACGATTGTTAGATGACAAATAATGTCACCTCTTTTTCTCCCAGTGCCCTTTTGCTTTCTCACTCATCCAGTAGTGTATCGCTGAAATCAGCTGAAATCATCTCTGAAGAGCTCATGCCCTCTGCCAACTCATTCTTTTTCGGTTCTTGTCTCAGAATAGCTGATAAATGTCAGGTGCTGTATTACCTCCTCCTCTGCACACACAAAATTAGCCCCCTGCATTAGTGCCGTGGGTTATTTATTCCTGCTTCTGCCGGACTGACAGACTAATCCAGGGAGAATAGAGACAACATTAACGTCAACCTGTCTGTTCCCTTATGTGTTTTAGGGTGAGGGACGGGTGACAGAATAACCTTTGCGCTGACAAATCACAGCTTCTTTGCGACTGCCGGCCTGCTCGGCACATTAGATCTCTGTCAAATCTGAGCAATGGCTCTATTGCCTTGAGGTACATGTGGTCTGCATTTGCGGCTTTCTTATTTAGTGACTAGGAAATGGGTTTGAGACTGTTGGCCACAACATCTTTGCTGCTTTTTTGTTTTATGTTATTTATTTGAAATAATTACCAAGGAAATATTTCGTATTATTATTTAGAGTGCGATTAAACCTTGATTTGGTTAGATCTAAATCAACAATTGCTTATTTTATTGCTTAATTTATTCGAAAAGGTGTGTATTCTGCCACTATAGCCGTGTCTCAGTAAATTTACAAATGAACTCGGATGCAGTTTGGTTGCAATTTGTATACAACATGGATCAAAGATTGGAATGGGCCAAAAACAGGAAATGATGTTGTAAGGTAGGGTTTGATTTCTCCAGCATGCTTGATTCTTCTCTTCCTAGTCATAATGTTGTCCATTACGGTTCAATACACACTGTAAAACGTCATTTGTTTACTTTACCTAGAAAAGTGAGTAAACCTGTTGCCTTAAAATAATTACATAAATGACCTACAGTATATGCATAATTAGGAACATTTCTAAGTAAACAGGGTTTTTTTAAAGTAAAATTTTTAAGTGAAGTTGACTAGTTGCTTTTAAAGGAAAACTACACCTTTTTAAGTCCCCTAGAGTTAAAAGTTGAGTTATATGACATTTTAATCCATTCAACTGATCTTCAGGTCTGTGGGAAGCACTTTTAGCTTAGCTTGTCTTAGCTTAGCTTAGATAATTGAATTGGATTAGACCGTTAGCATCTCGCTTAAAAATGACCAAAGAGCTTCAATAACTTTCTTATTTATTTAAAGCTTGACTTTTCTGCAGATAACATCGTCACTGTGTAATATCATTGCGCCAATTTTTGCCATTTTCCCAATTTTTGATTTTGGTCTGAGTCTGGTCTGATGAAAAAAGTGCAGTGTTCCTTTAAGGCAACAGGTTTACTAACTTTTTGTTAGTAAAGTACAGCAGCTAATCCCTTTTTTAGTGCAGTCATCTGAAACCAACTCTTCGTAGCAGATATGTGTTTGTCTGTTTTTGGTTTTCTTTTTCTTTCCATATCTTTGGAATCGTTCCAAAAATTGGCTGCATAAATGCTTAGCAAGCCAGGACTAAATAAAAGTTTTTTTTTGAAAAAACACCCTTAGTTTAGTTTAAATTACAAAGTAATTGTGCTTGACAAGTGTTTGTTTTGTCACATAAAGTGTAGATGCAAACAACAATAGCCACAAGCAGTGTAAACACAGTATTGTAAATAGCATAATAGTATTTTCCTTTCGAATTAGTCTCTACTTTAAAGGTCACCACAGCAGAATGAACCGCCAACTATTCCAGCATATGTTTTATGCAGCGGATGCCCTTCCAGCCAGTTTAGTTTATTCAGTTAACCTGTACTGCATGTCTTTGGACTTGTGGAGGAAACTGGACCACCTGGAGGAAACGCAGGCCAACACAGGTAGAACATGCAAACTCCACACAGAAATGCCCACTCGTCCAGCTGGGACTGGAAGCAGCAATCTTGTTGCTGTAAGGCGACAGTGCTAACCGCTGAGCCACCGTGCCTTCCTTTCCACGTAATTTTCCAATGTTTTTATCTCTAAACACACCATTGTGTTCAAACTTTCCATTACTCCCACAATGGATAAAATGAGTGAATACATACAGTATTTGGCCTTATATTTTAAAGCATCATTTTCAGAGGTAGATTCTCAAACAAAAGGACATTTACATGAATGTCTGCATGAGTTCTAGTGATTCCATTGAGTATGTTTTTGTCCATTTAATAAAACTGAAGTATAGAAATATTAAATGTAAAGAATATTAACTCTTATTTAATAGTCAAGTCGCAAACCGCCTTTTATATTACGCTCCAAAACCACGCCAGGTGTTTTGAAGCATATAAATTCACCCCAGTGCAGAGTCAACATTTGCTCAGAAATAATTGTTGCCCCTCCAGTATATCATTACAGCCGAGGTCCAAGACCCCTCTTTTCACCGGAAGGCTATTTTTAGAAATTCATTTAAATCTGTTTGCAGTGGACCTGTCACAATAGAGAATGGATATCACCTGGATTCGTTTTTCTCCCCTCCCAACTGCCCCCACCCCCCCTCGTCCTCCTCTCCACAGATTACTGGTTAGAGATAACAGACCCGCTTCATTCTGGTGTTGCTATGTGCATTTGCAGAAGTGTTGCACTGACTTAAGCAACCTTCACATATTGAATTAACTCCGGTTTCTATGGTGAGCAGCAACAGGGCTCATAATCCCAGAGTGCTTGATTTAATTGCAGATGGAATCAAAACAAAGTAATGATGCACGGAAATAGTGCATAAAATGCGCTGTCTAGCTATTTTTAGCTGCGGCGAAATATCTCACTACCCACAGAAATCGCAAGATCTCCTTTAAGCATGCTGGATTAGTAGTGTTTTCTTTTCTTATAAGCACTGGGCTCTGATTGAACTGCGTCCAGGAGAGCAAATTAGTCCGATTTGAGAGGAATATACATTTGAGATGATTAAGTGATGATTTCAATGGTTTTGTTTGTATTTAACTGAAACTGATCTCGGGGAGCCTAGAAATTAACAGTAGATACAAGATGAGAAATGAGAGAGAGAGAGAGAGAGAGAGAGAGAGAGAGATATGTTTTTTTACATATGCATGTTCTTTTATTTTTGTAAACTTTATAACTGCTTTGGCAATACATTTGTAATATTTGTCATGCCAATAAAGCAACTATTGAATTGAATTGAATTGAATTGAGAGAGAGAGAGAGAGAGAGAGAGGGAAAAGAGAATAATTTATTATTTTTTTTTTTTAAATTTGATTTATGTTAGTTCTTGAGGCCAGAGCCTTTTAGAAACGCCATTCACTTGACATACTTGCTTTTAAGTTTATGCAACTAAGAAATAAATAGGGTTTTTTTAATTTCTGATGCAATCAGAAATGAACGTAACCCAATATTAGAAGTGCTGTCTGAAAGATATTTCTTTAAATGATATGTTCTATAGAATTAAAGGGTTTAGTGTATTATCAGAAATTGTCAGCCGAATAATCCCAACCACTATGCATTATGAGTTTATTACAGTAGGAGGCCTAATGGTCTGGTGAGTTAGACTACATGAACAGCTACACGTGTTTGTCTGTGTGAGTGCATGTTTGTTGGTGGCAGACGTTGCTTGGATTCCTGCGATTTTTAATTGGCCCTGGCAGACATTCAGAAGTCATTGAATTACTGTGTTTAGCGTAACACAGGGACAGACTGCAGTCCCAAGTGTGCAGTTAGTACTTATGGAGGGTATTTACTGTATCATTTGTAAGAAAGACTGTGCAGAGAGAGAATTAGATATATATAGAGAGAGAAAGAAAGAGGGAATATATATATATATTTTGGATACGGACAAATATACAGTTGACCAGTCAGTGGGAGCAATATAAAAGATTTAGATTTTTCATTTAGCTTTGTTTGTACTGAATAAAACATAACTTTATTCTGCATATACAGTATGTTGGTCTCCTTTTTTTTTTCTATAGAGATGCACAGATATTAAAAAATAGGATGATGAATAGCTGAAATTAAAACTGAATGAAGTAACTCTAAAACAAACGATGTGAGTGAACTTATAAAGACATTCTAATGGTAATTATAAAACATGGTTTCATTAAAGATTATCTCTGCATAAGTTTGTTTTACATTAACTATAATAATAGTGAATTGGCTAGTATGTGTTTATGAATCACATATCATGTTTTTAGTCAAAACATTTCTTTAATGCTCTACTTAAGTAAATAGTCACCGACATCCTGGAAATCCGCAGGGTGAGCAAATTAACAACAATTTTAAATTTTGGGCTGAATTGTTCCTTTTAAGTGAACTTAAAACAGTTAAGAAAGAAAATGCAGTATATTGGATCCATGCATCTCTTAAAGTGACAAACAAAATAGTTTCTCTCAATATCAACAGCTTAATGCAGGATTATAGTAGAACTAGTCTGAATATGAACTTCAGCATCTCCGCTGTGTTGACATTTAGACAATATCGCAAATAGACTTTACCTCATTTAAAAGATCCTTTGATGCAAACAGATGGCATCAGGCTTATAATCATAAGAGCCATAATTGTAATAAACTATGTACAGTACGGGAATCTTAATTGCAGTCTCTGCTCTGTATAGTTTCAGCAAGAGATAGTGGAAAGAAAATAAAGTGAAGTAAGCTACAGTATGGTGCTGTTACTTTAGATGTTGTATTAGCTGGGTGGTTAAATCTGTTAAACATTGCTGCAGGACTACTTTCATATTTCCAGACAGTCAACAGACAGTTGAGCCACACATTCCTGTCAGAAATTGCGATTATATGAAACCTGATTAAAAACCAAGGAACTGACTTCATATAGCCCTAATCAATTTTAAAAATACCATGGACAATATAGATGTTTGAGATTGGCTTGGGACATCCCTTAGAAAAGTCTGGCCCCCCAAAGTTCAAACAGGACTATGGAAAGCTGTGGCTTAGTCAGCCAGTCAGGATGAATGTCACTGAGGAGTAAACAAACTATTGAGCAGTCTTGTGGCATTGTCAACACTGTGGAGAAACCCCATGCCATATTCACAGTTCAATAACACAGAGCTGTTCAAATATCTGCTTCATGAGACGTGCTAAAACTACTGCCATAAAATGTGATTGTAAAACGTGCGACGTAGAGATGTAATGGCATAAACACTTAATGATCGTAGTGTCCAAAAGTATCACTAGGGATGCGCCAAATTTTTGGCAAACAAAAAAATATGCTGGTTTTCAGCTGATATAGAAAATTTATTAAATTACGAGATGAGTAAAGACTACTGTGCTGCCCAAAGGCACTGTAAGTAAAGCAATGTAAATGTAATAATAATTTTTTTTCCCTTGCAATGACCTCTACAGTAACGCACAACATACAACTCATACAACTCATAACGCAACACTCATTGGTGTATTATAGTGGATAATGAAATAAAATAAAGTTGCTTTAATAAGGCAACTTTATGTGAAAGGTGAAGACCTTTAATAATCAATAGTAAACAGTTACAATGTAAAACATAATTCTGAGTTTTATTTCATGTCTGCATATTATTCATTTGGTAAAAACCTTTAAGATAAGGGTACAATAAATATACTTTATCCTAAATATAAGGCTTTTGCTTAGAAAAACTTTTTCACATTTTAAAAGTCATATGAATATACACAGCAATTTAATCTCCATTGCATGCTGCATCTGCATCAGACTGATGCTGCCTGGATTTACCACGTTTTAAAGACTGTGATAACTCAAAAAATTTGTTTTGCTACTTGTTCAAACAACTTATTTAAAATGAGCCAATTCAAAGAACACAATTCTTGAGATAATTTTTGGCACAACATGTTAAATCTACTTCAATTTGTTATGTTAACTTAATCAGTTTGTGTTGGGACAACATGAATGAATAGTTTGGAAGCCTGCATTTTTTTATAGTGTGCACTTTTTACAACTTTAAGTGGGTTGAACAAAAAACTATTAATTTGTCCCCCCCAGAAAGTTAAGAAATGAAGAAGTTCAACTCATTTCAAATAAGTAGTAAACATACTGTATACGAAAATACACATAACTTAAAAAAGAGAACAGTATGCAGCACCGTAAAGCACAACAACATAATTCACATTCTGAACATGCGTGGGTCTAATCTCAGTCATCTGTAGAGGCAACACTCCCACATCTCCATGATTTCCTTTCATCTTAGCAAACTTTTTTATATAATACAAGTTCACTCATAGATTCAATCTTTATTGTAAGTGTAGTGCAATTAACATGTTTCCAAAATCTAGGTAGAATCTCGGATTCTACTTACTGGTAAATTAAAATTTAAAGAACATAGGATTTTAGAACATACTATGTGAACAAATACTAAAGTTTACTGTGAAATTGCTTAATCTCTCTCTGCAAAGGCATCTCGCCAGGGACTGAGGGAGATTGGAAGAATTTGTCCAATTAGCAAAAATACCAAAGCTTGACATTTCTCAGTGCGTCCAGCATTTGTTTCTTCTTGGAAATGTCATTCATTTGAATTGTTCGCCAGCAGTTTTGTCCTTTCAAGCCAGAGGCCTTCACTCTGGAAAAGAGCCGTCTGTTAACATAAAGAGACAGAATCCACAATGAATTATTACCGCCAGGAAAGAGCCTTATTTTTAGAGCCCACCATAGAGATCAATGTATTATGGATGAATCTTCAGACCCGTAAGGTTGTGATGCAGTATTTATGACTCCATGTGTTACCTTAATTACTGCAGTGATATCATACGAAGCTTAATATCTGTCATATTTGTTTTAATTTAGTGATTTGTCAAGCTTTTGAGAGACGTTTCCTCATCTGTGAATAAGAATAGGCTCATGGTCTGACATTGTTTAAATGCAGCTCGCTAAATGAATTATGCAGATCAGCTAATGGTATAAAGATGCTAACAGTATGCTTAAGCTAAATGAGACTGGTTCAAAGTGCTAAGCTATGAAAATGATAGTAAATGTACAGAAACTAATATTACAGTTCTGGCCATTATGGATTAGCCCAACCAAGGCTCATTCTGAGAACGTAGTCCTGAGTATGTTTCTGGAGGCCGCAGAATACGTCCCGTGAGGTACGTCTTTTTGCACTTTTTGTTTTCGCAAATCCACGAGAGGCATTTTTACGACATTTTCAGACTTTACCACATTCTCACCCTGTTATTTACTGGTTTATTTCATTATTTGGATTCTGTTTTTGTCTTACCTGCTTTCTGAAAGCACTCCTCACTGGACTCGAACCCCGTCATCATGGTCAACTCCTCTCTGCGTCTTGAGTCCGCCGACGAACACGGCGAGCTAACAGGACAAACTGGTTGCAGCGTGAAAGTTGTCCAAACGAGGCAAGCGGTCGGCTGGTAAGCGCGAAAAGAAACGGCGTTACACCGCCCCGTATCATTCGTTTAAAAAGTGAAACGCAGCCATACGTACCTCTGACCTTTTGTGGGACTACGTTTTCACAATGAGCCTGGGTTGCATTATTATTTTCGTTTACAGTTGATAACTGAGAAATGGCTAGAATTTTGTTAATCTACCCAAAGTTTTGATCCAAAATTCAATACCCTAAAGAAATAAATAAACGGTCACATTTTATTTTAATTTAATGTAGATTCCATGCTATTAACAAAACAATAACTAAGAATTTTAGCTCAATAAACTACTGATTACACCATTACACCATTGTACTGTATTAACAAACCATAAACTAAGCTCAATAAACTACAAATTACACTATAAAAAGTGATCAGTTACTTTAAAAAAGTGGTTAAACCCGTTGCCGTAAATGCAGCAAATTGATTTCACCTAAAAAATTCAGTAAACCACTGACTTAACTTTTAAATTATGCACATAGTTTGTTTACTTAATAATTAAAATGCAACAAGTTTGCTTTCTTTTTTTTAGTAAAGTCAACAAATCGCTTTTTACAATGTAGCTGCATATTAATGGTTAGTAATGTAGTTTGGGTTTGGATATTGGGTAAGATTAGACATGAAAAATTAGATCATACTTAATAAGTGCTAATGAACAGTTAATGTCTTAATAATAGGCAGGTAATTAGCCAGGAGTAAATGGTGTAAATTGTTAAAGTCTTACCAAAAAAACTATAGTTTTGAAATCAGATGTTTAAAATAAAAATGCAATTCTAAATTAAATGGAAACAATCTTCTATTAAGACAGTCAACAAATTTAAGCCTAATATAAGTTAAAATAAATGATATATGAAGTTAGTTTTAGATTTCGGCATTACTACTTAATTATGTGCAACATAAAACATTGATAGTATGAATTTTGTTAAATGTTTGGAGATATTTTAACAGTTAATTCAAGAAAACAGAGATGGGAACGCTCTCTTCAATGCGTATTGCACTTGAAAGATTAAATTGTTGCTGTAATCTCTATCAGTGGTTTTGTCATTTTAATATTTCCCTTTGCATATGGGCACATTTTTGCAATTGCAAAAACCATCAGACAGACAGAACTAGACAGATGTTTCACAGTCATGTTTGAAATTCGACATGCAAGCTTTTGAACAGAATCATTTTAAAAGCCACAAAGTGCACGGTGATTGTTGTCGTTGTGAGGTGTTTTGTAGCAGCTACTGTAGCTTTTCAGCGTTTGAACTTTGAGTTGGAAGAGGTTATGCCTTAGTTAATCACGCAGTGGTAAAAATATCCCGCTAAAGGCCATGATTCAGCACAGATCTGCATGCAGAGAACTGAGGTGCGAGGATTCAGAGCGCGAAAGATCAACAGATCGATAGTCAACAGCCGCTGAATGTTCCCCTTTGACAACACTGCCTTCTCAGCGAAGAGCGAGTCTCTCATCCTCCTCTTCAGCACTCACTTCTACGCAAGCAGTGCACAGTTAGAGCCGCTCACATTATTTAATCAAGAGTTTGCTGTTTGTGTGCTGCCGTTAATGCACCCGCTGTGCGCCAAAGTCTGTCATGGCGTTGCATGTAGACTGTTTTAATGGCCTTGCTGCTATATTGGGGATTGGGTGGCCCTTATCCACCTCCAGTTTCTCCGCACACTCCACTGCATCTTTTACTCTGCTTTTATTCTGGACTTCCTGCATGAATACCTCCATCGGCTCAGATTTTTCTCTTATTTATTAACGTTGATGTGAAATTTGTTCATCGTAAAATCAGCTTTGAAGTTTATCTGGAATTAATATTGAAGTATTTGATTATAAATGATATATCTGTGCACATCCTGATGTTTTTGTGTCACCTTAATTTAAAATGACTTCCCTTTCCTCATGCAATGATGTCTCTGCTTTAATGGAGTGTTTGCTGGCGCAAGGGTGGGACAGCCTGTCACATGACATCACTGTAATAGCGAACATAGACAGACTATTTCAATGTGGTCATGTCACTGGCCCTTGAACATTTCCTGCTTATCAACCGATTTTATAACTGTAACAAGAGGCTATTCAATCATAACTTAATGTTAAAACAGTTATCATAACATTATTTATCAATATATGAATCTTGATGTATTCTCAGAAGCAATAGAAATTAAAAATATGAAACAGCAAATACGTTGGGAGCATTGCTTTTGTTTACATCCCTCAAAATGGTCTATATGTTTAGGAAAATACTGCATTTGACTGCTTTAGACATGGGGACATTGTTAACGTGTCTGTCAATTTTAAATGGCCAATCTATCATACAGTGTATATTTTTTCCTTGACGTAACTTTATCTTATTTGTGTATTTTACTTTTATTTTCATAGTCTATGGTTTAAAGCACCCCCATGTGAATTTGTTGTGTTTCTGGGTGAAGACGAGTCACAAAAATTACTGTTTAATTTATGAGGGATAATTTTTCTGGAGTTACTGTATTATGTGGTCGCATTTGCAGTTGGTAATCCAAAACAGTTCATCAAAACATGTAAAAGTTTACCTATAAGTTCTTGCACACACCGCACGTAAATTAGCCATGCTAATTATTGATAATGAGGTTGTTGCAACCCAGCCTCATTCTGAAAATTTACCCCATATATATTTCTGGAGAGTGCCAGGAGGTGTGGTTTTTTGCAGTTTTTGTTTTTGCAACTCCTCCAGAGGCCGCTGTGTACGATTTTTCAGATCTCAAATTTCTCTCAAGAGTGCCATTTGTACCTTCTCATGTAAATCCACCAGAGGCCGATATTGATTGACTGACTGACTAACTGACCCACCCTCCTCCTTCCCTTAACCCAACTGATAGTGTTTTCAAAAGCAAAGATTGACCCGCCCACTGCCTTCTCCCTAAATGCATCCGACAGTGTTTTCAACCCAACCGACAGTGTTTTCAAAAGCAATACAGAAAAAGAAAAACCCTCGCGGCCGCCTGGTTTTTATTACGTTTTCAGATTTTACCACACTCTTGCCGCTATTTACTTGTTTATTTGATTTTTTGCCTTTTGTTTTTTTGTCTTACCCACTTTCTGGAATCATTCTTTGCTGGACTTGCACCCTGTTGTTGCAGTCCACATCACAAGTCCACAGATGTATGTAGAGAGCCACTGGACAAACAGCGAAAAAGCCACAAGTACGGAAGTAAGCGGTCAGCTGGTAGGTGCGAAAAGAAACAGCTTCATACCACTCTGTAGCATTCGTTTTATAGACGAAATGCAGCCATACGTATATCTGGCTACATAATTCTTGGTATATAGATCTACATTTTCAGAATAAGCCTATGCTGGTTTATTCTGTTTTAACAATATAAACCGTCAAACCGCCCAGCACTGCATTGTGTCATTCAAATGCTTGTTTTTTTTCCTCATTTAAACATTGCATGCAGTTTTCTTAAATTGCCTTTTTGTCCAATTTTCACATACTACTTTGCCTTGAATCTAATACTTAGATTTTCACCGTATTTGTCTGGTTTGGTTTCTAGCTTATTTTATTAAGTCATGTGGGAAAAAAAATATTCTGGAGCCAACAGCACCGATTTATGCTATTTGTGTTGCACTATAGTTACACAGAAATTCCAGCACACCTTTAAATTTGCTTCTTAATGTAATTTTCTTTTGAGCTGATGAGAGAATGAGCAGTCATGTGTAGAGCGAGTCTGTGATTAGGTCTGTCTGACAGAGGCGATGATAGTAACTAGGCGAGAGAGAAGGAAAGCCACTTATCACCTTTGCAGACTTTACATAAGCACTGTGCTAATTGTACCGTTACGCTGTATAATGTCACTGTACACTTGGTGAAATCCCCTGACTGATACTATTTACAGTCATTTGGTGCCAAAATGAGCCCTGTGCACCTCCTTGCTTTAGTAGCTAATGAGAGAGCACTGAATTGCTGATTGCTCGAGTGTTAAGAGATAGAATGATATATTAGCAAATTGCTTTCTGAACACTGCAGTTTAGTATGTAGTATGTAAAGATAAACATTTTAAACAATAATGCTACAATGTCAAATTCGACTGGTGGCGTTGTGTAATTTATTTAATCTGTAATTAATTTTTTCTTTCACTCTGGGAGTATCAGGCTTAGTGCATTGTCTTGTCCCTCAACAGAAATAATGTACAGTATAGAATATAAAGTCATGGTGCAGTGGGAGAAGAATTAATACTGTGTATGACTACCATGAGCTGAAATGACTCAAATAACTTATTAATAAAGTCATCTGGCATGGCAAAAAAGCGTTCTTGCAGGACTCCCAGAGCTCATCAAGATTCTTTGCATTCAGCTTCAATGCTCAATAATGTTCATGTCTGGTGACTGGGTTGGCCAGTCCTGGAGCACCTTGACCTTCTTTGCTTTCAGGAACAAGAATTTGCCCTCTCCTGTGGTTTGCAATGTAATGGGTAGTACAAATGTCTTGACACCTCAGGCTGTTGATGTTGTCATCCACTCTGCAGATCTCTTGCACACCCCCATACTGAATGTAACGCCAAGCCATGATTTTTTCCTTCACCAAACTTGACAGATTTCTGTAAGAATCTTGGGTCCATGAGGGTTTCAATACAGTAGGTGTTCTGCAGTATTTGTGATGATTGGGATGCAGTTCAATAGATGATTCATCAGAAAAATCTACCTTCTGCCACTTTTCCAAATGATCAACTGGAAGTTAAGTTATTATTCGTTGCTCTTACAACTGGGATCGACGACAAGACTTTTGTCAGGTAGTGTGTGATATTAAAAAAATGCATCTAATACATTGCATTACTAACATATGTATTAATGTTCTATTAGCTTCAACCCATCACAGGGAAACATCCATACACACTCATACAGAAATGGCAGAAATGCCAACTGACCCAGCCTAGACTCAAACCAGCGACCTTCTTGCTTTGAGGTGACAGCGCTACCCACTGCGCCACCGTGCCACCCCCACTTAATTATTATATTATTAATGTTTATTATTATTTTGAAAAACAGGTTGAGTATTTTTGTAGAAATCATGGGACATTTTGTGAATAGTTAAGTTATAAATTACAGCATGTCTTTAAAACATTAACTTTTTGTTTTATTAATAAATGGTCACTTCGGATAAACTTTTATCTGTCCGTGCTGAGAAATAGTACTATTCAATTTTTAACAAATATATCAAATATCATATCATATTTTATTTTTAAACATATTATATATGCATTTTGAAGCCCTTTTAATTAATATTATAGCAAATAAATATGCCTTTTTTTGTCATTATATTTAAAATATATTTATTTTGTCAGCTCCATTCATTCATTAGGGCAGCCACTTTAGTTTCTCAGTGAATCAGCTGTTTTGAATGAATCATTTAAATGAATGATTTAGTGAATCTCTAATTAAAACGGGCTTGCCAGTGCCACCACTTACTAGTGGTCATAGTATCATATTTTTTCATCCACGACAAGACTGAACCAGCAAAGGTGGTTTGTTTAAATAAAAAATAAATATTAACTAAATATTATCTTCATTAGCTACTACAGCAGGGTAGTTCTCGAGCTCTACCTGAGCTCAAACTCCCCTCTCGCCTTGCAAATGGGAGGGAGCCCCGTGCTTGAGGATCTTGTGAGCTCAGGGCTCTCTCCCGGGACAGCATGCCAAACAAGTTTTATAATCAATCATCAGCTAAATGTGAACTCTTGAAAATAATTCAAAAACAAAATCCACAGTACATTGTCCTATGCCACAGTCTCAGCTCAAACAAAAACTCTGCTTAACATGAAAAGACACTTTCTGTTACATCACGTCTAGTTAGTACACACTTCTTATGAAGCATAAAGCTTTTTAAGAGTGAAAGAAAGAAAGCTTTATACTTTCCAGCCAATTAAAGCACCGGTGCACGTAAGAGATCAATAACAGATCTTTCTCCACGTCCCTCCCAGCCCAAGTTACAAAACAGCTTATTCACCCCGGCCACGAGGATCTTTGTGAGGCAGGAGCTGAATAATTCATGGCTCTCCTCGACTACCTGGGTCTTCCTCACCGCTAACGCTCCTGCATTACCCCATAGGCTTTTATGCATCCCGCTAATGCAGATTTTACCTTCCCAGAGCCCTCTGCATCACGACTCAATTCCCCAGTGTGTTTAGATGATGTCCTCTCCATTACAACATCACATTACAGAAGTGATAGCATGGCACGACCCTTTTTTAATGAAACAAGAAATCAATAATAAATGGAAAGCATATTTAAATGCTGACTTTTTCTTTCTGTGTGATCAGCACGAATCACAACGAGCAAGTGTGTTTTGGACTTTTCTCCCAGAATCACACACCTTGTCTCTCTTCTGTTACATAATTCCTCTCTTTCTGCTATTTATAACACTTCTGTTTTCTGGCTTTTCCACAAAATTCTCCCTGCCGTGGGCGCTGGAGACGGGAGACTCGATAAAGGGTCATTCAATGCGATTACAGCTAATGAATAGAAAGAAATGCGACTGATGGACTGAGGTGAGATAAAGTGACTGTCTGATGAAAGACTTATTGGGGGACTCTTGGTGTGGCACCGGAGGGCCTGTTTACCAGGTGCTGAGCAGAAAAGCAGTGGGCATGTGGAAGGAATGTGGTGATATAGTGTCACGCAGGGATGAGTTGAAAAATGGGAACTGGTACTGCGTGGAGGTAATTGTTTAACTCCTTTCGGGATAACGTTGTCATGTCGCTGGAGGACACAAAAAAATAAATTGGCGTGTGATAAAGTGCATAATAAACGAGTGCTGGCTAAAAATGTATATGAATATTTGAAATATTTGAAATATTACACCTTTGAAGTGATGAAAACTTCTATGTCCTAAAGCTGTTGCTGGATGCATTTTCTATTGTTTTCTTTTCTTTTCTTTTCCTTTTCTTTTTTTATAGTACTTTTTTTGTCTTTTAAAATGTAATTATTTATTTTCCTTTGTAAGTTAAATACATATATTAAATAAAAGGTGAAAGCACACAAGTTAAAAAATTTTTTTGGTAAATTATATAATTATTTAAAAACAATTCACCAAAATAAAACATTTCAAAAATCAAACAAACAAAAGTAAACAAGCATAATGTTGCTGTTGTTATATAATAAATAATAATAATAATTGTACAATTGTCTACATTTGTACAAATTAAATTTGTAATCTTTATATTTAATCATCAACAGCAAAAACAACGACCAACTATTATTATTATTATTATTATTAATAGCAATAGTAGTAGTAATAATAATAATAATAAATAAATAAATAATTTAGGTAGTATTACAGTCATATTGATTTAATTTATATTAATAAACAACTTCTCATAATTAAAAAAAGAAAAAGAAATAATCAACCCATTCTCCTTTCCTAAAGCCAGCTGACAATGTTTTCAAAAGCACCAATTGACTCGATCACTCTCTTCCCTAAACCCAACGACAGTGTTTTAAAAAACAAAACAGAAAAAGAAAAGCCCTCGCCTGATTTTACCATGTTTTCAGATCTTCAGATCTCAAGCCCGTCGACGTACATGGCGAGCTACTGGGCAAACTGTTAACAGTGGATAAGTCATCTACTTGTACTTATACTTAGCTCTGGCTACATAATTTGCGATCTCCAGAAATGTACACGGGGGTACGTTTTCACAATGAACCTGTGTTGTAAATATTATTGTTATTATTAAATAATAACATGAGATACTACTACAACAACAACTAGTAGTAGTAATAGTAGTAATAATACTAATATAATAATAATAATAATAATAACAAAAGCTCTTTAGATATCTGTTTTATATGTAAGTGTTTTTTAATGTTGCAAAGTGTTTCATAGTAAGAATTTTTTTTAGAACAGTTTATTTCAAGTCAGCATCCATTAACGTGATTTAGCCAGTGTATATGTACATTAAAAAAGTAGATAATCCAGCTTTTAAAATAGTTTTGTGTATTTAATTCCTACATATAAATGTTGTGTAAAGAAAACACTTCTTCTTTCCTTTGTCATCTTTGATTCCAATTCTTCTGCAGAGTTTTGTTTGATATAGGATGATGTTTTATTTCGCATTTCGTGTAGCATTTTGACATTTAAATGCCACCTGCTCTTCTCCAGATCATCTCTCAGACCGTTATCAGACATGGCTGTACACTTGTCACTGCCAATATGCTGTGAGCTCAAAGTAACCATCAAGACGAGGTGAAGGTTAATTACATTGTGACAGTAATTACACATTCCTCAGGGCTGATAGTAGACGAAGCTTACGTGACATTGATAGCTGCGATATTATCTTTCTTTTCTTTCCGCTGGCCCTTTGAAGAGTCCCTCAATTTATTTCACCAGCACCTTCCTTCTTTACACAGCGGGGTTTTGTTTTCACAACAGTAATAGAATTCAGAAATCGTAAAAAGAGAGAATAATGCCTCTGGGTGAGAATTGGAATTATGCAAATTAGTCTCTGGACGTGAGTAATTCATTAGCGGCTGCAATGTAACAAAGATATTCGACTGCTGCCTGGTTCAGGCACATAAATTGGGTTATAACTTTGCAGACAGGTTATGTTTCATCTGATTTACTCAAGAGCTCATTTACATGGATTTCATTACCGACAGTACATTCTGTCTTGTTTTACACCTCATACCTGTCATTAAAGGTTAAGACAAAACTGGGTTGACTGTGGATGTACATAAGAGAGTTATTTTTACAAATGTGTTGAGGTGAACACCTGTAATCAGTCATGAGAAAAACGTTTTATGATTCTGTTCCTGAACAATGCTTTCAAAGTGTTCAGAAATGCAAAGCGGATAGGATCCTGTCGTCAGTGTTTTAAATAAAGTCATTGTTATTCAATGCAAGTGCGCCTTCTTTTTATGTAAATTAGACTCATTTAGGGATGGGAATCATGGAGAATCTATTCCAGTTCCTCTTAATGATTCTTGCACTTTAATAGTTCCAGTAATGACTCTTTTAGTACTTTCAAGGAATCAATATATGGAAAAGAGAGAGAGAGGAATAAAGAGAGTCAGTTGACTGTGCCTTCTGTAAGCGGTTTGTATTTGATTCAGTAAAAAGAACTGGCTCACATCATACATTTGAGTACTACATTACCCACAGCTGTACTATACTTGAAGTCCTGTTTGCTTTTGACTCACTAGGAGAAATCAGTTCATAGGAATCAAATGGTCCAAAACTGGACTATAAAAATAACTTGCTGCGTCCCAATACACATAAATACTACGTCCTGAAAGTATGTACTTTTTTGTAAAGGAAAAGTATATACTTTTGAGTAACAGAAGAGTATGCAAGCTTTGGGACATGCAGCAGATTGTTATGTTGCTTAGTTACGTCTCCTGTCAGTCATCTCGACACATCAGCCACATTTCTTTGAATTACCTACCTTATTGTAGAAGAAGCAGCAGGATAATTCTGCTGTTCACGAGTCTTTCAGGCAGAGAAATCTCCTCAGGTCTTTGGGTAATTATGCATTCAGAATTGAATGTCCGAACATAGCTTGATATAATTTCACATTGTTATTGCAGATGAAATATAACATGGAAAATGCAGTTTAAATATGTTTCAGTTTGCTAGATATTGATTAACAATAATTAAAAAAACTTCACCAAAGCTTCTCTACTTGATGATTGGTCTCACGTGTCCGACCATGTTTGTAGTTTGTTGACACTTTTCACCCGCGTTTGTAGTTCTAATCAAATTCACGTCCAATATGCAATGTATTGTGGCCAATATTAGCCGTTAGAGTATGGACGCTTCCACACTTCGGATTTTTACCGGAAATGGTAAACCATCCGGGAACCTTTGGTATACTCTTTTTAACATACTATGGTTTGGGACTAATTATATTTTAGAATGCTATTTAGAATAGATAGTATGCGAATTGGCATGCAGCAACTGAGAACTAAAGTGAACTTGTTTGTGTGAGTCATTTGCTTTGAAATTAAACTACACTGGTTGCACACTGTTGATTCAATAAAGCGATTGTGATTCCTTTTAGTGGATCAAATAGATTCACATAAAGCAAACAGATATTTTTCTAGTCTAAATTTGAAGCATCATATCATAAGAACCACTTCAAAGGAGTCATTTACTCCTAAGTCATGCCACACTGTCTGCACACTGCTGTTTTCATTCAGTAGTAGTTCAAAAGAGTCATTTTTTTCCTATATCAGACTGCACTTTGTCATAAACTTCGTCCTGAAGTAGAGAGAGTCAGTTTACTGTACCTACTGTACACCGTTTGTATTTGATTCAGTAAAAGACACACCGCTGTACTGTACATGTAGTTCTGTTTGTTTTTGACTCGCATAAAAGAATCAATTCATAGGAATCGCATGCTTCAAAACTGGACAAAAATTGCGAACAAAACTGAACTTGTTCATGTGAGTCATTTGCTTCAAAATTATACTACACTGGTTGCACACTGCCTAGTTCATTCAGTAAAGCAGTAACTTCATAGGAGTCATTTGCTCCAGAATTTTACTACAAAAACAAACGGGTTCACTAAAAGAATTTAATAGATTCACAGAAAGCAAACATACATATATTTGTAGTCTAAATTTGAAGCATCATTTTATGAAAACCCCTCTGAGCCATACTGTCTGCACACTGTTGTTTTGATTCACTAGTACCAGCTCAAAAGAGTTGTTTCTCCTATATTAGACAGCACTGGGTGCACAGTGTTTTTTGTGTGAGTTGTTATACGTGACCAGTTCAGATGAGCTACAGTATTTGCTTTAAAATTGCACTGCTAAAATGAACTTGTTTTAGCTAATCAAGCAACTACAGTATGTACAGTATGTTGTTTAATTCGTTAAAATAAACCAGTGCGTTTAGGTCGTTTGATCTGTAATCAAAACTACGTTAATCAGACTGTCTAATTTAGACTGTATATATGAACTGTTTTTAAAGATATATTGCCTGTGCATTGTCGTTTATACTTCTCTTAAGACCTTTACTGAAACCATACAGTATTTTATAGACTCCTAAGAACCTGTAAAACCTGAGTTAAGAGATTAATAGATCACCCCGCGGTCATGATGCTTTTAAAGGCCTCGGTGCTGCACTGCTTCCGTTTATGTGTTGCTTTTATTTTAAGACCTCGGGTGCTGCTATATGTGACTCTATCCTGGTGGCCCTATTGGTGAAAATGAAATGTGTAAAGCAGCATCGAAAGATCCCCCCATAGAAAGATAACATAAACGTCAGACAGCGAGATAAGACCGCTGGCGCAATGCAGAAAGTCTATTTTGGGAGCTGGGAGGATGACTAGCGTGAGCAGCCCCAGTAGGACCCTCATTCAGGAGTCATAACGTCTCCCTCGCTCACTCATCAGTGATCACGCCCAATTCAAATACCAGCACGCATTTCATTTAGCTCGCGCTGCCGCTAAAGTGCACCGAATTAACAAGTGAATGAAGTGGAAATGGTAGAGATTGATAATGGTCACAGATCGTGTGTTAAAAAAAGGAAAGAAGCTATTGCATAATGCATTATAACCAGGTTGCGGTTCAGCGGTGCGTCCGTGCATTTATGCTCTGTGGATTTTTAACACTAAAAGCTTTTATCCTAACGGATGTTACGCAATGAAGAGTATAAAATGCGACTCCTGACGTACCTGCTGTAAATGCATTTCTGGGGAGGAAGAACGGCGAGGTGCTTCTAAGCAGTTTTATAAATCAGCACTTGACAGATTTATTATGGCAGTGAATATTGAGCTAAAGCAGGGTGGGTTGTGACCTGATAATGGGTTTAGGTCTGTTATGATGGGGTTGTGGACCGCAGAGGGAAAAAAAAACAATTAAGCTAACCATATTATTATGCATAATTAGAATAATACAATGAATGAGATGTAAAACACGCTGTTTGTCCTGGTGGTCAATTATGCAGTGCATTAAAAAAACACATTATGTATTCAGCTTGAATGTGCAAGTATTTAATGCATGAAGGTTTTTTAGTTTTGTTTGCTTTTGTATATTATACAGTAATTGGCCATTTGATATCCATCTTCACTGAGTATCACTGTGTTTGCTGGTTTTTAAGTCCTACAGTGGCTTATTGTAAAATAACAAATGAGCTGTTTTCTTACATCAAAACACACAATTAGTTACACTGCTGAAGATGATTGAAACTTTCTTTCGCAAAGAAAGAAACTATTCTTGGATGTACTCTGTATGCTAATCTTCTCCCTGGAGTCTTTTTCAAAATCTCCCCTGTGCCTGTTTTTGTCTCTTTTTGCTGATGTTGACAGCTTTTTTCAAGCGTTTTTCAGCTTCGTGCATCAGAATTAAGGAATTATTTATTATTATTAATGGGGTATTTATTTAATATTTATAAAAGTAAAATGTATAAACTGGCTTAGATAATAAAATATTATACCATTAAACTTAAGCATCAGTCATTATATACACTACCTGACAAAAATCAGGTTTTAGAAACAACAAACAATAACTTGACTAGTTCTAGTAGATCATTTGGTATCAGAAGTGGCTTATAGGAAAGGCAAAGGCCTCTACATTACGCTTATTTTATCAGAAGAAAGTATGATTATGCCTGGATTTTTAATTATTTAATTAGGGCAGTAAGGTCTGACTTTGCTTAGACAAAAGTCTTGTCACTTAACAGAAATAATGTACAGTATGAAATATAAAGTCATGGTGCAGTGAAAAAAGAATTACTGTGTATGACTCCATACAGCTCTGCAATGACTCAAATAACTTATTAATAAAGTCATCTGGAATGGCAAAGAAAGCATTCTTACAGGACTCCCAGAGTTCTTCAAGATCCTTTGGATTCATATTCAATGCTTCCTCCTTCATCTTACCCCAGACATGCTCAATAATGTTCATATCTGGTGACTGGGTTGGCCAATCTTGGAGCACCTTGACCTTCTTTGGTTTCAGGAACTTTGGTGTGGAAGTATGAGGAGGAGTGCTATCCTGCTAAAGATCTTGCCGTCACCTGTGGTTTGTAATGTATTGGGCAGCACAAATGTCTTAATACATCCACTCTGCAGATCTCTCGCACGCCGCCGTACTGAATGCAACCCCAAACCATGATTTTTTCTTCACCAAACTTGACTGATTTCTGTGAGATTCTTGGGTCCAATAGGTGTTCTGCAGTATTTGTGATGATTGGGATGCAGTTCAACAGATGATTCGTTAGAAAAATCTACCTTCTGCCACTTTTCCAAACGATCAACTAGAAGTCAAGTCATTATTTGTTGCTCTTACAACTAGTGTAAGTATCTGTATATATTTTTTGCCGGAAGGTCAGGGTATCCCACAGCGGTACGAACCACCAACTATTCCAGCATATGTTTTACGCACCGGATGCCCTTCTTGCTGCAACCCATTACTGGAAAACACCCATACACTCTCGCATTCTCACTTACACTTATTCACTATGGGCAATGTAGTTACTCTAATTCACTTATAGTGCATGTCTTTAAACTGTAGGGGAAAAGGGAGCACCTGGAGGAAACTCATAGGAAGATGGGGAGAACATGCAAACTTCACAAAGAAACAACAGCTGGCTCAGCCGGGACTCGAACCAGTGACCTTCTTGCTGTGAGGCTATAGTGCTACCACTGAGCCACTAAAAAGCACAAAGTCTTTGAATAATTATTCACAGTGTTATTCTGTTTACCTAATCTTTGATAAACTACTTTTAAACTACTTTTCAAAACAATTTAAAATCTTACACCAAACTTTAGAAGAGTAATTAAATATAAATAATTTCGGAGAGTTGCAAATCCCATTCGGTGTGCATTTTAAGTGTTTGATCCCACTAAAACATCAACTGAAAATGAAAGTGGTTTGATGATGGCTGATGATAAAAATAAATAGAAATTGAATCAAATCATCTCACGAGGATCTTTTTATCACTACAGCCCAGTGCGGCATCCAGAGGTCTTCTCTCCTTTTTTTTTTTTTTTTTAAGGAATCATTTGTTGTGTTAAAAGCCGAAGAGTTCTTCTCGCGCTGACAGAATCGATACACTTTAGCTACTGGAACGAAGAGGGCAGCAGGGGCTCTCGTTATGGGGTCAAAGAGGATGACCACATGCCATCAGGGAAGTAGAACTGTAGAGTCCTCCCACACAAACACACTCGTACACCAGGGATGCTCTGTCCAAGAGAGACATTGCCTTTGCTACTGATAAGAAAATGATTTATAGTCCAGAAGAAAAACAAAAATATTACCAAATATGTCATCAGATTGTGTGAAAGTTGGGTAACTGTAAAATATATATTTTTACCGCTCTATTGTGTTTTTCAACCAGGAATTATTTATTATTTATTATCCCTTATGTCATTCATGATTTGTGGTGTGCTTTATGTGTTTGATTCATTTTATTCAAAGAATCAACTCATTGAAGTTATTCGTTTGGGAAACAGGCTGCTGGTTGAGTTTTTTGAATTATTAAAAAAAACTTATTTATTGAATATAATATGTTTGAGATTTTGGCTATAATGTTTGCATTGTTTCTTTTTAAATTTACCAACAGAGACAGTTCATACGAGTCACTTGATGTTTGATTCATTACAAGGAATCAGTTCATAGGAGTCATCGATCTGTAATCTGACTGCACTGATTGTGCACTTGTTTGAAGCTTTAAATGGAATCAGTTCGTGAGAGTCATTTGCACCATAATTGGACTTTACTGAATGCAGAATGATTTCGTATTAAACATTTGCTTCAAAAATGAACTATACTTATGGCTTTTTGTGAAATAGAAACAGTTCATATGAATCATTTGCTTTAAAATTGGACTACAGGGATTATGTTAGGGCTGGACGATATTGGGAAAAACTAACATTGCAATATTTAGTTTTTAATTTGCGGTATATATTGCAATTTGAATATAATTTCACAAGATGTACTCTTGTAACTTTATTTGGAAAGAATTTATAGTTTTGGAGGGGGTGCACCTGCATAAAATATGCAAAAATATACCTAATAAAATAAAGCACAGATGAAAACAATAGAAAAAAAGATAAAAATGAAACAAACAGCGCTTCATAGTTTTCAGTGAAGTCTTAACAGCATTGAGGCTGAGAAATGTAATCATCAAATGCAAATTAACACTGTGTATAGTCTTTTGAATTAATCTTTGTTAAAGTGGCAAACTTTAGAATTTCTTGTGGCCAAGAAATTATTTAAATTTGCTTGAAATCTTTAAATCACAAGGTGTAAAAAAACATTAAAAATTAAAGTCTTTCACACTATTAGAACCAGTAGATTAGGTAAAGTTTTATCCTGCAATGGGAATATTGCAGGTTTGCACATTGCGATATCGATGATGTAACGATATAATCTAGTAGATATAATCTAGTTTATGAACGAAGAACCAAACAGTACCAAAAATGCTTTCTTATAGTTTTTGCCATGATTATATTCCAAATATCTAAAAATTCTTGAATCAAGAGACATTTTCTAGATAAGCAAAAAATATTGTCTTGTTTTCAGAAATAATGTCAAAATTATTATTATTATTTTTTAAATAAAATAATCTTATTTAAAAGTGAAAACAATATTATTTAGCTCACCCCATTGGCAGATTATTTGGCTTGTTTTAAGGAAAAACTGACTTTTATTTCTGAAAACAAGACAGTAGTTTTTGATTGTTTAGAAATTTAGAAATAAATTTAAGAATATGTAGATATTTGCTCTAGAAACAAGACAAAACCTTGTTTTGCAGTGCAGAATATGCATTAAAATAGGTGTAACCTAAAGTTTTTTACCCAAGCAAGTGCCCCTAGAATTTGTTTAACGTAAATCCTGCAATGAATCACAAATCACTGACGTAAAACTCTCAGGCCAGGAAAACAATAATAGCCGTCAACAACTTTAATGTTCAGGAAAAAGCTGGATAAAGCTGAAGTAATTGAAACACTGAAGGATTTAGAGCAGTATATACTTGCTGAACTCCAGTGCTCTGCCCTCTGTGATGCGAGAGGAAATATATCACTGGCTACAGGAAAAAACAAAGACTTGATATCGTCATGTGGATAGGAAGGAGGAATGTGGTCAAGCGTTTTCCAGATAAACATGATGAACGTCAGATGGGACGGGGAACAGATCGGCACACTATCATCAGACCCGGCTGTATTTAGAATTCAGGGAAACCAGTGACCATTTGATAGCCATTTAGTTCTTCTCTTAAACCATTAACGGAGTAGCTTTGTTTTTAATAGGGTTCAAAGTTAGGTCCAAATTGCAGAGGGACGTAGAGGATCAACCAAACAAGACTCCACATGCAAGAGTGGAAGTAAGGAAAGCGTATGGAAGTAAAGCCACAGTAGTCACATAGTCATTCCTCTCAATGAGAAGCATTTGTGGAGAGCTTGTTGAGAAACTCTTGATGGTCTGTCATTCAATGAAGTCCGGCCGCAATCACAGGGTTCGAGAGGAGAGAATGAAACGCTTGAGCAGCCTTCCTCTCCGGAGGCACTCGTGGATCTGGTGAGAGTTTCCTTCAGCATATGTTTATGTGTGTTTGTGTTTTCTGCTGATTGACTTCTGGAGGAGCGCTGCTGTCCACAACACAACAGTTTGGCGGCGTGCGTGTGTGCGATTGAGCATGTGTTTGTTTATGTGTGTGTGTGTGTTGCGTGTCTGAACTGCTTTGTTGCAGGTTGCCGGGCTCTCGTCCACCAGCTTGCCATTGAGGGTAAATTTACTGTTTAATGGTGGACTCATTTCCTGAGGCCTCATCCAGCATTAAGCGCCTGAGCAGGTTCACAGATGAGAGTGTATTTCAAAAGCAGATTAGCAAGGGAGACGGTTGTAATTTCATCAGAACGGTGCTTGTTTGTGAGTAGAACCTCTATAGCAGTCGGATATGATTATAGTAGCAGTTTATTTATGTCATATTTGCCTTTGTATATATAATTGGAGATGCTCATTTTCTTTAGCTTTATGAATGACTGATGACATTTTTTTTTACAAATGTATAATTTATTTATTTTAGTTATATTTTGCATAAAATGACAATTGGTCAAACTTACAAAACAGATTGTGTTGACTGTGAAGTTGAGGGACAATTATTTTTTCTTGCCCCAGGTTATGTTCGATTGTTCACAATATTGTGATTACAAAAATGATAATTTCTTTGTTTTTCTAAACAGAAAAAGAGTTTTTTAAGAGGTGGTATCCCAATCATTACATTTTTGCTACTTGAAACAAACATATTTTGCATGATCTGAATGCAATCTTATGAAGTAAAACATCTTTTTTTCAAAAGGCTAACATTAAATGTAATTTAATATATGACTTGTGCTTGAGCATCACTTGGGGTCTGTCAGTAGCAATGACTGCCTGTCTGATTTTTTTTTTGTCAAAATTTGGTACAAAATTGATGAAGGTGGCTACCTCATAATTCTCTATCCTGGAAAAACTCTGTCTAAGCTTATATTAAAAGAGGAATTATTTTGAAAACTAGAGAGGCAGGAAGACAAAAGGCTAAACAATCTCGGTTTTGGAGGGCCACTGTCCTGAAAGTTTTGCGCTAATTCCAATTAAATACAGCTGAGTTGTGTGTGTGTGTGTGTGCGTGCGTGCGTGGGAGAGAGAGAGAGTGAGAGACAATAAGAGAGAGAGAGAGAGAGAGAGCAGGCACTGATGAACTGCAGAGCATCATTAATATTCATGACCATTCCAAATATGGTCAAAATTGGAGCTTGTCATTCTGGGGGTCATTTCTGTGGTTATAAATGTGCATATAAACCAATTACAGAGAGTTTTTGAATCTACCCAAGCCAAATACAGACTTTGGTCATTTTAAAGAACAATTTAACACACTAAATCAATGCAGTCTATGGTACAATTAAATAGTGAATTTACATACTGACTGTATAGTTTGTATTTAACTTATAAAACTATAGATTTCTTTTTTACATGTGACATTTGGTCCCCTTCATATTAGGTGCCCTTATCTAATATGTACTTACACAGAAATGGAATAATTTGTTACAACGTACTTAATGTGTAAATACATGTTTTTACATTATACTTAGGATTAATTGAATATACTTGTATGTAATTACATCTGTAATTACACTGTTGACTACCCCTTATAGCAAGGGTTCTCAACCTTTTTCACTTTCGTGGCCCACCTCTTTCTCTGAACAATTTTTGAAGATCCATAGTTTCTCTAAAATGTTTGTATTAAATGCTCATTTAAACCTTTATTTTTTAACAAATATTTATTTATTTATTTATTTATTTATTTATTTATTTATTTATTTAT